>VXAY01002314.1:1764551-1816450 GCA_013399855.1 Oxyruncus cristatus
GAATGGCAGGGAGCTGGGCTGGGAATGGCACGGAGCGGGGCTGGGAATGGCAGGGAGCGGGGGCTTGAGCGGCGCTGCCCCACGAACCGCGCAGCTTTTGTCACGATGCACAGAGTAAACCGGGCTCTGTGATTAGTGAATCAGTAATTCGTGATTAGTAAATTGCAGCGGAGTCGTCTTTAAATTGCTGCTGCATGTGTGCAGTTTGCTGTCCCGGCAGGGGGAGCGAGATTAGGTTGTCACCGATTTAAAAACAAAAAAACAAAAAAAACAAAAAAACAAGCCAGCAGTCCAACCCCCTGATTTAAGCCGAGCTTAATTTATCGGGTAACATACCCTGCGGTCCTGCCTGCATCTGTGGGGTTTGGAAGGCATGGGAGGCAAGTGCACTTGGAGTTGTACATTCCTTTTTACATACGTCGGATCCCCCGGGGCAGCAGGCATGCCTTCCGCTTTCTTCCGGCTTTCCTTTTTTTTCCCCCCTCTTGTCCTTCTGGCAGCCTGGAAAATTTCCATCTGCCGAGCAGCAGCCAGCCTGTAAAAAGGGGCACCACGCATGTTGAACTACAGTTTTAATCGCTCTCTGCTTTAAGCATTCCATTTCCCTTCCTGCCTGCAGGAACTGTTTCTCTGAGTTAAACGTGTACAGGTGAACGGGATCAGATGGAGCGCCTCAAAGCAGATTTCCATCTAGAACTGTCCTCCTTGGACTTTGGCTTTAGCAGCAGTGCCTCCCCCCGCCCCCTTTTCAATACCTCAGTTCTTGTTTGCAGACATACCAGCTAGCAAAGCACAGACTGTTGTGTGTCCAGCTGAAAGCAGCACTGTTTACATAACAGAAACTGAAGAGCAGGTTCCTGCTCCTGACTTGCAGAGATGCTTGAAAACCAAAACTGTCGTCAGCATTTATTTTTGGCTGGAATAAGAGGCCTTCTGAGAGTTGAATTTGATAGGGAACAAATGCACTAATTAGTTTGTGAATTTGGACTGATCCTCTGATTCATGCTGTGGATACAGGGGAATCTAAATATAGGTAGCATTCATGTTCTCTTCTCAAGCTGACAGAAGTGAAAACGAGTGTGGGTTTTGTTAACTGGCAGGCTTTCAATTTGCTCATGCTTTGTTTCACAGAAGAAAGTTAATGTGTTGTTGTTATGAGTCAAGGATAATAGGAAAGAAAAAGCAACTCAAGAAAGTAAATCAGTTTCTAAATACCTGTTAGTACACTGAAATAAGGGTGTGATATTGCCATCACCCTGCAGTAAAATGGAAAATCTTAAAATTCCAAATGATTCCACATTCAACTGATGCAACAACAGTGATTTCCAGAACATTCAGCCTTTTATCAAGTCAAGAGTTAACTTTTAAGTGCTAAGTAAAGAAACCTTTCCTCTTTCCGTGCAGAAATTGCATGAAAGGTAAATCAAGAGCATCTAAAGCAACATGCTTTGAGCTGTGAACAAGTCTAATGAAGACCTCCCAAAAGCTGTGTCACTGCCCTTTTCTACTAAAGCAACCACTTACTAAATTACCTTTGACAGCACATTTTTACAAGCGCACGGATTTTATGTGGCAATTTGAAAACATAGTTTTAACAAACATTTCAGATCTACAGATATACTTGGGATTGGCTTGGGGAAAGGCACCCAACCCAGAATTGCAACGTCTCTGGGGTACACGTGTTGCTCTTTGCTGCTCGATTATGTCAGACTACTCTGCTGCCTTTAATTTTTTTATATTCACCATAAGCCTTTAATATGGCATATAATACCTTTCCCTCATAATTTTGCTCTCAGCAAACTTTAGGCAATTAAGTTAAACATCCCTCTCTTAAAATTTTGTGTGGTTAGTTACAGTGATTTGTAACTGATGGTCCAATTCAAATTACTCTGGTGCAACAATACATAGTTTTCACAAAATGTATCCCAGACTTTCACTGAGTTAGCTTTTACTCTACAAAAGGTCAAATAAGCCAATCTTTCTACATTTTTCAGCATGCTAGATGAGTCATCATCAGTGAATTTTTGTCTGTGCTGAGCCAAGGGGAATGTTTTAATTTATCTGGACTGCAAAAGAGATCTGAGAAGACAGCAGAAGATCTTGCTTGCCTGTGTTAGCCAAAGGAGTCCATTTCAGGGTTATGTGGCAGAAAACTTCAGGCCAGACAAAACAGCAAATAGCTACATGGGATTTGTTTGAGGGGGAAGGTTGTGGGTGCAGTTGTGGATGTCCATGGATAGTGGTCATTCTTAGCCCCCAAAAAAATCACAAATAATTTTGCAGGTTTGTGTTGAAAAGTATTGTTCAAGACCTCCATAAATGTGACAGAACTGAATATCCTGTGCAGATGAAAGAACGCTTTAAAATCTAAGCAAATATATTTCTTCCCCCTTTCCCCCCAGGAGCCACAGTGTGGATGTTTGAAGAGCATGTACGATAAGCTCATTTTCACAACCTTATCTCGTGTATTTTCACATACTTGTATTTCAGCAAAGTCATTATCACTCTCATTTGCTCCATCACAACTGCCCCAACCACTGAAAATTCAGGATGTCATTTGGCAGGTGGCCAGCAGGAATGCCTTCCCTTGTTCTGTCTGCAGCACTCGGGTTAGATGTGGACTGCTGAGTGTAGGATGGTTTCTCGGTGAGTCACGCAGACCGCCCTGTACTTGATTCTAGGCAGAGCTGTGCTCGGCATGATTAGCGGGCTCTGAGGGTGACATTGTTTCCTGAATGATGTAACTGAAAATTCCCTTTCCCGCGCTTCTTCTTTCCTGATCAGTTTCCTCATTGTTCTCCAAGACATTCCAGCAGCTGCAGTATCTTTTACTCCCGATCTTTTTTTTTCCTGAGGATCTCTGTGAAGACAAGTTATGTCAACAGCTACGTTAATTAATTTGGTACGAAACGGAGGGTATCAAGTAAGAAGGAGAGCCGTGCTCACATCCCGCCTCTTGCAAGACGAGAAGCGCCCGAGAGGCGCCTGCTACACCTCCAGCTCTGAGCGTCATGCTTCCCGCTTCGATCCGGATGGGAGCGGGCGGCCGACCACGTGGGACACCTTTGGCATCTGGGACAACCGCATTGATGAGCCTATTCTCCTCCCACCAAGCATAAAGTATGGGAAGCCGATTCCTAAAGTGAGCCTGACCAACGTGGGCTGCGCGAGCCACATCGGGAAGCGCAAGGAGAACGAAGACCGGTTCGATTATTCCCAGCTGACGGAGGATATCCTGTACTTTGCAGTATACGATGGACACGGTGGGGCAGCAGCAGCTGACTTCTGTGATAAGTACATGGAAAAATATATTAAGTAAGTGCACATCAAGTGAAACTGTGTCAAATAAGTTTCAGTACAGATTCCTTCCTTAGGACTGAGAGAGACTTGGAGGGTTTTACATTGTTGCTAATCCTCCTAGATTATGTAGCCACCTGTCCTAACGGGACAGCGGGAGCATCAGATGGAGCAGATATGCCATGAACTACTTATTCTGTGTGGTGCCTGCCCCATGGAGCAAGCCCACAAAGACAAGAGAGGAAAACACAATTGTACTCTCCATCCAGGAAATGACTGGGAACACAAGGAGAGTGTGAATTGACAGTTTTCACATGGGGTCACTGTGATTGCTGACCTACAGTTTGCTTACACTCTTTATCCCATCCCTGGAAGTTGGAAGAAGAACTTACATATTTGCAAAATTACAAGATTATGCTTCCAGTGCAGGTCATTAGTAAAACCATGTTACCTTTTCACCGAAATGCAGCATTATTCAATGTGTGCAAGGAGGAGGTAGGAGTAGGAAGCAGATTGATCAAGACATGTATTTCTTGGAAAGAAGTTTAGTTTTTTTTTGCTTGTTTGTTTCCAGGGAATTTCTTGCTGAGGAGGAGAACCTGGAGAATGTTTTGAGCAAAGCTTTTCTAGAAATAGACAAAGCATATGAAAGGCATGCTAATCTCTCTGCTGATGGTAGGTAAAAAAATATTCTACTCATATGGGTGTGGACAATAAAGTATGTCTTATTTGCTCAGTAGTGTTGCAGTAAAACGTCCAGGAAAGTGCTTGAAAACAGTTTTACTTAACACAGGATTTAGCTCTGATCACTTAACTGCGAATGAAACAAGTATGGTTTACCTCCTTAAAATAAAACAGCTACTGAAAGTCAAATTTAATCAAATTTACTGTGGGAGTTACGAATCTGAACGGTAGCATAATCATCAGTGAATTTCTCTTAATGTGATTCTGTCAAGGACAGTGTTTGTCAACGTAGCAAAGAGCAATTTACATTTGCAAGGACCATAATTTTATTGTGCAAGAAACATGGAGGGGGGGTTGGGTTTTTTGGGGGTTTTTGTGTGTGCATGGGAAGTGGTTTTTTCATATGTTTGTTTGTTTGTTTTGAAGCTGTTATTCCTATGGTTTAAAAGCAGCAGTGTCAAAGTTCCCCTTTCTAACTTGGCTGCTGCACCTGAGGAGGAACATAAGCCACAATTAATGCAATTGATATTGCTTCTGCACAAACAGAATCACAGGAGTAGCTGAGTGTGAAAGGGAAAAAAGCAGTGAAGAGGAAAACGAGTTTGGCTGTGGTAAGGCTGTGGTAAAGCTGGCACCAGCCCTTTTAGACTCCATAATCCTGGCTGTTAATGAAGTTCTTGTGTATGTTTCTAGAGACTTAAGTACATCTGAAGTTTCAGTTCCAGCAACTGGAGCTTATAGAGAGTAACTTGGGAAGGGAGATAAAGGTGCCTGTCCCACTTCTGTCACAGGAGTTTTCTTGGCCATGAGATAAAATTTTGAGAGTCAGTTTAGCCAGTCTTAAAAAAACACCCCAAAAAACCAAACAAGCCCAATTTAAAAAAAAAAAAAAACAAAACACCAACAACCCACAACAATGAAAAGACCCCAACCACCAAACCCACCTTCCCCACCCCAAACAAACAAAAAACCTGTCCCAGTGCTGGTGCAGGCTCTGGTAAAATGGCCGAGGTTGTTCCAGAACAGAAACTGTAAAAGACTGGAAACCAACAAGCCATCTAGGGACTGAAGTGATACTGTATTCTCAAGCTGCTTTTCTTAAACAGGGAATGACTACAATGAAATAATGGAATGGCTTCCTGTACTTTAACTGCTAGATGAATCTAAGTAGACTCAAATTATTTCCTGGCAGGACAGGTCACCTGACTGTTGCAGCACTGTGAGGCTGTGAGGGACACATACCTTTCCTCTTCCTTGGTACATGTTAAGGTATCAGGAAAAAAATCTTCAGTCCTGAAATACAGCCCTTAAAGGTATTAAATCTACAGATTTCATTTTCCCATTGTATTTCAGTGGCAAAAAAGTCAGGAGTCACTTTTGACCTATGCGGTGAATTTTAACTGAGCTCATGAGAGACTCATCAGTAGAGCAGACGTGCCTTTTATCCTAGAGCCTCCTGCCAAATGTGTTTTCTTAAAAGCCCAAATCCAACACAGCATTTGAATGCTAGTTTATGTGCTTCCCTGGATCAGAACCTTTAATTTTCATTAACATGAAGATCTGTTCATCCCCCTCCCTGCCCCCTGGTGAGTAGGACAGCTCTTGGTTTGGCTCATTGCAGTGACCTCTGTTAAGTGTTAGAGGAGCAACTTGAGGAGAAGGATTGAGAACTGTGCTTGGTATATTAATCTCTTATTCTGAAAATGGTTTCCAATTAGAATATTTTGTACATGAGACTTACAGAACTGGATTACAGCAATATTTCACAGACAAGTTGTGCAGCAAGCTGAGCATTTTAGAACTGCTTGTAGGATTTTTTTCATATCATTTAGCTAACTGGTGCTGCCTAATGCCAGCAAGCTTATGCAATGGTTACCAGGATACGGGACAAGTCCTCTTAATTAAAAAAGCTTGAGGTCAATCAAAATAGAAGGTAAAAGCATTGTCAGATATCCACAGGGGCCACACTCTGGCAGGCACTCAGTGTTTCTTAGGTAGGCTGAGCACCTGCAAGCTCTTGAAGGAGCCTGTGGGATCTAAGTGCCCAGTGCTCCTGGCTGAAAATCAAGCTCTAAGGCAAAGAATGGAGTAACAGGGTGTGGATTTATGAACGGATTAAACTTGTTGCATATCTGTTGCTAAAATAATTCAATACCATGTTTTGACTGCTTTGTGTGGATATTTCTGTTGTTGCTCATGTTTTGAAAGTTACATAAAATTTCAGTGCTTTGGCATGTGTCTGTTAGAAGCCTAATTCCAAACTGATTCAGTTTGCCAGCAAAATGTCTGATTAATTGTGGCTATTCTAGATGTGACAGTCAAGACAGTTGCTAGAATATCTTGAAGATGGTGGCTGGTTGTGTAATGGTGTGTCTGGGATATGCTGGATGCTGCCCAAGACTGACCTCCTTTAGAAACCTGGCCACAGCTGATGAAGTGGAGAGTGATAGCTTAGTCTTGTTCCAGTAAATGTTCCTTCCAGGGCTTGCTCCTTTCACTGTGTCTGCCAAAAAAACCACTGCATGTTGAGGATGTCCAGGTCTTTACCAACACACAGCCAAATTTGACCTGGGTGTCTGAAGGAACCTAAGTCCCGGAATAAATCCCTGTAGCCAAGACTGCATGTTTGAGGCATTGTTTATATTTACTATTTAAGGGGTAAAAACCTTACATAATGGCACGGATTTAACAGGACTGGAGACGTGCCTTGTTGGAGCCCCTAGCTGCGTTTTCAAGAGCACGGCCCTTTATAGGTCGCTTTACAATTACAAAATATTGGAAATTACAGATGGAAAATACATAGCATAATAGTTTCCGTGATAATTTTCAATAATAATAAAAAAAGGTACTGCTACTGTGTTTGGCATGCAGTTCACCAGTGCTGTTGGAGGGCTGTGCTGGCCTGCTGGAGACTGTCACTCTGACAGTGATCTGTACCTGTTGTTTCACAGAAAAGCATAGGAAACTTGCTGTAGGCACGTCTGGGATAATCTGTCCTCTGCCTAAATCCCGTCTAATCATTAACAGCTTGGAGATATGCCTGAGCCCTGGAGCTTGGCGTTTGGTATCTCTTCAAAAACGCATTTTCATTCCCTTCCACGCATTTAAATATAACCAGTCTCTTTCAAGTCACAGCTAAACTTAGGTATAGGACGCAGCCAAGGATGCTCACATCCAACAAATGTCATTGTCCATGGGACAACTGCCTCAGATGGGCAGAATTTTTGGATATTTTTGACCAGCCATAAAAACTGAAATGTAAAGGCTGAATAGCTTTACTCAGCAAGGACTGAAATAAGAATGTGACTTGTGTGCTTGAGGGAATTTGAGCTTTTCCCTGGAGAAATGTAAGATAAACCCTCTCCTGGCTCAGTGCAGTCATGCAAGGTACTGTTACTGCTCCTGTTCACTGCGAGCCACTGCTCAGAGAAAACTACAGGGAGTCTGTCCATCGACCTCCACGTTGAGTGCATCCAACTCTAACCACATTGGCCACTCACTTCTGGAATAGCCATCTTATTAAAACATAGCCAGGTATTAACTGGTGTATTTATGTTTGAAAGGCACCTCTTGAACATTATTATGCTGAGCAAACAGCAAAAGTTATTTAAAAATAATGAAATTTTTAAAGTAGTGGGGTTTGGGTTTGGGTTTTTTTTTTCAAGTTACCATTCAAAAAGTGATTTTTATTTCTTTACATATGTTAACCTGCAACACTGAGGAAAAGGGAAAGCTGCAGAAATTGTACTTAAGTATTTCCTAAATCCATCAACATTGCAAAGGAAGGACCCTGATTATTACCTAATCAAGTTAGAAGCTACTAATTACAATATAAAGGGGTGTTAATTTTGCATATTTCCCATGGGTTAGAACAATTCATATACTTCTATTCAGTGCCTTCAAGATGGCCCCATTCCAGTTGGCACTGGTTTGGACTCTCCATTTTGGTGCTATATATAAATATATATATAAACAAAATAAATTGAGGAAACAGATTTGGCCACATTCTGTACTAAAGGTGTTCTTCAAAGTGGCCACTCTTGCATATGTGAGGCAGCTGGCCCTCTAGCATTGATAACTTTCTTTGGTTGATTTGTTGAGTGGTTACTTACCTCCACAGGGGAGGGGAAAATGTAGATTTCATTTTGGCTGAATTTAAAATAGTTTTGTCACACAGTTATAGAAAGAGGGTGAGAACAGTGGCAATTTCCCAGAAGCACTGAGGCTGATTTATCTGTGGCCAGAGATGCACATGCAAGTCTGAAGTGCTTCCCATCTGGCCTGCACAGGCCGTGCAGGCAAATCGGAGAGTGATACATCCCCGGTTCTGCAGCCCTTACTCTTTCATCTCCAGTGTTGCAGGTTTATTTTGTTTGAACAAAGTCCCTGGGTGAATTTCCTATTTGCCTCTGTGTGCGTGTTATTTGTGGCAGACACTGTACCTGGTCAGCAGCTCTAGAACTGGAGGCCCTGGACATGTGCTGGGCTTCAGTGGAAAGAGAGATCTGCTTAATTTTGTCCCAGGTGAAGGAGTCCGGCGGTTCCTAGCCTGGACTACTGGAAGGTTCCCACATCCTCTTTGTCACATTAGTTGAGATGACTTGCAGTAAAAGTTGTCCAGTGAGTGTTAAGAACCTATTGAAAGATCTTAGTTTTATAGTGATATTGTTAGGAAAACAAAATAAACTCTTTAATTGTTAAAGCCAATACATATGCTGATGCAACGTATTTTGTATTGTTAAATAAACTAGCAGCAGTTGTAGTAAAGCATTAGAAATGTGATCCCATCATCATTCCTGTGGGTTGGAGCTGTGCTAGAAATCACATAATGCTGCATCCATGTTCTTGCACCTTTACCCAGACCACGAACTGGTTCCAAGAAGAGATCATGAGCAGCATTTGTGTTTTTTAATGAAGTGCTATTTAACTAATAAACTACCAAGTCACTATGACCATTACCACAATTCTGGAAAATATCTTGACTTGTTCTTTAATACCGTCACTTGGTTTTGTGATAGCAGCTCTTTTCTTTGGGAGTTTGCACTCGAAAGATGCAGATTCACCTAAATGCCCAAATGTTCCAGGGCTTCTATGAATTAAAGGCTATGGATCTTAACTTTTTCAGAAACACCTCATGTTTCTCAGCATAGTCCCAAAACCAAGGAATGAAATGGGAAAGTAGCAGCAATTCTGCATTCATTTTAATGTCTAAGTAAAATGTATTCTCTGTAAAAAAAAAAAAGTAGTTTTACATAGGTTCTTTATTTCACTTCTAACTGTTGGCTAAAACAGGTATTTTACTGATTCTACTAAAATTCCTAATCACACTGGTACTTCTTAGCATCTCACTGTTGTAATGTGCCTCAATGTGAGGCTGCACCAGGCTAGTCCTTGCTTCAAATTAGAAACAGGATGTCAGTGTTTGCCTGAATAGTCCAAAGCTGCCGGCATCTAGTTTGGAATATCACAGCCTGCATGGCAGCCGTGTCCAAGGTTTGACTTGGCCAATGCTCATGATGGACGTGCTGGTTCAGTGTACAGCTAAACCAAGTCCTTGCTGCAGTAATAATACCTGTTTTAAATAATAACACAAGCTTAGGTAACACTGTTTTGTGAGGGTGTTTTCCCTTTTGATCCATCAACTCGCTGATTTCAGTGCACAACAAGGCTCAATGCATCTTTCAGGGCTTTGTGCACTTCAGTTTACTCCCAGATCTGTTTTACTTACAGGGTGCTGAGGCCTCACAGGGTTGGGGAAAGAGGTTGTCAAGACCCCAGAGCACTTGCATTCCTGCTGCTGTTTGCTGGCAGCTGGTCAGAGATGGGGCTGGCTGGCATTCCTTGGGATCAAACATGCAGTCCTATCTCACATCTATCTCCATTCCCTGGAGTCAGGGCTGCAGGGCCAGATAGTTGTAGCTGAGCTCTGCAGAAGCAGTGGTGGAAAGATATTTAACTGTTAGTGACATGAGAACAGGAATATAACTAGGGATTCACATTCTTAAGTAAGCCCAAAACTCACCTCGAATTGGCTTGCTTTGAAAAACTGGAACAACTGGAAAAGCCCAGAATGCAGGTGACCTACACAGGGCCTCTCAATGGGATTTGGCTGTGAATGCAATTGTTTTCCAGGCTATAGCTTGTCCTGCCAGACATTTTACAGTAATAGCTCAAGTCAGCAGGAGTTACTGCTTTCCAGGCACCTCTGCTAGGTTACCTTTGCCGAATTTGCAGGAAGGGAGGGTATTAACTGTAAAAAGGGACTACTCCTTTCAAAAAGCAAAGAAAAAAAGGAAAGCTGAGCCGTTCTTCTCACATTTTCTTCACTGCAGATAAAACTACAGATCTTTTCTAAAATATGCAGACTCATGTTTCTTCTTTTCAAGCACTTCTATTTATGCCTGACCGTTGTAGAAATCTAAATGAAAAGCCTTTAAATTTACTTGCACAAGTTCATTCAAGGTCCCTGAGTGCAGTCAGCCAGCTCAGCTCACTGTAAGAGAAGGACCACAGCACCCAGGGCTCTGTTTTGCCCTCTAGGCAGTCACTCTCCACCCTGTAATGATCCCAGCAGTGCCCCTGGGCAGGTTGTCTGGGCAGCCGCTGCCACCTGACTGCATCAGTTTGCAGGCCCAAGGCAAGGCAGAATCCCAGAATCCAGCTTAATCTTTTCACTGAGACCTCCAGCAAGTTGGCAGGATCTGAAGGGAGTAGCGTTCCCCTTTTTGAAAAAGGTCAGTGGCCCGTTGGCTGAACACTTCTTCCCCTGGCAAGGCCGGGGGAAGCAGAGAGGGAGTGTAACAGCTCTGACAGCAACGGGAGTGTGCCACAGACTGGTAAAGGAGGGATCTATTGCTTCTCCTCTGGTGACCTACATGGAGCTACAATTGCTGTTACTCAATTCCCTGCTTCACCACCTAACAGAAGGGAAGAGCCATCACCTTTATGGTGAGCTACCTGTGCAGTCACTGTGCCCAGGGATAAGGACAATAGCACTGTAACTCAAGGTGAGCTAGTGGGACAGAAAAAACTATTTGCTACAGGCTGAAAAGAAGCCCATGTAACTTGCAATGCTTTTGTTCCACTTGCCCTGTTTGCATGGAGCCATGTTGTTGCACAGAAAAAACTTCCTCTCTCTTTCCCCAGTCTTCTACATGCATGCACGCTTGCTCTATTTTTTTTTTTTTTAATGTGTAAATTTAGTTTAAACTTAGAAGCAGTTACTTACTGGTTATGTAGAGCACATGTTGTCTTCATTTTACCAGTTGAAACTGTTGCTACTATAAACAGTGCCACGCTTTGAGGCAGTGCTAAAACCTCTCTTTCATATGACATTTATAGCAACTCTGCTGAACTCTGGGACCACTGCAACAGTGGCTCTGCTCCGGGATGGCATTGAGCTGGTGGTGGCAAGTGTGGGAGACAGTCGTGCTCTGCTGTGCCGAAAGGGAAAGGCCATGAAACTCACCATTGACCATACTCCAGAAAGAAAGGAGGAGAAGGAAAGGTACCTGCTGGTTGATGATGGGGCTTCCCAGAGCACAGCCTCCAGTCCGGATGGCCTAGTGTTCTGCTGCTGGGTTGGGCCAGGAAGAAAGTAGAGGCTTGAACATAGTGCTTTGAGGCCACCTCTGAGATGGCAGTAAACAGCACAGCTCCAGTTAACTCACTGGGTTCCATTTAGAGGACTGTTGATGTGGAAAGCACTCCGTGAGCATAAACTGTCTCAGCAGTAAGATCAGCATAACTAAGATTCAGTGCAGAGCCACGATCACATGGTTCAGACTTGTCCAAGACTGCCAAGTTAGAACCAAGACCTGAAGAAATGCACTGTGGTTCCCAGGTCAGGACTCAGCCCACCAAGACACATCCCTTCCATGGAACCTTCAAACAGCTAAAGCCAACCCTCAGTCTCCCAGCTTAGGCACTCCATACCTCATTCCCCATTGTAGCTAGGACAGAAATTGTGATAGAGAGGGGGGTAATGGTGTGAAGCACTAACTCATGTTCACTTCTCCTTTTGTGCCTCTGGACAGGATTAAGAAGTGCGGTGGCTTCGTTTACTGGAACAGTCTGGGGCAACCTCATGTGAATGGTAGACTTGCAATGACGCGGAGCATAGGAGATTTGGATCTTAAAAACAGTGGTGTGATAGCCCAGCCAGAAACAAAAAGGGTTCAGGTAAAAGAAGGTCTGGTTAGCAGGGACAGCAACATTCGGACTAAGGGGCGTCATAGGTATTTGATGCAGGTGGCGGCACCCACACGACATGAGCCCAGGTGAAGCCTGATGGCCACATTGTTTTTTACTAAAGTAACCAGAGAGCAATTCTAATTAAGTTGTTTCAGATTAACACTAAAAGTACAGAAAAGAATCTGGTACTAGATTCAACCAGATCAACTTCTAAATCCCATTCCTCACAGAAAAATACATAAGGGAAGAAAGATACAATATGATATCCATTACTGAAATACAGAGGTGTTAGTCTGTTTTGGTCTTGTGGTCAAATGAATAACTTCGAGGTGAATGCTTGGTATAAAACCATTACTGAGAACCAGGTGGGATATGGATGGGCCACCATCCAAAAAAGTAGGATATGTAGAGGTTTGCACAATTGAGAGGAAAGAGGGGAGAAGGAAAGGGCAGCTGGATGCATCTTACCATAGCTATAGTTGTGTGGAATACAAATTAACCACCCAGAAGGTATCCAGTTGCCTTCGCTTTGGCAGGAAGGCTCTGCCTTCAGCTCACGCTGTGTTTGTTACTTTTTTCCAATGCACCTCGCAGGGCCCCGGGAACTTACATTCAATTGGTCCTAATAAAATGCCACCCGCTAGGCCTGAGGGGCTTAGGGAGGTGACTGCAGCGCTATCATGCCTCCCTTGAAATCCTGGGTTTCAGGAAGAATTTTGCTTTCTGGATAATGTATCTGGTCTTTTGGCTTCCTAGAACGGGAAGCACCTTAAGACACTCTCCTCCAGTACAGGGAATATAGTCTGTGTGACCCAAGGATGTACCTGAGGATTCACGCTGCATCCTCTGGCTAGCCAGGAATTGGGGGTTCCAGCTAGTCCTTGCACAGAAAGCAGGGGAGCAGGCAATACCTCTGGAAAAAGTGCTTTGCAACAGAGTGTAACAACATGAAGGCAGTTAATCTGCCTTGCAGCACTCACCCCTTCGTTGTGCGTTCTGTGTGCCTTTACTGCAGTTGCATCATGCAGACGACAGCTTTCTGGTCCTTACCACGGACGGGATTAACTTCATAGTGAACAGCCAGGAGATCTGCGACTTCATAAGCCAGTGCCATGATCCTGCTGAAGCTGCCCACGTTGTTACTGAGCAGGTAATGCCAGGACTTCTCTGGGCACCACGTGCTTGTTGGGTTTTGTTTGTTTTGTTTTAAAAAATCCCAAGTATACAACCACACATCCAAGCGAATTGGACATTTTTCCTTACCCTGGGCCTCACCACAACCTTGCCAGGCATCAGTTCATTTAACTTGCTTAGCTCATAGTCCACTGTAACTGCTGCTTGTTCCTGTGCTGAATAAGTCATCGGCATAGACAGAAATGGCCGGTGTCTCACAGCAGTTCTGGATGGTGGCATATCCTGTGGAAAACTCTGGAGCATACCAGCGTAGAGCATCAGGGCTGACACTGTGTTTCTCCTCTCAGGCAATGCAGTTTGGCTCTGAAGACAACAGCACGGTTGTCATAGTGCCCTTTGGAGCTTGGGGCAAGTACAAGAACGGCGAGGTCAGCTTCTCCTTCAGCCGCAGCTTCGCTTCCAGCGGGAGGTGGGCCTGAAGACCTGCCACAGCCATCTTTCCCTGCCATCATCCGGACACAGGAGAACATATCCATCTGTTCACAGGCTGGCTCAGTGTCTTGTCCATCTCTTCTGTTCCCAGTGTTTAGAAGGTGCCACTGTTCCCTTGGTGCCTAACGCCCCGTTGTTGCTTATGGCTGACTGTATTCTGCTGCCTGCCTTCATTCCAGTCAGCACTGAGGCAGCTGTTTGGGACTGCGGTCCCAGCAGCTCCGCACATCACTTTGTTCACATGGACGAGGCTCTGGGCTTTCACGTGAGGCTGGAGGGGTTGCACAGTTGTTCCATACCTACCTGCACTCCCCTTAGTGACGTGGCAGCTGTGTAAGTCTGAGCCACACGCCGGCTCCCTTGTACCTTAATACGTGGGGGAACGAACGCACAATGTTGTTGGGTAGACAGAAAGAGGGCTTG
The DNA here is from genome assembly GCA_013399855.1 of Oxyruncus cristatus. Taxonomy (NCBI): domain Eukaryota; kingdom Metazoa; phylum Chordata; class Aves; order Passeriformes; family Cotingidae; genus Oxyruncus; species Oxyruncus cristatus. The sequence continues at coordinate 1,778,775 of VXAY01002314.1, forward strand.
TTGCCTTCCTCTGCTGCAGCCACCCAAAACTCCCCTGTGCTTCAGGAGAAGTGGGTGAAAAACAAGGGAGAAGTTTCAGAAGTGTTTAGGTTCTGATGCCAGTGGCATTCGGTGTAGCTGTACAACTTCCTGAGACAGTGCTGCTTTGCAGGGCTTTATGCTCTCACCACCGTCATCTGTGATTCTCTAGCTCCAAGGAGACAGACCAGGCTGGAGCCACAAGCTGTTGGACAAATGGGAACCTTTTTCCATTGGGTCCAAAGCCTGTACAGTCTCTGTGGACCACACAGCAGTGCCCTGCACTGTCTTCTCTTTGCTGTGTCAGTGCTTGACAGGAGCACAAAAGAGGGGAAAAGACGCACAGTTTTGATACCCAGAGACTTTCATCAACTTGAATTTCTTTTTTTTTTTAAATAAAGAAAATAAGCTAATTTCAAAGAGTTTACTCTTCAAGATCTGATGTACAAGACAGTTTATTTCTTCTTAAAGACATGAGGATTTTCGTGCCCTCTGCTGAAGTTGTCTGAGTAAGTTGTGATCTCCCTTATCTCTTTATGGTGTACAGGGAGATTTAAAATGCCCCAGGCAAGCTAGAGAAAGGAGAGAGCAGAACTCAAGGTAATTTTTGTAAATTTTGGGTATTGTTTCTAGGAGGTGTCAGGTATTCAGACACCTCAGAATACAAGATAGTTTTATACAGCCCCGAAGTGTTTCCACTTCTCTTGCTGGGGGGAGTCTGTGTCCAGTGAGGCATGGGGGGACCAGAGCTCTGAGCCAGCTCATTTTGCTGCTGTGACATGGACTGCAGGCAACATGTTGGCAGCAGGTGAAGATCTGCCCCAACATGTCTTGTTGTCTTGTTCAGATCTCCTTATTCCTGCATTTCATGTCAGGTGTGCAGCTCCTGTGGCCTCCAGGTCACCCTGTTGCAATGAAATATGGGCAGAGAAAAATTGGTCTTTTCTCAGGCTTGCTGCAGTATTTGCCATTCTATAGATATTTCCAACTGCACAACTGTAAAATCAAAAGAGGCAAAAGGTATGAAGTCACCTTGCAAAAAAAATCTCTGAGGTGCCTGGCCTGATCGTCATTTTCCAGTGCGAAGCACTTATCTTCATCAGTTTTATCCCTTTCCTTTTAGTCCAGGGTTACTTAGTCCCTTAGGCAGTCATGCCACACATTTTTCCTTGCCTCTAGTCAAAGACCTCGCAGCACCCAGCAGAGCACTGTGTTGTACTGACATCATTAGGTACTCAGTGTTTGGAGTGTGCTGGTTTTGTCCCATCACTTGGTGTGTTACATGGTGTGTATAATGTATATATTCAGTTTATAAGCACAGAGAGCTTGTGAATCTGTGTATAAATCTCTGTTGTATGGTCCCCAGGCCTCTGAAATGAGCACTCCACTGTTGTACAATCATAATTCCTTCTATCTCCTCAGATTTTCTGCAGGGCTGTGGTTTGGTGTTTGTCTGAGGTCAGAATGGTTGCTGATCCTGGGCTTAGCCTGGCTTACCTGAGGCTGGGACAGCACTTGGAGTTGGTACCAGCAAGAGCAGGTTCTCAGTCTGCAGCAGGTTTGAAGATTCCCACAACCCATTTGTGGCAAAAATAGCAAAACACAGCCTCTCCTGAGCACTTGAGGAGACACTGCACTTCACAGAGGTTCAGAGAGCTGCTGCTGTTTGTGCTGCAGCAGGGACATCTGACAGTCTTCCTCCTGCCAAAGTGTCCTGCTAAAACTGCAAGTCTGGTAGTTCCTAGCCAAGGGTTAACCACAGCCAGCAGCAGTTACTCCAGGCACAGGGAAGGGTTGGAGTCAGCCTCTGGAGAGGGAGTTGTTGTGGGGGTGGCTTTGGTATCAAGTGTCAGGCCCACTTGAGGGGCACTGCAGGTCTTTGGACAAGCTCCACAGACAAGCCCCTGTTCCAAATGCTGCTCCTTTCAGTTTGGCCAGCTAGTCATTTATCCAGACAGGAGATACTAAGGGCTAGGGGTGTTTGTGACAAGTAAACACATTTTTTTTTTTTTTTATGAGCAGTGCTGGGTACTTGCCAAGCTAAATACATGGTATTAAATGCAGGCTGCTAATGAATAAGACTGCAAATGAAAAGCAGGTGCTCTGAGGAGTGACCTGGCAGCTATAACAGCTTCTAAACATTGACCCAGATGTAACATGAAGTGCGAGTTTTCCTTCTCACTGGAGACTTTTGGGGCTTTTTTTTTTTGTTGTTGTTGTTTTATCCCTGTGTGGTTTTCTGATTGCATAGAGAATAAAAGCAGTTGGGGGGTTTTATTCCTCCTAAAAGAGTGGCTATCCTCTCAGAGGAGGGTCCATCCATAACTTCTTTTGAGTTTTATAAAGGAAGGGATAAGGCAAATTCTGTGATATAGATGATTAGACAAAGATGTACTGGTGGTTGCTATTCTTGCTTTTGTACAATCACAGAAACACTCAGAGTGGGAAGGACTCCTGGGCATTATTGCCTCCTGTCTTTACCAGTCCATTATTTTGGGTTGCCCCTTTAACAGCTCTCTTCCCTCTCAGTTCATGTACCCGGGCTCCCAGCTCACCACCATCCCACTTCCTCCTGCTCCCCTGGCCAAGTGGAAGAACCAGTGTGCACCACGCAGCATGTGCCTGAGGCAGGAGAGGACTGAGCCACCCCCCATAGCCAAGGGGCCCATAGGGACAAGGAGGCAGAGAGATCAGCTTCAAAGTTTTGGACCCAAGAAGACACTCTCCATAGCTGGTGTATCCATACCCAGGCAGCACATTGCTGCCAAGCTCTTACGATGCTGGGACACTTTGAATCACTGTCCTCCCCATGGCCTGTGTGCACAGGACATCCTCTGGATCTCTGGAGACCTCATCTTCATGTAGATCACTGCAGACGGCTCCCAGCCCTGCTGATTCTCTCAGGTACTGGATGCCCTCATCTCCCTCAGTCCCCTCTGCAGGGGAGTTCACAAGACCATCCTCAACACTTGGGAAGAGCCGTGTGCAGAGACTGCAAACTGATGCCTCTTTTCCGATTCCTCTCTCAATTCCCCAGTTCCTAGCAAGGGATCCCAGCTGTTGGGCTTCCTTACCTTCCAGTTGCTCACTGTCAGTCCTGTTATTCCCAGCCAGCTGTTGGATCAGCCAGGCAGCAATCTGCTCACCTGGAGTCCTGTAATCTTCCTGCACGTCTCAAAGCTCCGATGGGGTCAGGGACAGGATAGTTTCTGCTTCTTGTCTGAATTCACTCACTCCTTCCTCCAATTTATTTGTTGGAGGACGGGCACCTTGATCAAACCTTTCCTCTTCTTCCTCCTTCCCTACTGATGGATGATACGGAGCTGGTTTTTTCTTGACCGGTTTCTTTTTCACTCCTGGGGCAATTCCTGTAGTTGCTCCTGTTGTTTGTGTCCTGCCTCAGTCACAGCCCCCTGAGAGCACTGAATTGTGGCTCCATAGGCATAGGCCAGGCCCCAGCACAGGGTGAGGGGCTGCTGATTTTCACTGGGGTAGGGCCAGGCCCCCTTCCATCAGGTGACACATCAGTCTTCCAGGGTTGCTTGCCTGTTCAGGTGCAAAGTCCCAGGCTATGGGAGGTGATATCTGTCCTAGGAACCTGCCCAAATCCTTCCACACGCCCTGCCACCCAGGGAATGGCGCCTTAGGGCGCATTTCAGTATTGCCTCACCCAAAACCTTCTTTTACACCATGACACTGCATTCCATCAACCCACAACATGCCACCACTTTTGATTAGTACTGTTGAAAGAGCTCATGCAGGTATGAACAAGAGCCTCTGGAACCTGCACAGTCATCCACATCAGTCCCGAGCAGGGAGAGGGAGATGAATTCCCTCATCCTCTTGTGGAGATGAGACAGCTCCCACAGAACAGCAAGGCCATCGATGCCAGGGACAAAGCCCAGAGCCACTGTTTGTACTAATGTGTTCCCAAGTTCAGCAAAATAAAGAGATAAGCAGTGCAGCCAGCACACTCCATGACTCATGCAGGAGCTTCCCACTCAGTAACTGCTGTAGCTCACTTGACACAAAGCTGCCCTTTGTCTTGTGCCTCATGTCAGTGCCAAAAAGGACCGTGGAGGGTTGACCTTGGCTGGACATCAGGTGCCCACCAAGTGGCTCTATGGCTCCCCTTCTCAGCCAGATGGGGTGGGGGGAAAAAATAAAAAGGAAAAAAAACCCACATGGGCCAAGACAAAAGGTATTTTAACAAAGTGGATTAAATAAAGATTCAGTCTTTACCATCAGCTGGCGATGTCTGGCCGCTTCCTGGGATGTAGGGCTTCAAGCTCACAGTGGTTGCTCTAGAAGACAAACATAATAACAACTGCTTTCCCCCTCCTCCTAACTTTTTTTACAGGGCAGAGTGAGGGGGGACTGTTGGGCAGACAGTGCTGATGCTGTCGGAGCACTGCTCTGCAGCAGCCAAAACACTGGTGTGTCACCAGCCCCTTGGTAGGTACCAGTGCCCAGCCCAGCACCCCGGGGCTGCTGTGGGGAATGAGCTCCATCTCTGCCACGCCCTGTGCACACTTCTAGGTTTTCTCCTCTCTGGTCACTAAGCCTCCTGCTGCCCTGTAGCAGCTCTGCAAGCAACCAGCTGTACACCCCAGGGACCGGCAAAATGCTCCTGCGCCACAGAGAGCTCCCTTCAGCTTGAGGACAAAGAGCGAATTGTCCTAACAACGGCAGCTGCCTGTCAGAGAGGTTCATTATTCCAGGGTATTGAGGGATCTCACACTCTGAATGAAAAGAAATGGAAACTGTTTGCTTTCTAGCTCACTGTCTTTCTCGTACATCCAATATTTCAACAAAAAGAATATTTTTTATTGCAGGCTGAATCCAACATTAAGGGTGACTTACTGAGCAGACCGTAACAAGTGTTTGCTTTCCCCCGGCCTTTTAGGGAAGGGATTCCAAAGCCCAATGGATATGATAAGAGTATTTTTTTGCCTGAACACTCCCTCCTGGAGCAGGGCAATCTCTCACTGTACAGGCACTGCAGGAGGGAGAGTTGTGGGTGCAGAAAGGCAAAAAATGCTGTCCAGCTGGGTATTCCTTTTTACTGTAAGGATATGGAAGGCAAAGGGGGACCTCAGGTTGCTGGAGGATTTACTAGGAGCGGTGTTCACACAGCAGCTGAACAGAAACAGACTGCAGGTGCTCAGAAACCAGCTTAGTCGCTGCCACCTGAAAAGGGGAGTGGTGGTGTGCTTTATAGAGGGAACTCGCAAAAATGTCATTTGGAGCCTTGAATTAGGAGAGCCGACCTCTCTGGGTGCTGAGCACAGTGCAAGAGACTGAAATGGGGATGAGATCCAGTAGTTCATTTAATACGGGCCTTCATTGCAATCAGTCCCCTTGGACTGAAATGCTCAAGGCTGGAGAACAATCATGGAACACAGCTTGTGCTTGAGAATGGGGGTGTGGAGAGAAATCAACATCACCGCTTTTTACATACTTGGGGGAAATAAAAATTATGAGGAGCTTAGACTCACCACAGGATTTCTGCTGACTTCCACACGATCGGGGTATCAGGCCACGTTTTCTGTCTCAGCAGGTAGATGTGCCGTGGAGAAAGGCATTGGGATTTCTACCTAAGGGAGAAACTCAAAACAAACAGGTACCAGTGAAACTGGTTTAATATGATTTTTTCTTGAACAACAGTCAGTTGGACACTGCTAGGTCATTGGTTACTCACCCAACAAGCTGAATGTATGGCACAGCAGCACTCTGGGTATTCCTTGGTTCCAAAGCTGCTGCTCTCCAAGCAGAGATATCCATTGGGACCCAGGACATCGAGTACTTGGGCAGTGGTGTGTGTCATAACTTTCTACAGACTCAAGTGCAATTGCATACATTCATTGTGTAGTTTGCCTTAGGACAGTGTAATTCCTGTGGTTTGATGTTTATCTTTGATGTAATCATTGCCCAAATTCCATCTACTACTACATTTACAGAGCTGTCCATTTCCCCCCCTTTTTTTTTTCTCTAAAAATATTTGTCCATTTTCATCAACTCAAAGCTACACTGGAGGAGATAAGTCTGTACTGGAATGCTCACAAGATCCTGTAATAAAGAATTTGCTTCTAGGAGTTGTGTCACTACAAATGGATTTTTCTCCTTCCCCCTTTGCACTGTAAACTACCAGAAAAGTTTGATCTTCTCAAGCTGTGTCATGACTGTTGTGTTAAGCCCCCAGCCTCAACCCCTGCCATAAAAAGCATGTGATCACCAAAGCTTTGCCTACAAAGACATTATCCCAGTGATAACCAGTGCAAAGTACCTTCTGTCTCTGGGCTTTGCTGCATCAGGGTGACATGTTCTAACTTACTATTTTTGTCTGCCTGGGCGGCTGTCACAGTGAGCAATGTCATCCTGTGACACATTGCAAAGAAACAGATTGGGCCTCCTCAGGAAAAGAATGTATTTTTGCTTCTGCATGAATTCAAGACTTTTCTGTTACACTTTAAGAAATTTTAAGGAGAAACTAAGAGCCAAGAGTTTTTAACTCATCTGCAGAAGTAGAAGATCACTAGTAGATCACTAATATTTTTAATTAGTACAGATTTTTCCAGCTGGGCTCAAACGTATTTCACCCTCTCCCTTGAAATAAGCAGCCTTGACTTCACTGAAGACTTAGCACCTTCCTAGAGCTGAGCCCCAGCACTCCCTTTCGGGACCAAAGCGAGTCTTTTTTTTTTCCCACTGAGCTAATCCCAGAGTCTTTTTTTGTTATCCTTTGTGGCCGATCCATGTCCCAGCTCAGTTTGGAGCTGATCAGCTCTTAGACACATGCACATATCCTGTGGCAGTACCGTAATCACTGCTCAGATGGGTGGATTTTGAGAGCTCGGGTGGTGTGTCGGGAAACCCGCTGGGCAGCTCTGACCTTCCACAGTAGTTGGGAAGTGGCTCCCAGGTTACTCTGCAGTCGGAGCGTTCGCCCTGTAACAAGCATCCCCGTGACCTGCTGCTTTGCCTGCAGTAGAGGAGGAGAGCGGCTGGATCCCAGCAGCACCACGGTGGTTCCCCACCCAGCTCCATCAAGATGGTCTGGGGAGAGCAGCCAAGCCTCAAGAGCAGCAGTCCTTGCTGGCACACGGCAGAAGCTGGCCCCAAGCTGGCCCCTGGGAAGGGCTGGAAGCTCTTCCCGGAGCTCGTGTCAACACCACCCCCTGGCAGCTCACCTGCACGGGGCGGGGGTCGAGGCTGATGGCACAGCGCCGTCGTCACTGCGGGCAAGAGCCTTCCTACACCGCCCCCCCGCCAACAGCTCAGTATTTACCGCAGAAACTTAGTCCTGCCCAGAGGTTGTCTCTGCTCTCGCACGGCTCTGCCCAGCAGAGCAGACAGGCGGCAGAGGCTGCAGCCGCCGCGGTGGCACTGGGAATGGGGAGGGAGCTGCCCCTCCTCCCGGGAGGAGGTGCTGGTCGATCAGCCGAAGGCCCAGCTGGATTTGGGCTAACACTGGCACTCAGCAGCCTGGGTTTACTCTTTACTTATTTAACGTGGGCATTATTTTTTTGGTCATTCCCCTCCGTGACTTCAGAGCTTTCCCTTTATGTTCCCACTTCAGAAAAAAACTTGCCCCATCTCCTGCTGGCCTGCCCACCTCACAGCACGCAGGCCCGTGGCTGGGGCAGTGTGCCAGGGGCTGTGGCGCACTCCTGAGCAGGCATGATCGTATTTAGGTTCGTCTGTGGCCATGGTTAAGTTTTGGTCCCATTTATTGCCCTTTTTTGGGGCCTGCCACACACTCTATGCAGTGTCAGTCAATTCCCTCAGGAACAGGGCAGGATTTGGCTCCCAGCACCTCATCACTCCTGCTTCTGTTCTTGCACACCCCATACTCCCTGCATGGTGTGGCACACTGACCTATCTAGTGAATCAAATCCGTGTCCTGACGTGGAGACAGACGTGTCCCACTGCTGGTAATTCTTTAAAAACACAAATGCATTTTCTACAGCACAGAACACTTGAGCTTGGAAAGCAGCTCCAGACCTCACCCTTCTGAATTGTCTGAGTTATTACAGCTGTCACGAAAATCAATTTAGTCACAGCAAATTGTCCACAAATTGGGTTTTACCTGCTAAATGGAAGGCCTGGCCCTGGGCAGTGCTTCTGCCTGGTGGGAGCTGTGGTAGAGCCAGGGTTAAAGGCTGGTGCACTCAGCACGAGCCGCCCCTCACTCACCCACTGCCTTGTTTCACTCCAAAACTGGTTGCTGGCCCAGCTGATGCCTGTTGGGATTGTACAGTTCCAACACCGACACTAGAGCTGCCACAAATTCCCAGGGCACCATTCTTCCTTCTCCTGGACCCAGGTTTAGTGCAGGAAGCTCCCAAAAGGCTACGGCTTTCCTTTTGTTTGGACAGAAAGGAGCCAAATTAACTCTCCCAACAGTCCCTGTGATTTGCCACAGGGACTCCAAGCTGCACTATCCTAATGTTGACACTGAAGCCTGTGCTCCACAGGGCAGGGGTGGGACTGCAGTTCCCCAGTCAAAAGGTCCATCAGAACTGTGGGCCCTGCCCATGCTTGTTCCTGGCACCTCGCACTCTCCACCATGCCTGGGGGATGCCAGTGCTTCCCTCGCTTTGGCCACGCCACTCAGCCTGTGGCTTCACAACCTGTTCAGGAAACAAAAAGGGCAATTTTTTTGTTGTAGTTTCACCAAGGCAGGCTCTCGAGAGGCCTGTGGAAAGGAGGCTTCGAACACACCACAGGTGGGCAGAGCTGGAGAGGAGCAGCTGCAGAGGTTCACACTGGGGTGCAGAGGGCAAGGGCTGCAAAACCACCTCATGAGGCTGGATCACCTCCCCACAGCGGAGCCGTATCTTCCATCAGATGACAAACTGTGGAGATGAGGCACTGCCATGCACTCTGCAGGCAGGATGGGACACTGACGGCAAGTTCTGTGTCATTCAAAAAGTTGCACCAAATTAAGCCCATGATAACTGCCTTAACATGGCATAAAAGAAGGTGGCCAAATCATTTCTTCCCAGGGAAAATGAGGTCGAAATACTCCATATACTAAATGATCTGGCTGCATAGCCCAGCCTGCAGCTACTGTTGATACGGTATCTCTCCCCAAAAAGAGTGGGAGGTGATGCCAGACCCCCACAACCCACAGTCAGCATGGTTACCTGGCTCAGACTGCTTCGGTGAGGTTCATCCGTGACCTGCTCCATGACAGCAGAATGCTGGGCTGCAGCTGTCAGTGTCTGCAGCCACACTGGGAATCACAGTAACTCCCCCATAACTGTTAGAGAGAAAGCATTTTTTTTCAGCCTATGAAAAGATATAAAATGTGGAAATGCCTTGAACCTACGAAAAGGGGACATGACCAATCCTATATAACCAAGACATGGCTTAGGAAGGGCCATGAAAATGGATTCCACAACTACTGCTCAAGAGCACACTGAAGTATAACCAAAAAACCTGAAGAGTTGACAGGAGTTCACGTGAAACACGGTACACACAGACAGTAAGTTCATCTGTAGATGTTCCTTTTCTTCTACATCTAAAGAAATCACTTGCTGTCAAATTCCAGGAATGCACTGTCAGTTCTGGTGCCCATCAGCCAAGGAATGTGGCAGGCCCAAACACATCAAAGCCCAGTTTTTGGCTGGAGATGAACTGGTGGCCACCAGTGCTGGCAGATAATTAACTGCCAACATGAAACCTCACATTCTTTAGCATTACCAGCTTAGAAAAGGGTATAAAAATGGACTGAAAAACTAGTAAAATGTTTCAACACTTGGGGATCTTAGGCTGTTTCTCACCAGATAAGGTCCAGTTCTGCTCTAGTAGTCATTCTCTCCTTGAGGAAGATGATTTAAACTGGATTTTGATACAACCTCCTTTTTTCCACTGTCCTTATCCCAGCATGACTCATATAATTACTCTGACTGCTTTCTCTATATTGGCACAGCCTATTCTTCTACACGTCCTCAAATTCTTAATTCACGCTCTACAGTGACACAAACCAAAACAGAATAAAGTAAGACACATTATTTCATGATACATCGTTATGGATGGCCACACCCACATCCTGAAAACAAAACTGTAACAAGTAAGAGAAATTTACTCCTGGTGATGATACAGAAACATGTTACTCATTAGTTATCATTCCCCGTGTTAAAAATGTTTATTCAGCTGCAAATGTTGCATCTTTCCAACAAATGCAAAACAGCTTTTTGGTGGTAAATAGCAGGTATTTATTTGAAATGAAAAAAAAAATACTTCAGTACCTGAACTATTGCATTTAATCATGTATTGTTGTAATTGTGTTACTCTACCTTTTTGCATTGGAGACAAATATACAATGAACATTCAGATATCACAGATTGCACACTAGATAGTAAATCGTCAGGCCTTTTACGTAACCACCAAAAAACAGATATTGGATTCTGCAATATAGTACAAAATTCCACACTCCAGTCTTAGCCAGTTATCTTCAATTTACTCCTGATGCTGTACAAATAAATGGCCATTTAACTAGGGCTTACAAGTTAATAACAGGACAAAAAAAAATATACATTGCACTGACACAAAAAGTCAGCTCTGTTAATAGTCATGCAACAAGTAACCAAACTTGCTGAAATTAAAAATACTTTCTAAAAACAGTTTTAACTGCATAAGTATTTTATACACAGTTCATTTACTGAAACAAAAGGAGTCTTTAAATGATACAAAGCAAATATAAGTTTCTACCAATTTTATACATAAGAAAGTGCAAAATAACTTATCTAAAGTGTTTTTCTATTGAACTGATGAACGTTGGCTGGAGGCAGCCAACCCCCTCTCAAAAGCATGACATTACAGTTGCACACTACATACGAATGTTAAGAGTACATGGATAAGTTTACTACAAAGAACAAGGCAGGAGAAGACATGTGAGGTACTTGCAGAGAATACGGTCTACTAATGTTAGTGTACATGAGTATATTTCCGCTCAACAGATTTTTACATGGAAAACAAAGCAAGTCTTTGCCTTAGAAGCTCGAATGAAATAGAAAAAAAAAAACTCCCACTCCCACGTGAACACAACAGTTGCCCACAGCACCAGCTGCCAGAGGAAACACGAGCAGGTGTGTTTTTTCCCCTCCACCTCCAGCAAGAAAGAACGTGGTTTTTTGGAACAGCGCAACTGGAGAATTAGGTCAGAGGGCTGTGCTGGTTTGTTTGCAAAATGTAAATTGGGACTAACCTCTAAACTACAGAAATCGTAAAGAATAATGGATTTTTTTTTTTAGGACGCTGCCAAACACCAAAGGTGTACAACACCACCTGTGCTGGACGCAGTCGACCACCTCTGCACCGATGGCCCGCTGTCCCCGGGAGCCTGTGTGCCAACTGCTTGCTTTTAGTGTTAGATTGTATCAGTGTTACTGCCACAACCTTGTTTTTATTAGGGTTTAATGATGTGGCTGTACAGGTTCCAGTCCACAGAAAAGATTTCCTTAAATTTGGGTTTGATTTGAAATCTGGAGGCAAGGGGAGGAAAAGCTCCGTGGACTCAAAGGCATTTAGGAGTTGTTGAAACAGCCTTTTGCTCAAACGAAAAGGGTTAAGGCCACTAGCCTGTCTTCTGAACTATGCTGGTTTTGCATCATTTTGGGAAGGGTGAAGGCAACGTTAGAGAGAACAGCTGAACACAGAAATTCCAGTGCTCTGCACATGCTTACCAAGGACCTTTTCCTGTTTTTAGGGTCAAATCTATAGGGTAGCCATGCACTGTGGCTACTTGACCATCACTCTTTGGATCCAAAATTTGGGTCAGCTAAGCTCAACAAACCTGCATTTACTCAACAGTGTGCAAGGGCTCTAGAGAAGCCTTTCTGTTCATTTGGGGACCTAGTATACATACCAAAACAGGAATATATCTCATTTTACAGACCAGCACATACATAATAAACAAACAAGTATCAAAATACATATTTAACCTTCAGTGCATAAACATGTGATACCAGGGTAAATAGTAAGTGGTCAGAATTAACAAATTATTCACCGCTAAAAGTTCAAATCAAGAGAAGACAGGTGTGCCCTCACAGTGCCAAGGACCTTCCTGGAAGGAGCTCATGCAATTCTGATAACAGCGATAACGGGTTTTAATTATTTGCCACCCCAGGGCCAGAGCCTGCTCAACTCATTCCAGGTGAAGTTGTGAGTGATGGCACTCACTGAAGTCCTAACAGAGCAAACACGGCACCACCTGTCTTCTGTTGGTCTGGGCCACATCCTTACTGCTATTTAAAAGAATCCATTGTGAATATACCTAGATCTAGATCAGTCTGTCACCCATTTACAAAATATATACACGTACGTTAAAAAGCAAAACCAAACCAAACACCAGCCTGCCCACTGCCCTCCCTCTCCCAACCAAAAACCCACTGGCAAGACCTCATGCAGAAATTAAGTCCACGTCCGTGGGCCTATATCCAACGCACGTGTTCCAATCCCAGCGGATATCAGTGTCTCTACTTCATCCCTCATGTAGTGCAAAATAAACGACATAGTAGTAAAAAAATACTGCAGTTAAATTCATATTGGAACTTAAAAACCATAATGGAAATCTACTGCTGTCCTCAAGTTGATGTGCCACGTGCTGAAAGACAAAGAGCTCCAAGAAGCATTTCTGACATGACTAAATATCACCCTGTTTTAGGGCAATGCCTATTGTTCCAAAAGGTTTTTTTTTTTTTTTTTTTTGCAAACAAGCTACAGGACAACAGCGGTTAAATTTTATGCACAAGAAATTCATTCTGTACCTACCTGCAAGCCAATTGCTATTGACTAAAGAAGGTAAAAGCTGGTTCTTGCACTGCATGAATCAGCTGCTAATGAACAGTAAGTAATTAATAAAACTGCAGCTCTGACATATGTATAAAAGAGGCCTTATTAAATATGAACAACACTGAGGTGGTCAATAGTTTGGTATAAAATGCAACACAAGTGTACAATTTAGTTCCTGGTTATCTTACAGCTAGAATAAAATACTCCAAGTTCCTATTCTCAAAAATGTTTTGTTTTGTTTTGTTTTTTTTTTGAAAAAAATCCATGTAATTCTACGAATAGCCTCACTTAAATTAAGATACTGTGGGCAACTGAAAGAACAAACATGCACAGACTGGATTTTTTTAACAGAAATACACATAATGCCTCCGAGTTTTCTGGTTTGTTTTTTTTTTTCTTTTGGTTTTTTTCTTTTTTAAACATTCTTATTTAAATTGATAGATGAGATAAAGATGCCACACAAAGTACAGTGGTTAATCTGAAGTCCCATGTAACAGGCAGTTAAGTTCATATTTAGATAAAAAGGCCGTTATACCTATTTACAATATACACAGTTGCTTGCGAAGAAGGCAGATTTACAACTATCTTCTAAAAAGCCTTCCCCTCCCCCTCCCCCCAGTTAAGATGACTAGCTCTACAAAAACAAGACAAGAAGGGGTGTTTAGGATAAGTGAGGATTTTCTCCATAGCCACGTCACACAGGTTTAGGGGTTGACAGTTCTGTTGGATTTGCGGTTACTAATCACGTCTTCCTGGGCCTTGCTCTTCATTTTGCTGTCGGCCTCGTTTACCTTCTGTCAACACAAACCAATTCAATGATCCCTTTTTACTTTTAGTGCTTAAAATGGAGTATAAACGTAAGTGTAAACAGACAATGTTCTAATCCCTTCCGATCACTGCACAGTACTCTCACTAGTCCTTGGAGTGACAGCGGGGCTCGATGACGCCTCCATTTGCCAGGACCCCATCAATTTTTGGGCCCCTCCTCTGAACCCCGCTCGTGCTGCAGGTTGTAGAAGCAGTTCTGGCACACTCTGACCGGTGAGGAAATCTTCAGCCGTTTGATTTCAGACTGGAACCTGCTGCACCTGAAGAGAAAAAGCAAAGCATCGTTGAACACAGGTCCCCTCCATTTCTATGTGTTTTCTGTCCAGCTGTGGAAATTACCATCATGACTTCAAACACCAGAAAACTGTTCAACCTTATCTTGACATGGAAATGCAATGCAACATGGCAGAAGCAGAATTTAACTCCTATGATCACCACAGAAACAGTGCAGTGACTCTGAGTGACAGCTTAAAAACACCTGTTGTCACCAGTTTAGACTCAAAGTAGAGCTACAGAGACGAAACCAGAAGTACCATCCCTGACCCAGTGGACCAGAAAGGAGACGTCCACTTCAGTTTGTGGATAAGAGGAGCTCAGATACAGCCTCCATGTCACACGTTTTCCTGTATGAGGCTGCCTTCCAGTGGCTCCTAAATCAGCATCCTTACAGTCCTGCTCAGAGTTTAAGTCAGTAAAGGAAACCTCAAATCTTTTGCCAGAGTTCCGTGGCATGCAACAGCTTTATCCAGCCTAAAATTCTGCATGGAAAAGAGCCCAAAGGAGACTGTTGGCTGGCTTACTTCTGGCAGAAGAGCTGTCCACAGTTCCTGCAATGGTGACGCCTCTCAGTGAGCGAGAACCGGACGGTGCAGCCCGAGCAGCTGTCTCCCCCCTCATCCTTCACCCAGTGGTCAGCTGCGGATCGACCCGGCTGATCGCTTACGGACCAGCTGAACACCCTGCCCCGGCCGTCCCCAATAAGAATCCTGCTGTGATCCCTGCAAGAAAAAAACAAAAGCATTCCTGCAACAGCTCTGGCACAGTAACACGCAGGCAACAATGGCTGATTTTACGCGGCAGAGACTTTATCATGTTAAACTGTTGCATAGTAACTGAGCTGCCAATTAGCCTGGTCTGGCTGAGAAATGGAGCCACAACACTCTATGCAACATAATAACAGCTGAATTAAGTCTACTTATTTCAGTGTTTTAATCTCAGTTCTTGAAGAAGGCTGCCCCAAACAGAAGCGCCACAAAACAGCATTGTGCAAAGAGCAGCGGTTGGTTGGTACCACTTGATCCCTGTACGGGCTCTTCACCTAAGAGCTGGACTCGATGATCCTTGCGGGTCCCTTCCAACTCAGAATATTCTGTGATTCTGACACTTCCTGCTGACAACACCCAAGAATGTTTTAAGCAATTGCTTGCGAGCTACTCACTTGGAGATGCCGAGCGCAGTGATTTCTGCTGGGTGTGCGTTGTCTTTGCGATCGAACGCCGTGTGCATAGTTAGTTTGCTTCTAAACACCAACTGGCGCTCCCATCTGTATCCTAGAAATGAGTGGGAAGGAGGAAGGGATAAAGCAAACTTGCTGGTTCTCATTTTTGTTCCCTCCTCCCCCAACATACTTCTATGTGCAACTCTGCAGAAAGAAAAAACGTCCCACTGGAGATCACTCTCTGTGGCTCAAGTTTCACTCAGGGAGAACACGGTTTTCAACTGCTCTCCAATGCATGTATGCACCGCGAGATGCACAACAATGCACAAAGCCTCCAATTTCTCTGAGTCCAGCTGGGAGCTGAAGAGAATGGGGACACAGTGAAGGCCTGTGCCAAAGCCTGACAGGACTGGCATAGCCTCACCTTTTTTTTTTTCGTTTTTAATTTATTCTAACCGTTTTATGGTATTTTTCAAATATAGACTTAGATTTCCAACTGTCATTAATTTTCTTCATAAAAGGTCATATGATGCTGCGTTTTGGGTATGTGAGTACAACAGTTTTGATGGCATTCCAGTGCTTTGCCTATTTTTCAGTAGTACTTGCAGAGTGTCAAGGTTTTCTCTTTTACCCCATTTTGCAGCCCATCCCCTGCCCAGAGTTTGGAGGCGTGCAGTAAGCTGGGAGTGGGCCCAAGGTGCACAGCTGACTCAAACCAACCTAAGGTATATTCCATGCTGTATAACATTACAGCAGGGAGTAAAACTGAGGAGTGGGCCCAATTTCTTTTACCTGGTTTAAGCTTGCTGTAGTGCCGTGCTTCAGCATAGCTGGGGTGTGGGTGGTTAACCTGAGCATGGGGATGCATTTTTGCTTGTCCCTCAGAATAATTCACAAAGATAAAACCATCTTTCTCATCCAAGCTGAGCTGGTCTGACCAACGCCTGGAGTCATCAGAGCCGCTGTCTGCTGACCAAGCTGCTGCTGCTCTGTTGGATGATGACCTGGGCCTGTGGCTGGTGCTGCTTGGTTGACTCTGGCTCTCCAGCACTTTTGTGTCCTGGCCTATGCATGGATCATCTGCCTCGGAGTCACTGCTGTCCTCTTCGTGGGCTTCCTGCCCTGGATTCACACGACAAGAGAGATGTTGATAGCAAGGCTGCTCACGGCCTGAGCTTTTACCTTATCCAGACACTGCCACTGCCCACAACCCAACAGGTACCACCACTGCATGGCAAGTGGCACGCAGTGCATCTCAAAGCCTTTGCAAAGATTCAGCTCCTGCCAGGAATCCCACTATTCATCTCTTTCGCACTGGTCTGTGAGAAAACAACACTCCTTAGCTGAAGCTATTTCCTGCAACAGTCCATCTGAGGTAGGCTACGACAGGTACAACTACTGAGACCTTCAAAAATGCTAAAGCTGGCAAAACCTTTCAGCAGAACTTACACTAGCACAGTCAGCTATGCTGAAACACTGACTGGAAAATATGAAGCAGATTTGTTAATAACAGGATTTGTTAATACGCAAAAAAGCAATTACCAAAGACATTTATACTCCCAGCGACACAGAAAAAGAAAGTTGCATTTATACAGTGATTACTAAAGAGTATCATGAGATCTATCCAAATCCAGGCCATATCTTCAATATGAATTGGGCAAGAGGAAAATGACATTGCAAACAGAAACAATCAGCACGCACGGACCAAAATCTTCCAATGGGGGAAAACGATACCATCGCTTGCCTAAACAGCATGCTGTTCCATCAGTAGATTTTTTTTAACTCTGTTGTTACGCTGAAATTCCATTTCAGACTAAAAGAATGAGTAGCTTTTGGACAACAGTAGCATCTCTTGGGTTCACCGGTAGCAGAAACAACCACACAGAGAAAAGTTCCATCACCAGGAAAAAAGCTATGATGGGCAACACTTTTTCTTACTCACAGCAACATGAAACTACCTTGGGCAAGGTGGTGAACAAAATTCAGATACTCTACTTATTGTGCCTACTGTCTTTTAAGACAAAAACTCCATCCTCCATTCTGCACTGTGTAACCAAAGGATTTCACCTACAATATAGAGAAGATCAGATAAAAGGCAAATACAAGACATACCTATTTGTGCTTCCTGACAATCCTCTGGCATTTCCAGCATCTCTACAGGCTCTGGAGCTGGTGTTTCTGGTACTTGCAAAAACTCCATCCGCCAGAACTGGAGAGAAAAGGGATAAGGAAAGTGGCACTTCCTGAACTTGTCTTTCTTCTGAGCTACTTATAAAGTTAAAATCAGTTAGTAGAACTGCGTATTTGCACTGGTAGAATGCAAGGCATGTCACATCCCCCTGATTTTGGGGATTAGATACTGTAAAAGGACACCTGTGCTCACGCCTGAACCCACTCCACAGAGCCATGTCACCAGCAGACTCTGTTTAACGCAGGCCCAAGGCTGCAAACAAAAGTACTGAAAATTGGGTTGGACTCTCCCTGATCAGAGATGACACTAAGTTTCTCTTTTCTTTCTAGGCAACAAATTGAAATGTCTCAAGGTGTGTAAAACAAAAATGGTCAACAAAAACTACAACCTTCAGGCATGAAAGCTGGTGTTTAAAATGGGACCAAAACAGAGCAGGAAGGAAAATGAATGCTACTGACCATTCCTAGTCACCACATCCCAATGGGAGCATCAAAGGGGAGAAAGAACTGTTCAGGTGAAACACCCAAGTACAGCAGGACTGCTTTTGGTACTGGCCAGGACACTGTGTTGAACAGACATGGCTTCTCTAAATACTGCTACTACTAAGGTGTAAACCTGATTTTCCAAGTGGCGATTCCTGGTACTTACCCGGACAACTCCATCCGAATGCCCCGTTACTATGACGTTCTGGGTATCCCACTCATTCATCTCTGACACAAAGCAGCACATAATCTGCTGGCTTCGGCCAGTGAAAGTGTTGACACTTGCAGTAGGGCTGCCATTAATGCTCCACACATGGATGTAAGTGCCAGCACAGGATACGATATCTCCCTGCAAAGACAAACAACACCTCCGTATTTCAATATAAGTCGCAGGTGTTCTTCAGCAAAAATAGAAGCCAGGTTCAGTCATAAGCCAAGTTCTGCCAAGTTCAGGCTGGCAGTTTTCAAGAAGTTTAAGTCAAGTTGAGTTTGGCCACACAAAGAAACCTTTAGGATTATATGCATTTATTTTTTTAAATTACACCTAGAAAACTAGACTTAATAGCAACCTATTTGTTGTAATTACAGTTGACCAATTTCTCCACTATTCGTAGCATAACAATCCAACAGCACATTTTCAGTACTTTCCCTTCTCAGTTTCCAAAGACTCTGCTCATGTTGATGCCTCTCTTTTTCACAGACATGTACCACCTTAAATTTCATTTGCTTCCTCATGGGGAACAATCCAAACCAGTGCAAAGAGGAAACAGGAGCTGCAGTCTAAAGCACTGGCAGCACTACAACCAGACCACTAACAGCTAATAAACTGTGCCTCTTGCTACCCCCTCTGCGTACTACAGCCCCATTTTGTCTTGATTTCAACCACTACATCTGCTCCAGTTGCAACAGGGTCCATCCAGCCCTGCAGACCATGCATGGGAGCTGGATAAAAGATGACCTGTAACTCACAGGACCACCAGGGATACAAGCTTTTAGGATGTGTCCATTTCCACTACAACTGGCACTGCAGCTTCACCCAAGGTATCTTCTGCTTCCTTTAAATTAAGCTTAAGAGAACTCAGCCAAGGTCATATATCAAAACCTTTTCTTAGCTCCTGTGGCAGGCTTGACAACCTACTGTCAATGTCACACTAGCTGTACTGCTTCCAGCACTGTTAATAACCTCTTCTGAGCTCAAGCTACTCTGCATGGAATGAATCCATGTGTGACTCTGGACAGAAGACACAAATTACTCCCTAAACCAGCTCATTAAGTTTTCACGTGATTTATACGAGTTCTGCCAAACTAACAGAAGAGCCCAGTTTGTTTTCCTTCGGTTTGACCATTTCTGACTCTTGCTACTGTTCCCACGTGGAATGGCACTGAATGAGTGGTATCTGGTTCTTACCGTTAATTCATTTATACAGAGAGCTGAAACTGGAGCCCTGTGACCTCGAAGCTGTGTTAGAAAGGAGAGTTTATTCAAATCCCAGATGATGCAGGTGCGATCCCGTGATCCACTCACAATTATGTGATAAGCCAGTGATGCAGTTAAGCATGTGACAGTGTCAGTATGACCCAGTAAAGCCTGCAAAACACAAGTCAGGAGAAACAAGCTGAAGTCAGGAGAGAGCACAAAAGTTGCACATTAAACCCTCTTATCTGGAAGATTCAGATAACGTAACATGAATATTCTATCAGAAGATGCACCTGCCTTACAAGCATTCAGTTGATGACTATTTTCATAATTGAAAATGACAGACTAATGATTTTTTTCCATTTAAAACGGACTTTGTCAAAACAAAATTTCAACAGTCTAATGGCACAGAGCCTTTCACCGAAAAAAAAACCCCAAACAGCAGTAGCTTGTTTACAGGGTCAGAATGTGTTCCAGCCTGCACCTGAAATTACATTCTGAAAATACAAACTAATGGCTCCTTTATAAACTTCTGTTGATGTTTAAGAGAAGATAAAAGAGACAAGAAAGAGTCGCAACCAAAAAGGCAAAGTTAATTAGAAGGAGGAGAAAAATACAAGTGTCTACTCATATTAGGCCCTACTTTTACATTTTAGGCTTAACTGCAGTTTACTGTCACAAACCACTGGCTGAAGTGCAGCAAATGGCCTTAAATGTGCTGCCCTGAAGTTTAAGATACAGTGTTTCATCTTGCACAGTTCTGAAGTAAACACAGCTTCGTACAATTGCTGGAGCAAGGGAAGTTATTAAATAATTCTTTAAATTTCTGAAGTTTGAGTGAAAGCTTTTCTCCAAAAAAAAGTCCTGCTGTAAAGATGCCAACAGGAACAGTGACACTTTACAACCTAATTACCTATAACAATTATACACAACTGCTAGAACATATTGATCTAGTTGGGGCTGGGTTTTTTTGTTTGTTTGTGGGTGCATTTTGTGATTTTGTGTTTGTTTTTTCCTTAGTAAACACACAAAACTTACTCTGCACCTAGCTGCAACTGACTTTAAAGCGTGGCTGCTTGCTTTAGATTAAAAGTTGCTGTTTTGAATTAATAGAGCAAGAAAAGACTTAAGGTGATCCTAGAGAAGTATACTCTGCTCCACAAACATTATTGCCAGAAAGACAGAAGTTTTGCACAGAAACGTCATTTAAACATATATATTTTTAAAGAAAAAGTAATAAAAAAAAGAAATTCTAAAAAAAGGAAAATTAACCTTTAAGGCAGCCTCCTTTCACCATCCTTCCTGACACAGTTTTTAGATGGTGGGTTACATATAACACTACAATAAAGCAGATCATTTCACAAAACACACCTGTATAATTTTGTTAACATAACTACTAAAAGCTCCTGGTGTTTCACTATCCTTAAGTATGATGCAATATTAAAGATGCATTTTGCCCACTTTCATTGCAGATTAGTACCTCGACTACTCCCTTCTCCGAAGACCTGCTGGACTCGTGGCTTCAACGGTTACCAAGGGAGAAATAATTACTTTGATCTTGTAACATTAATTTAAACAAAAGTCATTTTTACTATATTTTACCTGTTTCAGTGTGAGAGCTTTAGCTTTTTCTTTGGAGACACCCATCTCCCACACACACACTGCTGTGCTTGTTCCTCCAGTGATAACAAGTTTGGGGTTGGGGCAAATGGCACACAGTATCTGACCCCATTCTGATAAACATTCATAAACAATCACTGCCTAAAAATAAAGAAAACAAAGGAGAATTACATGCAGGACTAGTATTTGGTAGGATAGAAAATAAAATCCTGCCACCTTGCATTCATGAAATCACTAAGGTATCACTGCTACTTTATGCAGTTTTTCATCAAACAGAAGCAAATCCAGCCTGTGCCATAAGACGCCTCCTGAGGTAATATGAGATGAGCTTTAATTGCATAGTTTATTTCATTCATGTTTTGCAGAACCGGTAAAAAAATTACTACTAGTTGGTTTATGCTATTCTGCCAGCACTCTGATGGAGACCACCAGATAGGGAGCGATAAAACTTATGCAGGACAACAGATTTCAGATTACCAACCTTGTCTGACTCGTAGGTACCCAGCCTGCAGCTGAGGTCTGCATAGCCCCAAGCAAAGGTTTTATTCCAGGTGGGCGGGATGAGAACCTTATTCTGTTCTACTGCCAGAATGCCCTTATCAGTGCACACGATCTGTCCCACAGGCTCCTTGAGCTCTAAAAAGGAAGATGGGGTTATGTTTTATTGCTGGGAGAGACAAATACCATCTGATCCTATTAAGTACTTTCTGCTCTGCAAAAGCAAGGTCTCTGTACTGGCTATTTATACAAATCTTTGTTTCAGATGCAGTGATGGCAACTTTTGCTCCATTCCCAACAGATGCAGAGCTAAGCACCACCAGCAGTGGCAAGAATACCCTGAGGGTCACAGACAGCTCTGATCTCCCCTATGAGGCTGAGGAACAAGGTGTTCCTCAGACAAGATAAGATACCTGTGGTCACTAAAAGTGATTGCAACATTTTTTGGCACAAATAAAAATAAGTTTTTGGTATTGATTCCAATATCTTAGATAAGCATTCCCACAAGCTGCTTTCCTGACTACAGATCATAGTGTCCTATTTGTTTTTTTTCCCAAGCCTTCCAAATATAGATTAGTCCTTCCTAATTTCCTGACTTAGAGTCTACACTTAAGCGTCCTCTCTCTTTACAGCAGGCAGGCACAGTCACTTATTCAGCTAGGAAAGAAATCACTGTACAGCATTTACCTGCCTTACAGACAATTAACTTTCGCTCGGTATAATGTCAAATATGAAGTCAAACCCCACCTTCTTTTCGCTTAGTGCAGCTACCAACACCACCCTTTCCTGCCAATACTTTTCAGTATTTCTTGGCACTGCAACAAAGAGTCCTTTTGCCATGAAAATCACAAAAATTGAGGCTATTGGAGGCCCAGAAGCAACATCCCCTGAATGCTGTTTGTTAAACTAAAACTCTATAAAGAGGTGCTTGGGCCCAATTTTATCCCTCTATTTAAACAAAGTTATATTAAACTGGTTGAGATTTGGTGCTTCCCAAGTACACTTTAAGGTAGCTAAGAACATAATCTTACACCATTAGGGTATTTTAAACTTGTCCTTCTCACAAAACTACAGGCAGCAGAATATCATAACTAAGCAAAAGACCGAAAAGGACTATCTTGCTGAAACTCTGAATGCTCGGGCGACGAAACAGGAATAATTACTGTGGCTTTACAATTTACCTTTCACTGGAGCAAGAGATGGCCGCAGGTTGTCCAAATGATGGAAGAAAATCTTGTCACCTGTGGAACCAGGAGGCACAGAGGTTCCCACAGCCTCTCCATTCAGTCGGCTTCTAACACGCTTTGGTGGGTGTGGTTTTTTGAAGAGCTGAAATTCATCAAGGAACTAATTAGGATCAAAAACTACAGGCTTACAAGGGCACAAACTTCAAAAGATCATAAATGAGTGTAATTTGCCTACTAAAAATTCTGCAGGTCAGCAAACGTTACTTAACTGCTCTTGTATTCACTAATAACTTATGGTGACTATATCAAAAAAACTTCCACAAACAATACAAAATCCTGCACGGAGCAACGTTTTTTTTAAAGCTGCCTCCAGTTGCAAAAGCAGCTGAAGTAAAGCAAGCAAAAATCCCAAAGCTGATGCATAACGTGGTAAGAAATTCTAACCCGTGGTAAACCGAAAGCTAGGTTTTGGCTTTGAAACAAATTGTGTCCCACAAACAGCAGCTCACTCTCTTGGAGGTGGCCAGGCTACCAAAGAACAGAGTAACAGCATGGGCGGGCATGGAATGGGACCCCACATGACAGTCATGCACAAGAAAGGCACTCTGGCCCCTGGTTATCTTCTGCCTAGCTTTTCATTACGAGGGACTGAATGTCCATTTTATCGCTTCAGTGACCATGGCTGTGTTAAAGAAGGTAATCATCATTTCTAATAAGCAGTGTTCATCGGTAACACACTAAGATTTATCACTTGGTAAATTAATAATAAACATCTTAGGTGGTAGACGCTATGTATTACAATATGTAACTGACAAATATAAGCACTGAGTGGTATCTTGCAAGATTTCAACAGCTCTTTCACAGAGAGGCTACTACAGCACTGAAAGGAGAACTGAAATTCCAATGCTGCAACTTGTTTTCCTTTGAGCCTCTTGAAATGTGCTACCTGTTTGCCTTTCCAAAGCAGAGGCAACATGCCTAAGCCCGAGGTAGCTGAACTATGATGGTGTAGACAGGCTTCTAGTGCTTGAACCAATGCCTTGGGTACAAATAACAACATGACCTACATGCCACCCCTCTCCCCCAACGCCTCCCGTCTGGCTGTGCTATGGGAAGACAGAGAGAAGGTCCATTGTACAGCCTTTCACATGGACAACTGATCTCAAAACTCTCCAATTCCAGCAACAAAAAACCCCCAACTCCTCCTTTAAATGACCATTCCTCTTGCTTATTCATTTTGCTTTGCCCCCTCAGGCTGTGGCATCTCAGGCCTGTTGCAGTCTCTGTTTGAGCCCTCTTCCACACACAGCATCAGCTCTGCAGTGTTCTGCATCACGGCCTTTTAAAACAGAAAACCAAACTACAAGGTGCATTACTAGTTTAAGAGATGAGACAAAGAAGACGTAGTCCCCATGTTACATCTCTGTGCAGCAAAGAAGTGAAAAAGTGCAGAGCAGCCATGTCACTGAGACAGCCTGCCCTGGATCCTCTGTGGAAAGTCAGACGGTAACAGAAAAACCTCAAAGCATCACGTAAAAAATGTGCTCCAAGAGCACTCACCACCAATAATGACTTAAGGAAGTTCTGAGTTTCCTGAGTTTATTGCAGTTTATTTCCTCATGCAGTGTCTGGTAGATCTCACCACATTTGTATCTAACAGGCATTGTAAGATTCAGGCAGGCCTTTGGACTCAGCTGCAGTGCTCTTCTGCTGCCCTGCCCTGCCCCGTCCCTATCTGTTCGTCTGGCTTTAGCTGGGCCATGTCTGATCATCATCACAACCCAGTGACTGGTTATTATGTAAGAGGAGAAAACCCTGCAGCCACCACATAATTAGATTATTGAGAGAGAGAGTGCAAGGAAAGAAAAGGAGAAAAGCCAGAGAGGACAGATAAACAATTCTTAGCCTTCCTTCCAAGCTGTGAAAGACAGACAGCTGTAAGTGGGTTGCCACAGGAAATATCCCATGGCTGTCCTGAAATATTAAGTGCTCAGAGCTGAGTCTAAAGTTTCCAACATGTGAGTTGGGTTCCCAGTGAATTGTTGAAGGTACCTGTGATTTCCACCAGATCTAGGCTTGGAAAAATTCATCAATGGCATTTAAAAATTTCACTGGATAGCAAAAAGATTCTAAAGAAATGCCCACTTAAAAAAATAATAAAAAAAAAGAAATGCTTAATCTCCCCAAACCTAAAACCCCACAAAGTAAAACTTTAAATCTAAAATTACATTTAATAATTTAATCTCTTAAAGAGAACAAAAACTTTAAAGCTTTAAAATGCGTCTATCTATCTCAACTATAGCTGTCCTACAAGAGTTGTATCTTCCTAATTCAAAGTCTTAATTGTTTTGCAACATATTCTTCAAATAAAAGATGTGGCCAAGCCCTGCAGGACACCAAGAGACTGGTGTAAAAAAGGGAAGCATAGTTATTATAGAAATTATTTTATTACAGGATAACCCAAAATACCTAAATACTAGGCTTTACTTTGAAATTACACTTTCACCCTCCCCTCTGACTTTGCAGCAGGAACATAGTTTTTTTTTTTTCTTTTGATACTGATTTTCAGAGTTCAGCCATAATTCATTTTGCCTTTCACTTTAAGGACGCAAAAAGGAAAAAAAAGATATTTCTAATCTCACAGGGAAAGCCCAAAGTTAATCATTGAGTCATGTATGATAGAAATGTAAATGATTTCATATCACTGGAAGAACAAGTTTTACCCCTAAAACACCTTCTTGCTCCATACTGATACATTTCAATTTAAGTGTTAACTGCAAAATAAGAGTTCTAAAAAGGGTATACCTGCTTTGGTATCTGTCCAAAGTTATTAATGAATCCTATGGTAGCTGTCTCTTTTAATGGGTCATTGATGTTATATATGTCCACTTGCCCCTCATAGAAGAGATGGTGAAAGACATTTACAGCTTCTACTGCAGCAGGACCTTGCTGTTTATAGCCAAAGATCAAGTCAATCCACTCATGCAGGTGTGCACTCACAAAGTCACATTCCAGAGCCTGAAATTCAAAGGGCATGCATTAAAACTAGACAGACTGGTCACTGGCTGAGCTTACTGCACCTGCCACAAAGAAAAATGCAGAACATATTCTGAACACGTTTTTGTTATGTTTTGATACAGCTTTTCACCGAAGCAAGTCTTGCCTCAAGGTACTCCCTGGTCAAAAAAGGAAGGGGAGGAAACGCCGGTTCTACAGACCTTGACAACAATCAGCCATCAACCCTGAACTCACAAACTGGCTGCTAACTGTGACCACACAAACTGAGCTTAGATTAATATGCAGTGGAAAGTCCCAGCTGAGGCTTTCCATTCTCATTACTAAAGCGCAAATTACCTCCCGATGAACTCTGATAAATTCACGAGGATCTCCTTTTGCCCACGGAGGGAGTATGACATCACCAAGTTTAGTGCCATTTTGTTTGCAACCTGTTAAAAAAAAACAAAAGAAAAAAAAAAAGGGTTGGAGAGAAGCACTGAAACTGCACCTCAACTGCAAAGGTGAAGAAATATTATGAAAAAAAATTCACATTCCTTCATAAAGGAAGCCATTTTGGTCTTTTCTTTAAAATACTACGTTGTTTTTAAATGTCAAGCAATAAACCATGAAAAATTCTGCCTGGGTCGTTCATGCAACATTGCTTGCAGGAGGAAGAATTCAAATATTCCATGTTAAGTTTTCTGAAGAAGTGCTTTAGCATACGGTTTTCAAAACCAACTCTAGCTAGTGGTTTGAAAACTAGCTCTTCTAGCTAGTGGTGTTGATTAGGTTACACATCCTCAGTCTTCACAGTGCTGTAAAGTACAGCCTGAACTCAAAACCTTTACGTTTCTCTGTTAAGTGCTCTTGGAACATGATTATTTTGTCTATTTTTCTATTTAAGTAAATTTCTGCTTTTCTCTTCCTGTCACGGGAAAGATCCACTGCTGTGCATGAAAGTTAATGTAAACACCAGCCAGTAAAACGGCCCTGTGTGATCACTGCACAGCCAGAACCTTGTTGTGCCAGTTTAGCTCCCACCTGAGCAGCCAACCCTGCTACCATAGCAGCTGCCCATTTTGCACAGGAATCAGCACAGCAAGGTTCCTTTTCTTATCTTTTTTTTTGACTTCACTGTTCTCATTCTATGAGGAAAACTGGAATAAATGTGCTGGCCCCAATTTAGAAGAGGGCAATAACCTGCATTTGGCATCTGTTTAGCATGTACACAGCAATTACATGTCAGATGAGTGTGTTTTGAAGAGAAAGCCCAGTATGAGACTGTTTAACAGCAAACTGTACTGAGAGGCCTTGGTGGAACATCACAACACAAACATTCTGTGTCATGTAATGGAATTATTGTTTTACCCATGAGAATGGCTACATATCACAGGAGTACAGGCTAAATATTAATTTCCTTACATTGAGGAGCTAACTGGTATCCCCCCCCAGCTCCATGTCCAAGGATGTAAGTGATTCCCCTGGGCATGGTCTGGGCACAATACATTCATCCTGTCCTGGACAGCCCGCTTCCCACTCTGAACATTAAATAGTGGCATATTGTGATTACCAAAAATGTACTTGGTGGGACTTCTCAGTTATGTTCTTGTTCTGTTGCTTGTTAGATTCACAGCACAGAATGTAAGAGCTTAATGCCAGTGTTAAGAGTGACAAAAAACCCAAGTAACATGCATGTCCAAGAGAGAGCAGGTGTGAAATTTGACTCCTGTTGAATATCACTGTCACAAAAGCTGTGACATTTCAACAAAACCATTTAAAACAAAGTTTTAAAAGTGAAGACTGTCAAACAGATTTTGCAAAGCTTAAAAAAATAAGCACACAAACATGGTGAACACCATCACGGAGTAGCAAGTTACATGAAGAAAAATGCAAAGCAGAGAAACTCCAACTAAAATATGATTATCTGTGCATTTTGAATGGAACACCCCCCCCCCAAATCGACTAAAACACACCACTTCAAACAAAGATCCTTTCTGGGTATTTCAGTGACTTGTTCAGCAATTCTCAGAACAAACTTTGTATGAACTGCTTAAAATGAACACTCACTGCTTGAGAAAATATCTTAAGTGATAAATCTGAAAAAAATAAATCTGAGGTATCGCAGTGGAAAGCACAACTCCTGCTACACTCTTCCCAGCGAAATGATGAGTTCTGAATCATTCAGACTTTCAAATACACTACTGAGTAAACATACACTATCAGGAAATACTGTAAGTACTCCGGCTTTTCCTTTCATGTCAGAATGTGCAAGCCACCTCTCAGTTCCACCTGTATCACGAGACACTTTTATCTCACGCTGGACTCTCTGGCACTGTTCTCCCACCCGGAGAGATGCTATCAAGCTCTCATTGCCTACCTAGGTCAAAATTGTTGGAATTCAGCAGGAACTCAGGGAGGTAGAAGAACTCTGGGATGAGCTCCTTCACGTCTGCCATGTTGTGCTTGGACGCGGAGTACCAGGCCTCCCGCACGCTGTGGAACATCCGGTCAGCCAGGTCGAAGTGACCGCCCTGAGGGACAGACACAGAGGCACGCCAGCATCAGAGCCATCTCCCAGCACAGCAGGTTTTACCAAGAAGGCAAATCAGAGCACCCTCTGCCTAATAAAGACACTAGAACATAGCATGTTTCTTCCTCTAACACAGCGGATTTGATCAGCTGCATTACTTTTTAGTACACAATAACAGTAAACATAGAGCACTGAGATACCTCTTTTCTTAAAGTTATGTATATCTGTATCTAGTCTGACTTCAGTCTCTTACAAAGAAACAAATCTTTTTTGCCTGATGGTTTCTGTCTAGGAAAATATGTGATAGATAACATTACAAACTGCATTACCCCTCGAACTGGCAAAAAATTCAAGGACTTGCAAACTTTTGTTTATTTTAACACTCAGTACTAAAACGTCTCTTTGGATAAACATACTGGTTTAAAATAAAAATCTTTCAACACCTGCAGCACAGAACTAAATGGCTGGTGTATGATTCTTTCAACAACATACAAATAAAGCTTGGGCAGCAAAGTATTTATCACAACAAAACTTGCTTTGTTTTTTGTCTGGTGATATTTTGTTCCGCATACATTTAGAAAAATGTTCAAACTACAAGGAAAAAAAAAAGTATATTTCATTGTAAATTTTTAAAAGACACATCAAAAACCTGCCAGGCAATAACAACCTTGCCAAAAGGTATTTCTTCCATGATATTTGATGAAAACAAAGCTGACTGATCATATTTTTCAGTTATGTCTGAAATACACATCAGGCAAGAAATATGAAGTGATGTAACTTTTACCTGTAACCGTAAGAAAATCTGAGTAAAAGGCTCCATTCGGACAAGGTAGGAAGCCACTATCATGGCTGATGAATAGTGGGTCCCATAATGATAAGCTGGGGTTTCCCCTAGAGATTAAACATCAGAAATACAGAACAAATAAAGCAGTTACGTGACAGATTCAGTACTAACTGGAAAAAAAAAATTAGTACTGTATTTTAATTACTCTGTGACTGTGGACACACTTAAAATTGGAATCCGTAATTTTCATTCTCAGAAAGCTGAAAGCTTTATATTTTGTCAAGGCCATCTTTTGAGTTTTGTCTGCAGTCCAGTAGCCCTAATTCAGTGGCCTTCTGCAAAGTAATACTGAACGGTTAGTCATTTTTTATTTTAACTAACTGAAATGTTGCAGTGCAGCTATGGAGACTTCTGCTGAAGAAACTCTTTTTTAAAAAAAATGTAATTTTTTTTTTTTTCTTTTCACTTTTAGTCTTATCAGTTACTGTGGAATTAAAGCCTTAGGCAGAAATACATATCAGAATTGTTGGCTACAGATTTTGTACAGCTTTCACTTTCTTAATTTCCTGGTGAAAAGTCTTTATAAACACACTTAGAAAATACTGAAACATTTATAGAAATGACTGTCTCTGCCACCTACTGTTGTGTTTGATACAGAACAGCACTGCAGTAGTTAAACAGGCCTCTGTCTTCGATAAAGACACATAAGAAGAGTTGCCTTGACAAACAAAAGGTTTTTTTTCAATATAAGGAAGTTCTAAAATCATGAATATGTAGCTTAATTGAATCTCAGTCTGAGTTTTCCTAGTGAACAAACTGCTGTTTCTTTAGCAAAAAAACATGCATTAAGATTAGAAATGAAAAAGGTACAACACTGCTAATGCAGAAGTATTCTCATTCTTTGTAGTACTTATTTTCATGAAGCAGCACTCAAATTGTACTAGTAGACAAACGTGGTTGTGCTTCATGCACCTGCCCATTCCAGTCTTTAGACAAATTTAAACTCATCTAAATGTGCAACTGTTTAGTCTTTGTTTTTACATGTAAACAAAACCTGTCATTTGGATTTAAAACAAACAGCAAGAAAACCAACACCCCTTTGTTCTAATTCAGTGTTTGTTGGACAGTCACTGAAAAACACAGTAGAGTTCTGCACATCCATATCCAGATCTCTTTACCCATAACGTAAAAATCAACGAGTCTCTCCCATGACATGACAGGCACACGTCCCTCTGCTCTTCCTGAAGGATGGATCAGTACTTACCATTGGGATCTTCCCAGTCCTTGTATCGCTTCTTGTACTGGGCTAACCTGTCTTCTGTTTGAGCTCCCATGGGCTTCGCCAGGTTTCTGAATGTTTTGGGATTTGTAAGATCCAGTTCCTTTGAAAATAAAACAGACAATTTTTTAAAACCAAACCCAAGCAAACCCTTTCAACACTGCTAATGACTATATCTACCACCACATACCTCCTGAGCCTGTTATCTTTGCTTTTGACACACACAGCAGGTGCAATGTTGGATATGCCTAAAACAGTCCTTCAGTCTGATCCAAGAGAATCAGTGTGTTTCATCTGAAGTCACATCTGGGCTCTGGATAATTTTTGTCCTGTTCCCCTCATCCTGTCCCCAGTTCCCCCTAATTCTGTTCTTGAATACTCGACAAGCACCCTAACAATACTTTATGTTATGGTCTGGCTGATGGCAATGCCTGCCCACAAAGGCATTAATAGGACGTTTCATCTTTTTCAGAAGGAAATTCTTCACCATGGGGCCAGATTTCATTGTAGCCTCTACCACAGCCTTCTGGACAAGGGTGCTTTCTCTGTGGGCTTAGCAGACTTCAGGGTATTCAGCAGAAAGGTAACGCAAAGGCTTACAGGAACTAATGCAACCTAGAGAGGCAACTGCCTCTCTTCAAATCCCAAGCCCTCACCTGTGTATTGTAACATCTGTAAGATCAACACAGGCAAGGACCTGCACACAGGAGACAGCCAAGAATCTCCCATACCCTACCCACTGATAAGTGGGAGAAACAAAATAGACTGAATTAAAGAACTATTGATAAAGGTAAACCTTGGCTTTACCCAAGCATGAGCCAACTGTAATATGTGCGAAACCTCCAACTTATAAAAGATTACTGGCAAGGCTGACAAGATACTTTATTTACCTCTGAGTCGTAGTCTGCGAGGATCCAGGGAAAGACAGGGTACTGCATGAGATCATTATAGGATCTGCCGGCCAGAGTGTTTAAGTGCATCAGGTACTGGAAGTTACTGATTTCTCCTCTCTTAAGGAAGACAGATAACAGCACTGTAAAGTTGTCACTTTACAACAAACAAATGTCTACACTGCCACACTGTCAGTGTTCAGTGTTCTCCCCAAACATATGAAACTTATTTCAATATTACAATGCTCACCTTACTTTGACTACGGCCTCCCCCCACCCCATTTGTATTTTCAGTGGCACAATCATCTCCTATCTGAAGATGATATAATGAAATACTACAAACTAAAATGCTGATGTACACTTTCTATAGTAGTATATTCCAGCTGTTTGAATAAGAGGATGCAACTTATGTGTGCTGATTAATTCCATAGTACTACAAAATGCAGAATTTAATATAAAATAACCCCTAAAATTTTCATACTTACTTCCCATCTTTGAGTAACAGATTTTTCTCCCACTAAAGTGCTAAGCAAGCCAGACCTAATGGGAAGAAGAATGTGCATTTTCTGACTTACAAGTAAGATCTGGGTTACATCTTCACAAGACAATCCAAAGTTTCAAGAAAGAAAACTTGTAAATTGCAACAATCAGAAAAATGGGTCTTTAGCAGTACTCCTTTTTACTTCTAAACACATATGGTAGAAATTATGCTTGCAAAATATAACTGTGCGATTCAGTGCCAGTGGTGTCTGATGAGTAAAATATTTTCAACAACTTGGACATATCTAATGGCTTCAGCACTCCAATTCCTTTCAGAATGTATCCTGACGGTCTACATTAATTAGTAAGAGGATACACCAATGCTGCAAATGACATTAGTACACTCAAAAGTAACTGGAGCACAACATCACTAGTTACTTATTTTGCTGACGCCCAATCATAAAGGGAGATAGCAGAACTCCCCAGATAATAATGAACCTAATGCAAGCTTCATTTACTGGAAACTGATGAGCTCTAGAGCTTGTGAGGAACAGAGTCACCTACCCTTGCTCTACGCTGGTGTTTGGCCTCTGCCCAGACACCGACTCCGAGCTGTCGGTCAGAGATGGCACCACAGCCAGAAACCTGCATCAGCAGTGAAAAGGAGATTACAATTAGTGTTTCTGTCCTGGGTATGTCATCTCCTGAGAATCAGTTTATTTAGCACACTTCAAGACTTTGTCAAATGACAGGTTTCTCACTGAAGGCATTTAGCACCTTCTAGTGGTTCTTTCATGCAGCGCTGAGGTATCACAGACAGCTCAACGCAGATATTTGCAAATACTCATTTTAAGTGTTCCAACTTATTTCACAATACCTTTGATAAACTTTGTTTCTAACGCCTTTTTGGAAAGCTAGAAGATAGTTTCGTCCATCTCCCGAGAAAACTTCAATTGCAATTGGCTGAAAACAAAGAGGACAAACCCACGTCAACACTAACTTGTCACCTCTGGAGGTCAGGTGCAGACCAGCTTAGTCATATTACACCTGGCAGCAAGTTAGGGAGAAGCAGACTTTGCTTAGTGCAGCCACTTATATTCACTAGCACACAAAATAAACTAAACCAGGGTGGGCCAACAAGGATGCCCAAGTTAAACACTTCAACACAGTGAATAGCTTCACTTTCCAAGTACTGAATAGTTAAATACTTATTTTAGCTTTTAAAAATTACATCGTCACAAAACATGAAGTTGCCTCCTCAGTCCAAATACGGTGTCAAAGTTACCTGCAAAAGGTATCTCCTCTTATGCACTTCCTTGATGTCTTCGTATGCAAAAATGCTGCAAGTTCTTTTGAGCTGGCTTGGACCTTGTCTTGCTCCTCTAGGTATGATTGGCTCATGCATCCTGGAAATCAACATAAAGAGGGAAGAGAGAAGTGATTAAAAAGAAGAGAAATTAAAAGAACTATTCTCTTAATTCATGAGAGTCCAGTTACAGAGAAATCTGATTTTCACAATATACCCTACTACACTGAGCAATTTATAAGCACAAAGGAAATTGCACCTGAGGTCTTCCTGCATCTTACATTGTTTTGAAGTTGACTCCTCAAAAATCTCATTAAATACTTCTTGTTCAGCTATCAAAGACTGAGGAAACTCTATTAATCCACTCACTTAGGAGGCAGTGTCTCAATGTCCCGTATTTCTCTGGTGGCTGTCATGGTGAATCCGTCAATGACATAGAAGTGCTCCTTCCCAAAGAGCAGCAGCCCTTCGCTGGTGTCAAGGCCCTGGACCCGGGCACAGCGGTACATGTGCTGGATCTGTAACCAAAAGCAAAGACTTAGAGAAAACCCATTAATGAGCCCAGGTTTAGACCACTTGTTAGAACAAGCCACAAGCTTTATCACTTGTAGATACAGCAAAAATCCTGTCATTTTCTCCCTTAATGTCTGCAACTAGCAATTGGGGAGGGAGTTAAATAAAGCCTTCTCAGTATGCTACAGATTTATCTATTTAGCAATTTATCCACTTGCACTATGCTTCCTGAACATATTTCAGAACCTCTAAACCACTCAGCTATGATCACAACTGTATTTACTGGTATACTTCGGATGGACAAAGTCTGAATACCCAGCATGGTAAATCAAAATTGTTCTTTGGGATAAAATACTAGTTATCAATGTTTTTCATTCTAATGAAGGGAGCAATTAATTGCACACAGGGTGCCAAATTCAGCATTCATATTTTCACTGTATATTTTCCGTCCAGACTCAATAAGATGACACCGTATTCCAAGCATGGGATAGCTCATAGCTTTCATTTCAGGACATGTTTGTTTTTCCCTTGTAGGCAGAAGTTAAAAAAAAGAATGTTCCCAGTACAGGGTTTTCAGGGTCAGGATCTCTTTGAACCAAAGCCCACACTTGGTTTCAAGGAAGAAACTGATGAAATACACAGCAAGTTCAGCTGCAGATCAGGGAAGTTACGTAGGACATTATTCATGCTTGTGACATGTAGAAATTCCAACGCAGTAAGTTCTTAGTGTGTTTGAAGTACACAGTACCTTCTCTCCCTCTTCAAGGAGTCGAAGCAAAGTTGTATTGTCAGTCTTCTCCTCTTCATCAATCGAACTCCCCTCAACAATTTGATCCTGTGACTGGTCCTGGTTCTCATCATCTCCTCCATCAGGAGCAGAGCGAGATCGTTTCAGGGGAGGCTTCACCAGGCCTGGAAAAGAAGAACACGGACATATAAAGAAAACCCTGAAACATAAAAAATTAACTTCACAAAACCTATCGTCTTTCAAATTACTGACCCAATACCAAGACAGAAAAACAAGAGTCCTGCAGGTTCCTTATGCTTATCTTTACGCAAACGCATGAGAAGACATAAAGGCAGATAAATTTGAAGAAAACAGCTCAGGACAAAACAAATAGCTAACCTTTGACTCTTGCAATAGTGTCCTCCCCATGTTCTGGCTCCTGCTGAGTTGTTTCACCCACTGTATTCTCTTCAATAGCATCCTGGAAGACTGCAGGGTTTCCAGAAGCCAGGCGCATGTAGTACTCCTTGCTGTCATAGCTTATGGCTCTTCGGTAACGAGCAGGTTTCTTGGAAATAATTGAAGAAATTGCCTGGTCAGTCAACTCCTCGCTCAGTGAAGGTGTTTCAGGAACATGGGGTGCAGCACAGTGCATGCCCATCAAGTGCTTTGTGCGTGCTCAGTCATACACCAACGCATACAGGAACAGAGACCCCTCAGGAGACCTGATCTGTCAGCTCATTTGCAAGGGAGCTACTAAACCACTCAGGTAATAGTGGGGTTGCAGAAAAGCCTGCAGCTAAACCCACAACATGGGAAATAAGAAGTGTGGCCAGTATGTTATGAAGTGACATGAAAGGCTGGGATTCTTGTGCTTAAAGCTGATTGATCAGATGGCCATTTTGTCACCCTTCATAACTCCCTACAACATACACAGCTTATTTGTTAGCCAGTTGACTTCTTTGTAAGGCAACAGTTTGATTAAAAAATTGCCTCAAGGAAAGATACTGATATGTGGAAGTTGATATGAACTAAAAGCACTAAAGGGATCTGCTTTAAGGCTCAAAAATTCTTCACTAATTCAGTTGTTCCTTTTTTTAGTAAAGATTCTTATGGTTCATGGGCAGGAGACTGGCACAAGAGTATGCATTTAACTGAAGCAATTCTCTGAGCACTGTTTGTACCTCGAGGTGGTGTTCCTGGTCTTTTCTTTTGGTTTGGGGGTTTTTGTTTT
Organism: Oxyruncus cristatus; assembly: GCA_013399855.1. Taxonomy (NCBI): domain Eukaryota; kingdom Metazoa; phylum Chordata; class Aves; order Passeriformes; family Cotingidae; genus Oxyruncus; species Oxyruncus cristatus. The sequence goes on from VXAY01002314.1 coordinate 1,813,995, forward strand.
GTTGAGGGTTTGTTGTTTTGGTTTGGATTTTTTTGTGTGTCTGTGGTGTTTTTCCCCTCTTTGTCCATCCCATCCCCCATCACAGGCTAATTCTTATGTTCCTCACTTGATTATGGAGGCAACATTTAGAAGAACTAAATGAGGACAATTAATATGTCAGAATGATCACAGGAAATACAGGTGAAGATAAAAGTGTTATTAGAGAGTCAAGGGTCTTTCCAAAACTGAAACACACAGATGGATGAAAACCCACTGATCTTATAATGCAGTTAGAAATTTTCTCTGACCACTGTTTAACCCCACAATCAAACTCCAGAAAATTTTTAGAATTTGTTCAGTTCTCCATCACAATAATTTTTTGTGTGTTTTGCAGCATTATCTCCCATGAATTTCAAGATTAGGTTGGGATAGTGACAAAATATTATTATTATAAATCCGGTTCAGTGCTTTACGTCATGAAGAATTGAATATCACTGCCATTTAAGTCAAGATCTTCCCTTCTCCACTTTTGCAGTATTAACTGGAAATACATAAAATAAGAAATTAATTACCTTGTTTTGTGTGTGTTTAACTGTATGATAGTATAGCGAGAAACTAAACGACTCATAAAAAATCAAAATCAAACTAATTTTATTACAAGTTGATGCTTGGGGTGATGAAGTGATTAAGATCAGCAAGATGGAAATTTATTATTTCATGTAAAACTGGCTGTTCTCAAAAAAATTTAAGGCCCTCTGATCTCATTTGCTCACTTATGTTCAGCTAAGTCTTCACCCCTTATCACCACAAAAATGCCACTTAAACATGCTTAAAATGCCTGTGGAAACAATTTACATATATCCCACAAAGAGCAATCCTAAACAGCACTGCTAAAATGAAGAAAGGACAACGGTAGCAATTTATATTAGATACTCTGTATAACAGAATTACTTTCATTTCCATGTTTTAGTTTCTTGTTGAAGGTAATTCAAAATGAGTGAACGCACATTACACATTGTACTTAGTGATGGGCAAGACTGCAAATCTAATTACCAGAGAAGCACATAATACTGAAAAGAGTAATACTGCAGAAAAGCCACTTCCAAGCAGGTCTTTTCTTTTCAAGGCAGGATTCACGTTTTTTAAACAAATACATATATTTCACTAATAGTAAAACTGAGAAGAGCCAGCTAAGACAAAATTAATAAGGGCTTTAATAGAAGCAGGCCTGTTACAGGCCATTATGGCCAAAAAGGAGAAAAACAGCTCACCAGACCCCCTCTAAGAAAGAAACACTTTCCCGCTAAGTGCTTCCCTGTGACTGTGTTGCCCATTACTAAACATGTTTCACCGACCATTAGTTCAGACCCCAAAGCCACAACACTTCACACAGTGAGAACAGTGGTAGCACAGCCCAACACAGCCTGTTAGTGTGCAGCAAAGGAGGTAACATCTACAGAAAGTTTTATTAGGTGAAGGTTGAGGAGAGCACAGTAACGTCTTCTAATATGATTACTGAAAAAACCTTTAGGCCTGAAATTATTTACTGAAAGAGCAAGTTGAAAGCCAAATGTAGAAGCCTTGTTAAGGTTGCCTAACATGCAGGAGGAAAAAAAGTTATATTTATTTTACGTTCTTTCAGTCAGTGTACTTGTTTCTTTACCTTTTGAGGAATGGTATCATCAGATGTCTCAGGAAGTCTACTTGAGAAGTCAGACTGAAAACAGGGCATCAATTACATAAGCATCAGAGAAAGAACACTTTTGAGAAGAATGCATGATGGCATGTTCTCTACTTCATGTGAATTAGACTGTCACCACAACGACTGTGTGTCAGACCACGAGCAGGCAAAATATACCTGATGGTTTAAAACTGACTGACTGTTATGACTGACTTGTTTTAAGTACTTTGACACTCAGGCTTAATTCGAGGAAAAAAATTCCTGCATGCATACATGAATGCCTAAAAAGACACAATAAAGACTGTTCCATTTCTTAAAAATCATGCTCCAAAATGAAAAGGAGCTTACTGCCAAGCTTTCAAAGGCCACACACATTTCTGCTACACAGCCCACCTTCATAATCATGAACGGATGAAAGTACATTTCACAGAGCAAGGCCTGTATCGTGCTTGGTTTTTCCCATCTTTTTTTCCAGATCACTGTTTACCATATTATCTAGAACAAGGACAAGAACTCAGACTGAATTCTCCCGTAGTTATGGTACTTCTCAGCCTCTAGGGGCTGGTGAAGGTGCCTGTGCTGTTTGCTGGAAGGATCACTCAGCATACCTCACCTGATGTAGCAATTGCTAGTCTTCAAGCTTGCTTAGTTTTGAGCCAAGAGATTCAGTCCCTTCCCCAAATACACTATGAAGAACACCTGGACTTTACCAAGCATTTAGGACATACAGACAGAATACCAGGTAATACCAACAGAGCAAGATACATTTCTTAAGAAAAACTTACATTAAAAAAAA
>VXAY01002314.1:1816463-1841142 GCA_013399855.1 Oxyruncus cristatus
ATTTCTTAAAAAAAACTTGAAAAAAAAAAAAAAAAAAAAAAAAAAAAAGATTTTTGCAGCAGGACATAAAATTACCCATCACAAACTCTTGAATACTTACCAGCACGTTTGTTTCTTGCTCAGCTTCAGGCATGTAGGGATACTGAGTATAAAACATGTCATTTCGCACCATCTTTTTCCTCATTCTGCAGGGACCCTCAGTCATCTCCAACATCCACTTGTCCAGATGGGAGCCAATGGGGGGACCCCACAAACCGCGCTCTCGGAGCAACTCGTATTCAATCTGAGACCACTCCTCTGTCACGTATTTTAATGCATTCTGCTGACGCTGAACACAAAGACATTGGTAAACGCATCAGGAGAGAGGCTTTTAAACACGTCTCTGATACGAGCAGAGACATTTCCACTACACCACAGAAAAACACATAGTAAGGTGTAATTCCAGCACCATCTCCTAATATTTGTGGTGTCAGTTACCATAAAAGCGGGGCTCATACTGTGATCTTCCCCCCCTCAAAAAAAGGAGAGGGGGAAAAAAAAAAAGAAAGAAAAAAAGAAGGTAAAAGCTCTGCTTTTTGGTTTGCATTGCTAATTGAATATATTTCTAAACGGCAAACATGAAAGAAATGTTAACACTAAACCACTGAATTTGAAAAAGGATTTCAAGTATGAAATTGTTTTGGAGGTCTTCCTGCCTATATTTGCACTGTAGAGAGAAGTTTAATGAAGCAGAGTTTGGTGGCTTTTAAGTTTTTTTAAACTAATTGCTTTCAATGACTTGTTTCTCTCAGAAGTTGATTTCTTAAGATTTATAGCAGCTCAGCAACTACTTTGAACCAAATGTCTTTGAGAATGTTTGGAAGAAACCACAGGGTGCAACAATTTCATTCTGGAAAGCACAGAGCAGCCACTTATTATCCCTACAAGATACCAGAAAATTTTACACTTCTCCACATCTTCTCTTACTTTTGTACAACGTTTTAGAAAGACAGCGTATTTCCAATCTCTCTTTGTTCTCTGCTTTTTATTTTCTTCACACTTCTGAGGAAAGACTATTAAAGTTTCTTGAAAAAAATTAAGATTTAACATGCAATATCGCTGCAAGAGTTTCAATCTACAACCAAATCAAAATGAGTTTCCTCATTTGTTTATTTGATTGCACTTAAAAAACCCTTAAAAATAACAACTGTATCTAAACATTCCAGTGTTTCACCTATGACAAGCCAATCTTTTACAAGCCCCGTGCTGAGAAATGGCACTGGCATAACCTAACAGACCAAAGTAGCAGTGTCAGGTAATTAATCCTCTAAGCCACCATACCTCCTGGTATTCTTTATACTGCATATCAACCAGGTCCCGAACCACTGCAATGTGAGTAAACATCCACTGGGAAATTTCCTAATACAAAGATAAGAGAACAGACAGAATGGCACTTCATAAAAAGATTTTGTTTGAATGAAAATGTATCTGAATAAATGTGTATGAAAAGGTGTATGAATTCATCACCTTGCTAAACTTGCTTGCAAATAACAGTTTCTTTAAAAAAATTACTTAGTTGACAAATTTCAAACTGTTGCACACAGTAATTAAGTTTTTGTTCGGTGTTTTCTTATTTTGTTCCCTTTTTTAAAGGGGATAAAATTAGATGTAGGAATACGCTTTAAAAAAAACCTGGCAAACATTTGGAAAATATTTGAAACATATGACTAACTGCTCAGAACATTCCCAAACAGCCAAAGATTGGCACTGACAAATACTACTACTTTTCCCTGTTTATGAGTAATATTTTGTGGATGCTCCCTCGTTTGCTGGAAATCCTCAAGATACCCATCCCTCCTCACTGTCTCCCACAATATGCCTGTTTTCAATTATTGCTTCCTCTACTGACACAGTCAGCAACAATTCCCATAAATTCTTTGTGAGTTTCTTCCCTTTCAGTGTATGCCTACTGACCAGGAAAAGGGCAGAGCACTGAGAATTCTCTGTTTTATCAAACCTTTTGGCTAGTTTTCAGATCAGAAAGAAAACTAGGAACATGTTTAGTCCAGAGGACATAAACTCAGATTAAGTCAAACAGGAGTTAAACACTTCCTGGTCACAGGAATACAACTTAAATCAACATGTCCCCAACGTTTTAAATACTAAATACAATAAGAACTTAATACTCCCAAAACTTTCAAACCCCTCCTTCCTTTGTTTTCAATGCCTCAAGTAATTTACACTGACTCTTTGCACTGCCCCACCAGGTACTGTTCTACTGAGAGCACCAGCACCATTGCTCTAGATTTCTTCTTAAATTATTTTTTTAAGCAAGTAGGTTTGCAAAGCAGATGTCCAGTTCTACCATCACATGTTGCTTTGCTGAACTCTCCTCTGTAGTACAGTAAAGAGCAGCATTTGTTTATTCATGATACACGCATGGTCACATAGGGATTATTCCTAAACCACATAATCTTCAGGGCAGGATGGAAAAAAAGGACAAATGTCTGTCTCACAGCTTCCATTTCAGTGCAGTAGTGCAAACTGAATGGAGGACCCAGATTAGCAAAGCCATAGAGCACATACATATCCAGAAGCAGCTGAGCAGTCTCACCAACAACAACTCTTGGCTTAATGTTACGGATATGCAGATGAACCTACTAGATGAGGACATACAGCAGCAAGATGCCCAGTATGGACAGCCAAAAAAGGGAAAGAAACCCAAGCACCAGATAGCACTTCTCACTCTGCAAGATTCCCTCCACTGGGATATTTATTGCAAGCCCTGAACAAACACTGCTGGATTTCAGACCGCATGTTATTAACTGACAGAAATTACCTGTGTGGAGAGGTTGTGTTTATTCAGCCCACTCTCCTTGCGGTTTCTCCTGGAACCAGTGAGTTTAGAGAGGCCAAAGCCACTGCTAACTCGTGAAAGTTTGGACTGTGTGGTTGGAACCAAAGCCTCCCCTCTACTGATGCATTTCTTCTCATGAGCTGAAAAATAAAGTGTTGGGAGCACTCTTTAGGTATTCTTTCACCCCCTTCTCCATTATATAGTCTTTAAAACCAGAATAACCTTTTCTGTTGCTTCAAACAGGCCTAACTCCACTCAAAACACTTCTGCCAACGTACTATCAGGGAGATACTGGGAAACTGAGCAAACATCACCCAGGAACAAAGCACATCTAGAAATACAGAGACGGCAAAAACAAGTAATCCAGGTTTCCAGAAATTCTTTCCGTATATCCAGGTGAACCTCAAATACCTCAGAATTGTGTAATCATCAAAGAACTCACAACTATGGCATTTTAATATCTGCTGTCTAAACTCTTGCTAAGTCAATTAAGCATCAGTTGACCTTCTGTATTATATGGGCACGGAACTAGCTTGTGCTTAACTTGTTGTCCACCAGGATTCCCAGGTCCTTTTCCTGGAAAACTGCTTCCTACGCTGAACAGGTTTCCGAGCCAAGAAGTAGCTATAACATCACTGCTGCTACAGAAGGACCATTCAGTCACCTATTTCCAATCTTATCACTAGACCAAGAGTTTGCAGGCTGCATCCAGACGTGCTCAAGATGGGTCTGCCTCCCTGGCAGGTTCAATCCCAGGAACTCTACCGTTCGGGACAAATGAATGCTCAGTTATACTTACCCAAATGATTTTGCCAACACTTTAAACTCGCCTCCTCAATAAAAGGTCTTGCAACGGTTATGTCCACTTGGCCACGATCATTGACAGGCAGAGTCACTTTGAAAACTTCTTCTAAAACTTGTTTTTTACTGTGGATCAGCTCTGTCCACACTCTGTTTATGGCTTTTAAAAGAAGCTGGCGACCTGCGTAAGTACAAGATCACAAACAGCAAGCTCTCTACAGTGCTTACAGAACTGGTATTTTTACAGTAGTGAAATGAGTAATTTCTGCAATTATACTCTAGTTTCTTCCCCTCTTGTATGACATGTGAAATGCCTTTGGTCAGACTGTCTTTTTTAGTCATTGCTATGCTATCAATTAACTTTGGCCATTTTTCCGCAGTGAATTTGAAACACTGGCTCTGATTAGTTGTGATTCATCTCCCACATGCACCTATTAACAAAAAGACACTGAAACAAACCTTACAGAAGTCTGTGTCTATAGGTATGTTTTCCATACGTACATTATGTTTGAGTATTTTTACATGACTGTATGCCAAAGTACATACAAGCAGAAATATTAAACATACATATGTAAGGGGGGAAAAAAAAAAAAAAAATCACTGAATATTTTCTTCCACAGCTACTTCATAAATTTCCTTTGAGTGGAAGATCCTGAAGATGCCACTAAATAATACTTTCATAGTTTAGACCAATCCACTTTCTATTGCATTTAACACAGTGCATACAATGCAGTATTTCTAACTATGGTGCATGTCCAGACAACAAACAGCTCTTACAATTTTAACAAAACACTAACTTATCCTGGATATGTCTACCTTGGTATTTTCAAGTGTATTTTCATTAATATTTTATATATTTTTATACACACACATAGCCCACATACCCCTCCAGAGACTAACTGCATAACACGCACACACCCCCCACAACCCCCTTCCCCAAGTAACTGGGGTAAAAGATTAGTGATGACAATACAGAGGCACCATTATGAGACATCTGTGGCTTTGTCACTCTCAGATTACCTTCACTGACATCTTGATTGTAGACTCCATCTGGTTCTATATCAGAGGGGATCATAATGTGCCAAGTTGTCATCCTGGCTTCTGCTTCCAATCCAAACCCATCAACGTTGCTACAAACACACAGTGAATTAACAACCACCAGCAAAACCACAACAACAACAACAACACGCCAAGCTAAAGCACTGGATCCCCTCTAACAGTATCACAAAGACTAATACATGCTACTACAGCAAAGTATCTTCACTTCTGTCCACCTGAGTCCTGACAATCCATGGTCATGAGCTGAACTGCAAGTTTATGAAAAAATGACATGCCATGGACATAGGTGTCACTAGAGGAAGATGGTGATATTTGAAGAAACACAAAACAGATGAGGCCAGAAACAGAGAAGAGGGTTTGATGATGCTTGCCAAGTGTCTTTGGATGAAACACATGTTGTGCATCTTTTTGGAAAGAACAAATGAAAATGCCAAGCTGGCATTTGAAGCAATGCAGAAAAGTGGGTGTCTACAGCATTCATCATGGACACCTGCATGACTGGACTTAATGCTACACATAAAAGTACTGAGATACAGAATTTGTATGAAATGATTCAATAGGCAATAAATCAAGTGATGGGACCCTTCATTAATTATCTAGCACCAGTGTTTCTATTTTTAAAACATTTCAGATTACAAAAGGATAACAACAAAATGGTTAGATAAACACTTGCCAGCATTTTAAAATAGCTCTGCAAAAGGACATAAAAACCGTCTCTATATCCAGGATCTTCAAACCTGATTTTGTTTCAAAATGAACCTCTTCAGATTGTTTGCAATTCACTGTCTGGAAAGTTACAACCAGTTATCCAGAATTTGTTGACTTATTTTCAAGGTGAGTGCCATTATTGAGAAAGAACAGGACATTTTAGTACTTCACAGCCCTGGTTCTAGAATGAACTCCTGTCTGAGATATTTACCTTCCCCCATGGAGATTAATCAAGCAGTGAGCCAGGCAGCTGATGAACTCTTGATCATGATTCCCAGGTCCCAAAATTAAGTTTCTGTTCACAGTAAGGACCCTCAGGGAATCAAGGAGAGCCACTTGCTGAGGGACAGTTTTGTGCGCTCTTGAGAACTGATACAAGATGGTTCTGTTCAGGCAGTGATAAATGGCATCCAGCGATAGTCCCTGAGATCTTCTTTTTGACTGATGGGGAGCAAAAAAATCATAACCAGAGAGCAGCAGAAAATCATTTTACTGGCACAAAATCTTCCCTTGAATTGACCCCATGCTCGTTTTTCACAATTGGTATTTTACCAGAAGTGTCAATTCCATGAATTTCAAGCATGAAAATGACACTAATGATCATACATTTATAATTTTAACATCTATAAAGATGCTGCTGATTTCTAACAGTAACAGTCTTCTAACAATCTCCAACAAAAGTATATGAGGAAGCTTTCCAAAAACATCAACATAAATATAGGAAGCTTCCAAAAATTCCTGCAATTTTCAAACAAAAACTCAAACAAAAATTTTGGTGGATTTCTAAAAAATGTCACCTGAGAGCAGTTTTTACTCAACTGCCCATATTAAAGCACTCCACAGTGACAAGATGAGCTAAGAAAGCTCAGTAAAGAGAGAGGAAGCCTGGGGAAGAAAAGCATATTTCTATGCTGACCTCACATGTGTCACTAGCAGGTTGCTTAGTGACACCACTCCATGCATTGCCACCTAACCTTCAAAAATGGTTTTGCAGGCAGGCTAACAGAACAACACTGTTACCTGTGCAATGAGCTGGATTATGAAGTCCACAAGAAGCTTGGATTCTTTGTTGAACATGCCCTGCCAAAGCTTGTCTACCACACGCTGTGTAAAATAAAACACATTGTTCACCAGCACTTGGTAGCTTCCTCCACTCGTTATAGGCAGAGATGCATCTTCACCTAGGTAACAAAAACCACAGAAGTTTTCTTCATTTATCAGAAAAAAAATCTGTATAAATACACTTACATTAGTTTATGCTTTCTAGACTTCTGTAAAAGAGATTCAGCCAAAGATAAAGTTCAAACCTCACGGCTTCCCTATAATAAGCTTTGATGGTAAGCAAACATGGTTCTGGATTTATTTTATTAATGCATTGCACCCAGAGGAAGACAAATCACTGCTGTGGCAAGAAATGGGGAGCCTTACAAGCACTTTTGAACAGAAATGCATACAGCCCCATGACACCTAGAATGGAGACAGAGCAGACCTAGAGCTCCTGGCAAGTCCAGCAGGCCACCATGAAGTAGGACTGGGCTCCTGAGCAGCCATACTCCTACAGGTCCCTTCCTGAACATCTAGATCCATGCACTGGTGGAACAGCCTACCCTGCTGAGATCCAAACTACAAGCTTCTAATTCTCTTCCTGTCCATTTATCAATGGAGTGCTAATCCTTTTTTCTGGGATGCTGCCTTCGAAATGTAACTACAGAAGGAGGGAACGGAAATAAAGCTAACTTTTGACCCAAACTCCAGATCCTCTACCAAGGTAATGAGGACATGAGGATGATGCAAGATCCAGTTCAGTTCTTTTTCATGTGGCTGCAATTCGTCTGACTTTCACATCCAAAAGATTCATGCCATGTAATTTTTTTGAATAACCTATTTTACAGCTTTGGCACAATCGAGGTAGTGAGTGAACGTGCAAGCACAGCAACACCATTTGCACATCAAAGGAAAGGAAAGGGTAGAGAGAAAAATTAGGACAATCAAGATGCAAAATAACAGGACAACAAAAAATAAAAAGTCACAGAATCAAAACCTTGTGTTGCAATCAACAGATTGATAATTAAAGTTTGTTATATTACCCAATAAAACATCAGCTGCAAGTAAGTGGTCCATCACTCCATCCAAAACATATGTCTGAAACTCCTTCTGCTGTGTTCGTGTTGATCTTTCAGGGGAAGCCTGAAAAACGATATTAAGATCATATTCAGAAAATTAATATCTCTGAGCAAGAAAAGAGGGAGAGGAAGGCTGTCCTCAGTGATTTCCTCTCTTCTCAGCTCTTGTGAACTACTTTATTCTTCTCTTACATTCTGTCCCAAGTAAAAAGTTTTGGCTTTATCTAAAAATTTAAGCACGCATGTTAAGGATACATTGGTTGCAGGCAGTCTTATAGAGCAGGCATTATTCCTATTTAAATTCAGTACATTTATCTTCTGCCATAATAGGAACTGGAAAAGAACACATTCTGGAAAGGTGCATGAAAGCCGAACTGTAATTAAACATATGGTTAAAGTGTGACGTCCTCAGTTCACATAGTCACATCCTTCAGTAAAATATGAGTAAATGGGACAGATCAAACATGTAATCAATCATTGCTTCTATGTGGGGTTCTGCATATTACTAAATCAGCCTTGATAAAGTCATATAATAGATGGATGGGCTAAACTACCACCTTGTGTTGGTCAGTGAACACACCATCACCCCTAACTGAACAATTCACTTGAACTGTCCTAGAAAGCAATACAGCATTAAGTTTAGCAGTGTTTACATACCCAATTCTCTTTATTCTAAGGGGCCAGTAACCCTGATGAGTGATAACAAGTTAAAACAGCTGTAAAGCAATGGCAACCAACTGAACATGGTCTCAAACACGCTTCCTGATCTCACTGGATAACTGCATCTTTTGACATTTCATTTTTTGCTTTGTGACAGTAAAGAGGTGCCCAATTGCCCCAGGAAATTTGTTGGCAGATATAGAAGCACGGTCCAAAATTCCTGCAGCTTTCAAAAAAGATCAGGGAGACTCAGCAACACATAAGATGAGGTGACAAATAGGTAGGTCAAGGAAGAGTGAGAACTGATGTGAACTGAACATTTCAAAATACTCTGAAAAGGTGTGGGCAGTTAAACTCCTCACTGCCTGAACTCCTGTAAATAACTCAACTCCTCACTCCCTGCCTCACCATTAACAGGATGATGCTTTCATCAAGTGTAACAAGCTTTAAAAGATAATTTACAGGAAGATAACACAGTTATTTTGTGAGGTTTTATACCATATGGTACCATATGTCTTTTTATCTAATTGGCGCAATCTATGGCACCACTTCTTTTTATCTAATATGAATAAAACAGGAACCTTAATATTTCTGCAGGGATTTTATATTCTCAACAAAGTCCATACAGCTGTCATGATTGGAAAGGTGTTTAACAAATGAAAGAGACTTCACAAAAATAAAACTTGAAGAAAGCTGTGACTTCACAAGCAGTTCAAATAATAAAACCAAACCAAAACACAAACCCCAAAGAAACTCTACCTCTAGTAGAAGATCTACCAGTGGAGTCTGTTTGCTGGCTGGTGTGAGACATAAGTTATCAATTATCATCACACGCATGAAGTCAAACACAAACTTTTTGGCAGGATGGTTGGTTAGGTATGTTTTGGTGCCAACATTGCAGTATTCTGACTGGCTCCTGTTCATGCCAGAATCAGCTGCAAAGGCTTTAAACTCTTCAGCTGGGGACCCAACTTCATCATCAAGATCAGTGACCTGTGAAAAACAGTATGTTAAAACTGTAGAGATCAGCAAATTAATGGCAGTTTTTTCACTTTTCTATTCTTTGCTTGTCTTTCTAAGGCTTTTTTTGCTTCATATTTTGCTTCTTAAGAAGCATTCTTACAAGATTATGATGTTCAGGATCAGTTCCTTAACACACAACAGGAGAAACATCCAGTTTCAGATTCCCGAGGCAAACAATAATCAGTGAAGATTGGTGTGAGTTACATTTCACATTCACTGACCAACAGAAGTACTTGAGCAATTTCTAAATACTTGGCAAAAATAAATTTTCTCATTGAAAAAAAAAAAAGTTTTGAAAAAGTTATTAACTAAAGCAGTCAAAATAAAACCAAGACAGAAACCAACTAAAAAAAAGGCCATCAAGCTTACATAACAGAAAACAAAAAAGTAACTGAGCCTTTTCTTTTTTTAATACGATACCTTCATCAGAGTGCAGTTATGGGTAAGCCGGTTTCCCAAAAATCTCTAAAAAAAGAGAAAAAAAAAAAAGGGTCTCCACAGCTTTCCCATTTCTGATGAACAGAAACCTTTGAGAGGCTAGCTCTTAAAGAGGACTGCAACAAAAGCACAAACAGTAATGCAGTAATGAAAGATGTCAAACCCAAGAGACTGACTCTTTTTATGTAACTCCCTCCTCCAAGTGAAAGAAGATACAATATGATTTCCCTCAACAAGCTTATCCATCGCCAGCTTACATGTGAAATAACCAGACATTTTGGACATTTGGTCTGCTTTAGTAGGAGAGTTTTCTCAAGAAATTAAGAGCGCTCCAAATGTGTGTTCTTTCTAGTTTTAAGACCTGTCTCAGAAAAGCTGAAAGATCAGTTAAGACTTTTCTCTCAAGGCTGAATTTGGATTATAACGTTTTGTTGCAGAAACCTGGCTGTTATTCAGCTATTTCACAAGGGATTGATTTAGGCAGAGGGAAATGCTGGAGGAGTAAACCAATCTGGAGTCACAAGAGCCTTCAAACTGTGAAGACCTCAAGTTGTCAGGCAGCTACACAAAGTTTCAAGGGATGTAGCAGTTAAAATAAAACCTGTTCAGAGACACAAGGCTCCCCTAAAAATTCTACAGGTGAATGCCAAATCAGCCTTACTAGTTTATAAGCAGCACTTTTTTGAGAGAGACCAAGCTCCTGTTAATACAAAAGCAAAAAAATCTCCTATTTTTTACGCGAGACTCATCAGCATGCTCTTAAAAACTGATCTCCCACTTTTATTGACAAAACGATAGCATGTCACCAGTAAGTATTTCCTGAAGTGTTTTATCATACCCTCCATTGTTCTAGCACTTGGCAACCTGTAGCCCAACTATCCTTCCATGTTCTTAATAAAATTACTTTTAGATGTTGGCTAGCAGTATCTGTTTCTTTCCATTCATATTCTAGAAATGGTATTATTTGTAAATGGCACTAAGCTCAAAGAATACTACAGGCAGCAATGTTAATTTCACTTCTCCTGGCTTGAACTCAGAAGTTTCAGGAAATGTAAGAACAATGTTTTGTGGTTAAACCACAAAAGCAGAAATAGGAAGTGGAAGAAAAGAAAGTTTTAGATTTTATCACATCTCCAGAGCAGAGGGCTGACTCAGTCTTTTTTGCTTTTGTAAATCTGAGCCAACATTTTTCATATAATTGAAAATAATGGTCCACTAGAAAACAAACAAGTTGTGTATGTTCCCCCTAAAATGCTGTTCTGTTGAACACGCGCTTCTCTCAGCTCCAAAACCCAAGTACAAAATGTACAGCCCAGCCTGGACAATGCCCTCTTTTGCAGTGTGAGTTATGACCGTTAATTGAAAAAAATCCTCAAAAGTAACATTCAGGGGAAAAATAAACCAGCTAAATAGTTGGATTTCCTACCATCTCAGAGTAAGGTCGTATGTTGAAAGGGAACACTGTTGCTGCCAGTGCACACAGGAACTCTGGACTCATCCACAAGGAAATGAGGTCTGGCACATTGTGATACAAATACCGAAAGAACTGCATCAGGGTGACTGGATATTCTCGAAGCCAAGAGCCTTCCTCCTCTGACTGCCAAGGCTGGGTTGGAAAACAAACACCAGATTAGCACAGATAGCACTAATTGAAGAAGGCTTATTTCAGAAAGGAAGGGAAGTTGCAGGGTCAAATACGCAATCAAACACGGTCAAACATGCCATGACATACACGATGTGACGTGAGCAAAGATGGGGCCAAACGTGATCAACCACATGGACAAGCACTTGTTCAAGCAGAGCAGAAATAAGTGACTGAATAGGGGGCCAAGCACATGACCAGCTGTGAAAAGCACATCACAAACATGTCAATGTGTGTTGAAGGACTTGTCAGAACACCCGACTGAAGACATGGTGTCTGAACATGCGACGTACTATCTGATCAAACAAGTGACAGAAAATGAGTTTGAGCACATCACCAACACAAACCTGACTCAGTGTGTCAGAACACACATCTGAGCACGTCACCATACGATAAACACCCGACCAAACATGTGCCCAAGCACCACGACAGATCACCAGTAACAGACAGACCACGTGACAACAGGAATGTGCCCTGCAGCAGGTCATGAAGGCATAAGCAGGACACATGTCCAGGGGATGCTTCTAAACATGTTAGCATGAGAGAAACATGCAAGCAGTACAGCACATCGTAAACACATCATGACCAAACAGGCGACAACCAGACAGGTGCTGCTTTGAAAACATTTTGTGAGATAATTTTCAGCAGATAACACACTCGAGCTTCAAGGAAATACAGAATTTTCCCACTGACAGAACAACTTTCACTACTCTTGACACTAGATTCAAAGATGAGAAGATGACACATTCTTCTGGCAGTAAATTCATTTCCTCCAGCATGTGGCTATTCATAGTCAGGGGACTTCTCTGCATGTGGAAGGTTCATGTACAAAATCTGCAACTCACACAGTTCTGAGCAGATGGGATATAGTCTCTCTAACATGCCCCCACGATATTAATTGGGAAAGAAATTCAATTATCTCTGCCAAGGACATTTTATCCTTCTGCTTTCTTGTTTTGTTTTAATTGCAGCTAAACACAAAGCCCAGCCTTTTTGTGGCCACTAATATTTCCACAGACACTGGAAAAAAGTAACATAGAATAACCCACTAAAATGACAGTTTTCACCCAAGCTTATCTCACAGCTGGTTTTGTCACGACATTTCACAAAACCTCAATTTTTCTAAATTGGTTTTTCACCACATGACAAACAACTCACAATATTCAAATACAAGCAAAATTTTTTTTATGCTTACAGAATTCAGCATGCTCCTCAACATTCCCAATAACAAGAAGGCAGCTTCTGTGCAAACACTGTGTATTGAAGAGGTAACAGTGCCACACGAGGCAGGAACTCCGAATATGAATGTCCAAATAGAATCTAAATCAAACTGTAAGAGGTAAAAGAGAAGAAGGAAGACATGAAATAATCCCTTTCTCTTATGCAGTTGGATACTGCTTTTTATTACACATTCAATGCACTCATTTGGCAGTATCTAAGAAATTGGTTTGCATCCTCCAAATTTTATCATCATAAGTTTCATATGAAAGTTGCATGTCACTGCAGAAAATTTCTTTCAACAACGGGTTAATGTACCTGCAACTCTTCTCAAAGTATTTAAGTGTTTTGAAACAAAAGAACACACATGCTGCACAATCCCCTCCGTTTACTTCACTCATATCTAGCAGTAAAACCCTCATGGTATCCCACAGAACACAGTACTGAATGTGCTGTCAAGTACTGCTCTTGAGAAAATAGGCAGGCAGAATACCACCTGGACTGAAAACTTTTTACTTTTCAGTTCTCACTGATGAATAAACATTCTAACAGGCACTGTCTGTCTCGAGTGTGGCTTTTCTTCATAAAGCACTACTAGGCCTTCTAGGACTCTGCTGTAGACTATATAATATCTACTCATTTACATTCAATTCAAAGAAGCCCAAAATCAACCTCCTCAGAATAAGAGCAACCAACATTTTCAAGCAACAACTGGCTTATCTCCCTAAAAAAGAGTTTTTGAAATAAAAGCTACCTTGTTTTTTCTGTAACCTTATGAACCCTCTTTAACACAGCAACTCTCTACTTCTTAGAACAAAACGACAAAAAAACCCCACAACCAAAGAAAGCAAGCAAAATATGACATCCCCTTCAAAACCCACACCACATCAGACTGAACTAGGGATCTGCTTCTCACTTGACCCCAAAATGGACCAGGATGACACAAGTGACAGCTAAGCCATAACAGCCTGGCTTCCACATACTCCCCAGGGTACCCTGTCCTCCCACCCCAGAGAGCACTGAACATCACACCCTGACTGAGTCAGCTGCAGAAAAGAAAGAAGGGGTCTGGTTAATCCATTATTTTCTTTCATGCCAGACAAAACTACATTTACATCTTACTGGATAATCCCTACCTGGCAACCCTGATTACACTGGCTGCTGATGACAGGTGCACTGACCTGCAGGTTTTCAGGCAGTTCAGTGACTGGTTGCTGCAGGAAAAGGGCCATGAGAAGGAAATAGAGAGCAGGTACATTGGTGTGCTTCGGGAGAAGGGACTGCAGGACGGGAAAGCCTGGGAAGTGACAAGCATCCCGGTTGATCTCCCGGACCGTGGATCTGCCACCAGCACTCCTGCCCACGTTGAACCCTAAGATGAAAAACAACACACAAGGGCAACAAGGTTAACAGGGAATTGCCTGTGAAGATCACTCTTACCCGTGCAGTGAACTAGAGAGGGTGCCTCCTCAGAAACTGATGCTGTAAAAAATGAATGTGTGCATACAGACTGTCACACACATATGCCACCATTCTGCTTCAGATGACTAATTTTTGGAAACAATTAAAAAAAAAAAAAAGAAATGATTGCCTTCCAGTACCATACAGATGACACACTGCTCCATACAGACTACCTAATGCTACTGCTTACACACACAGATCCATTTTCTGTCTGCGACCACAATTTCTGACTTACTTCTGAAATACCCAAGCTTTTGAAAAAAAAAGATATTTTGCTGGCTGAGAGGGAAGTTATCACCTTAATCTCAGCTACAGATTTATATTACCAAGCAGCAATTCCATGGCCCATTTAAGTCTATGGGCAGCTAATTTTTCTCCAAATATGTCTCAGGGGCATCTTATTTCAGATGTTTTGTTAATGATTAATCAGTTGGTATTAAGCATTAAGTGCTCTTATTTTGTTTAATTTAAGTGCTGCCAGAGCCACCTTTTGTGACCCTGCTTCTACCTTGGTATTTGAATTTCCTCTTTAAGGAAAAAAAAAACCCACAAAACCCCACACATCAGGATGGCAGAAGCTCTTATTTTCAATAAAGGAAGAAGGCAGGAAGACAGTTCAGTTTCCACATCAGCAGAGTGAGCCATTCTTCTGACACTGCCAGAGGTCAGGTTGTTTTTCTGAGACTCAAATACATATATACGCTTTCCACCAGAAATTGTCTTTTTAAACAGAAAACATCTATCAGGAATCAGACCAATGAAATCTGCGCTACAAAGTTGCAAGAATTCCATCCGTAACCTTCAACAAAAATGGCTCGTATTCCATTCCAGGAGAAATTTTGGAGCCAGTATGTTATGATTTACTAAAAAAATACAGGGTAAAAAAATTAGATAATCTGTCACTATCAGTTGATGAGACACAGGTTTAAAAATATCTGTTTGGACAGAGTGTAGCCTGGATTCAATAATATAGAAATAATCAGAAAAACAGGAAAACTCTATAAATGCTCTTCAAATGTGATTGTATATCCAAATATTATTTAGAGAGATTTTGTGACTGAAGAAAGTGTTTATGTTATTGGACGTTTAAAGCAGACACTGAATAAACAACAGCCTATTCCCTAAAATATCAATAGTTTTCAAGTTTTTAAGGCACAACCATGCAAGGGAAATGCTTGTGCAAAAATTGTTTCTTAAACAAAATACAGACCATTAATCAAAATGAGTCCAACAACAGGTGCTTTTTATGATAACAATAAATATTTGCATGTGTTATACGGCTTCAGAAACACTGTCTTCCCTTATCTTCCTAATTATTAATGCAAATCATTATTTATGCAAAGAACCATCCTATGCTCCTAGCTGAATATCCCAAGGGATATATCATATGGGAAACTGTAAACATACAAACTTAACAGAGAGTTTTACTCATGCAAAATGATGCCTTAAGCTCTAATAGCTATAGCACAGTAAATCCTTTCCTTATCTCACCCCAATTAACTGCTCCGGAGTTTTTTTTTTTAAGTCCAGGTGCTAGCAGGCATCAAAAAAAAATAACAAGATGGCATACTCTGAAACGTATCAAAGAGACAGAGCAGAAAGAAAAACATTTTTAATGTATTTTTATACTTCCATTTCAGGACGAGCTCTCTTCCTGAAGTAAGATCACCTTCAACAACACGTCACAATTATTTCTGTATAATAAACCAATTCAGAAAAGCCTTGAGGGCAGAAACAGATCATATACCGCTGTAACACAGAGCAGTGGCTCCTTGTACAGTTATTTCAGGAACAGCATTAAGTTGAAAGTACTATGACACCAGTGCCCTGGTCTAAAGGCTACTGAAGCTCCTGAAAGACTCCCATTTAAGATCAATCAGTGGGTTTGCACCAGGGCCTGAACGGACACTGATCTAAAAAATTCCATCTTATTTGGACTGAAAAAAACCCCAGGTCCATGGGAAATTGCCGCTACACCTGTCTACAAAGAACTGACATCCAGGACTTCAGACATTCGGAGACGCATTTTAGACAGCTGAGAGATGCTCAAAATGGGTCCTGTGGAGACTAAAGTGTTATACACTGAATTCTAGGTCACATGGGGTAACTGAGAGGTCTGATAACTCTGATAAGTGAGGCTTTAAGAACCTGCAAAAAAAGTCTTTAATAAGACAGAGAGCATGCTTGTGTATGGATGAACATAGGAGAGGGAGAGAAACCTTGAGATGATACCACGAACACAGGAGTTCCCAAGGAAACAGAAGTCCAAACAGGTAAATCTGATTGATACAGAACTCACTAGACAAAGCAGCTCAGGTATAACACCACACAATGCTCTAATTAATAAAAGTAAACAAGTAAATTTTACTGAATCTTTGTCAGCTGTGTATATAAGGTGCTATGCTATACTACTTCTGCATCTATAGCTTAGATGTGCCTGCCCATGGGACATATTTAACCTTACCATGATGGTAACAGAAAAAAACCAACTGGCTACACAGGCTTTGTGCAGATGACGAGCCAGAACTGAACTACAATAACATCTGTGCAATGTCAACTGGAGGGCAGTTTTGTAAAACAGCTCCCTTTTGCCCAGGAAATCTTAACTCTTAGTTGTAAGAAAAATGAGGAGCAGAAGCATCTGATTGCAGCAGAAACAGTAAGAGAAAGGATGCACCTCCCAGACAGCATCCATACAATAATCCTCCTCCTCAACACACGAGCACAGGCGCTCCCAGTGATCCCTAAATCCCGAGGGGCTGAGATGCGTACCTAGCACGGTACCAATCTTATTGGTCAGGACAGAATCCGTCTGATCGAGCCAACCTCCTCCACTGAGCCCCTCCTTAAACTTGATAAGGATGGACTGATTACTCAACAGGACCACAAGAATTCGCATGGCCGCTGTGACTGTGGTGGAATGCAGATGTTCTTCCATAAACATCATAATCCAATCAAAACCCAGTGTCTTGACCAGTTCTTCACAAGCCCTAAGTAAAGAAAGTAAAGAAAAAAAAAGTCACATTTTACAGCATTCAGTTTCCTACTATTTAGCAAAAAACAGTGTCCTTCAGCACAGGGCAAACTTCAAGAGCAAATCCAGATCTATCTAAGAGTTAACTGAATTCTTAGGTAAGTTTGCTACAAACATGAAATGTCACTCATTGAATCTTGTTAGATGGAATAGGTAAGTTGAATTTATTTAGAAGAAAGGAAAAACTAATTACAGCTCCGGGGACTATTCCACTGCATGATATTTCTCCAATTGTTATTTGTGATAACGAATATGGAATTCTGAACTGGAAACTTTTTGTTAAGCCATACAGGAAATTTTCACAAGTCTTCTTAATAAACTGGTATTAAAAAAAGTGAAGGAAGGTTGTTTGTTTGGTTTTATTACAGGAAGAGTTGCTTGGAAATATTTGAAAATACATGGGGTTTTTTTCCCCATTTTTTAAAGCAGTATTCCTGAAAAGCTTAAACAGGTCTGGGTTGGGTGTCCATCAATGCTCGCTCAATCACTACATAATCTACAGATGCCATATATTCCCAAAATGCTACCAACAGACTCCAGACAGACTACTGGGTTGAAAGCTGTATTTTGTCAAGGTTTAACTTGAGAGTGATTCAATGTCTCTTCTCCAACCTGCCGTATGACTCTATGGCCTCATTAAACTATAGTATTATTCTTCCCTCATGTGCAATTTTAAGTAACTAAGGGGCATTCGACGGTCAATGATCCTAACAATAACCCCTCCTGGAGCCATTTGATCTCAACCAAATGAGAAGTTGATTACCTCACTTCTCTAAAAACACAAGTTTTCTCTTTGACAGATTTTACTTTTTCCATAGCCACACATGAAGTTACGAGAAAACAGCACCACGAATTATGTATTCCATCCCTACCAGCATAAAGGTAATTCAGTGAATCAAATGGGGGCTGTGCAATTCTCACCCCTGAAATAAAACATTATAACCTTTCTCTACCTCAAGGGGTTTTTTGTACTTACTGCAAATTAACAGTTGTCTTTTCTTTAGATGTATACAGAAGCTTCAGAAGGATATCTAAAAGCCTGTTCCGTAGCAGAATAAGATTAGCTGAAACAAGTCCTCCAAAATCATCCTCTGTTCCTAAATATTAAAAACACCAAAAAAATAGAAACAAAATTAGGTTTTTGGAACTTGGGCATTTTAAAGGCTATTCATGAATTGCATCCATAAGCAAAGGAAGGTGTACTTAAGTGCACATACACTGCTGAGAAATGTTTGGTACCCTGTTACCACCGTCACACACGGTTTGGGCAGTTTGAAGAACAGGTAAAAGGGAATTACAACTCCTCAGACAATAATCTGAAGTGGTCACTCCTAGCAGGCAGAGGTATAAGAACAGTCAAACACCACCCCTTTCCCATTCCCCTCCCTTCTCTCAAAACTACGTAACACGGTAACTAAATGGACATTTGGCATTTTGAAAGCTGGGTAGGTGGGGGTGGGAGGTGGGAATCCTAATACTTCCCAAATGCCTCCAAATCTAAGAAGTGGAGACAAAAATTAGTTTCCTTTTGTTTCAACAGATCCCCAAGCTCATCATGAGCTGAAAAACACACTAACTGCAGCCAAGCCAATCCATGCAGATCAGGACTAGCTTTACAGTCATTCTGCAAATCCCTTTTTCTGTACCTTATACTATCAGAGGAGTGCCATGCTTTTACATTATTTAAAATCAATAAAATCACAACTTGAGGCAACATGTGCAAAAATAAAGACAGGTAGATGGATACTTTCTGAGCCAAGGTTTCTGCATAAGATGCAGACACAAAGCATCTTCTGTGGCAGAAACACAGCAGAACTGGTGAACATGACTAGCCTAAAAATTTCTCGTCCTCTGCCTCAAAAGCTTCTCTCTCCATTCCTGCCACATCCTGAATTTCTCCCCAAGGTTCTTGAGTCCCACAGACAGGCAAAAACCAGCTCAGGCTGTGGTTAGCCTGGGAAAAAAACCCCCCACGCCCGGCCTGTAGTGAGAACATCAGTCTGGATCTCTCTCTCCCTATCCCCACCGTCTTTTTTACTAAAAAGCTCAAATTTAATCATCTTTGAGACCACAAAAAGCAAAAGTATCGAGAAGGAGGAGGTGCAGCACAGGGGAATAATGATGAATCCCACTGGACCACAGATTGGTTTGGGTTGGAAAGGAGCTTCTAAAATCATCTAGTTCCTCTGCTATAGGCAGGGACACTTTTCAGTAGAGCAGATTGCTCAAAGCACCATCCAACCTGGCCTTTAACACTTCCAAGGATGGGGCATCCACAAGTTCTCCATGCAACCTGTTCCCGTGCCTCACCACCTGACAGTAAAGAATTTGTTCCTAATATCTAATCTAAACCTACTTTCAGTTTGAAGCCATTCCCCCTTATCCCATCACTATGTGCCCTTGTGGAAAGTCTCTCTCCAGCATGTGCAGACTGTCTAAACCTTGTTCTTCAGGAAACCAGACCAATAAAACTAACTTTAAAGCAGAAATACTTCTCTCTCACTTGTCCCTGTTCACCAGTATATTCCCAAGAGATGCAGAAACACAGGATCTTTTTATCTCCTTCTAGTAATTTGGGTGACATTCAACGTGGGACTAAAACATTTCTGTTCAGGGAGACCAACTTAAAATGCAACTGCATAAGCCTTTTATCTTAAGGAAAAGAAGGGTAGAAATGGTCTCAAAACAAATCAATATAAAAATTATTGAAGGACAGTAACATTTTTTTTTGGCTAAGAAAAAGTAACTAGGCTGTCTTAGTTAATTCTTTCACTTCTTCCACACCTGGAGAGAAGATGCATCTAGTAAAGAGTTGTCTTTTTTTTTTTCCCCCTTTCCCCACAAAGAAGCAGAGATGCACAGCTGATTTGAAGGAGCAAGTGAAAGAAAGAGAACAAAAGCATACAGTGTTAAATAAAGGAAACAAAAGAAAAGTAAACGGGTTTTGTACTCAATACTGAAAACCAAAGTACTAAACCAGCAGCCAGGTTATAACAAAATTACGACACTGCTAATGACACTATTTCTACATTTCATGTGTTCAAGCACAGAAGACATCAAAAAGTATTTTTATTCTACTGCTTTTAAGTGATGTCAACACTTACCACTGTCAAGCTTTTCTTCATTGTTTATTTCCATGACCACAAACTTCTCACAGACTGCAAACGTAGGTAAAGTGGAAGAGATGAACTGTCCAAACCTTGATGTTCATAGAAAAAACATCACTCATTGATATGACAGATGTGTTCTCATCTATCAATAATTCACCTTAAATATAAAACTGTGACACTAGTGACAGGGTGATATCCAGAAATGTCAGCTTTCTCACATCTAAAGATTGAGGAAAATCATCTCTAATCGAAGTAACTAGCCAAAACCCAAATTAACTTGTAGTAATTAATGGAATCTTTGCAGACAAGTCTGCAGGTAAGGAACCCAGAAAATGCTGAGATTCAAGAAAAGAAACAGAGATACCACCAAGTCCTAATAAAACGAACACCTCAAGTTAAACAGAGGAGAATAAAAACATTATTCTCAACCCCTTACAGATAAACAATTATTACAGCAATTATTACAGTGATTACTCAACTCTGGAATAACATTATGTCTATAGCTTGAGTTATGTAACACAAGGCCATGGTTTTTCATGACAAGATGTTGATGCACTCAAAGAAAGGAGATGCAATATATTCCTCTTTCTGCTGCAACTAACCTGAAGTGATCCCTAACTAGTGTAACTTTTCCCAAGTTATGCAATATTTTTAATTTTTTATTTCCAGGACGGAAAACAAGGACAATTCATACAATCTGTTCTGCAACCATTTAAGTTTAAAATCAATGGTTTTATTCTTGAATCGTTTTTTTGTTCTGTATAATTAAAACAAAGACAGGTCAGATGTTCAGGTTGAGGCTTCTGACACCTTTAATTGTGCTTAAAGTGAGAAGCTGAAAACATGACCACTCATATGCCAAGAATTCCCAAGCTAATATTTTATGTTTTATCCATTTTCTTTATATTGAAATGGGAGAAGAGAAAAATCAAGTTATCAAGGGGTTCAACTAATTTTAAAGCATTTCAAATACTCCCGTATGTATGAATTGCAATAATTTGTGTAATTTCCATCAGCCTGAATTAATGATACTGTATCTGACAGTCTTAAATTTTTTTTTATACTGTGATGATTAAGAAAAAAATCTAGAATTAAACCTTTCACTCAGGATAGTAATTAAAACTGCACTTTAACCTGAAGTATCATTATAGCTCATCTCAAGTAATATTCATAATATTCAATAATGGTATTTAAGAGAAGTGCTCGGTGCTCCACATGAATAAGGGAGCTGCAATTCAGCACTTTAACTTCTCACCTGTAGAACATTAAGCCAGTCTGATAATCCAGTCATACTTGATCAGATACAAACTGAAAATAACATGCAAATCAAGGCTTTAGCATACTGGCTATGTCTAGTTCAGTCTAGTTCTCTGAGAAGCAAAAAGAAGCTCAGTACATGAGCATTCCACGTTACACACTCCATGGCCATATGACCACTAAGTGTTTTTGACAGAGATCACCAACAAAACAAAGACAAGAAAGAGAGAACTATCACAGGTGTGGGCTACCTGAGTAAGTCATAGCTGCTGGGGAAGCCTTGAAGCAAAAAGCTCAGCACATTACTAATTGCAGCAATAGTGGGCTGGGACAGAGACATGTCTCGAAGGGTCAGGAGCAGTCTTGGGATGAGCTGGAATTCCCTCATTAACTTTGCGTTCTTTGCTGCTTCGCTGGAAGAAGGAAAGAAAGGAGGTGGCAATTTAAAATTGGGGCATCCTCTACATATTACCTAAGCCTGTAAGTCCCATTACCAGGCTTGCATTGGCTCATACCTTGACTCAGTGAGAAGTTCAATGAAGTGCTCAAATAACGACAGATGAAGCTCATAGGGTGCATGAAGCCAGACCTGAAATACAGAACAAACAACGAGGTGTTTGGTGCACAAACTGACTTGAAGAATAAAAATGGACATTAACGCACCAGAGGTTATGACAGGCTTGAAAAGATTGAAACTGTTCCTGTACATGACTGTTTACCCGGTCATGAACAAACACACACTTCCAAACATTTATATTCTCTGTCAGCGCATCATGCTGACAACTTCCAAGCAGTTCTAGACAAAAAGTTACACAACTATCTGGAACGTCTCTTCAAACAGATGGTGCAAAGCAGTTACTGGGGTTTACAAGGCTGATGTGAAATGCTGCGTTAAGGTTATTTGGCTCAACTGAAGATTTTTATCTTTGTAAAGTTAACTTACTAGATTAAACTCAAGGTCTTCCCTGATTTTGATTTTTTTTTTTTTTGCCCAGTATTTCCTGCATTTAAATTATTTATTCTCTCAAAAAAAAAATCAATTGTTCAATTAATAGAAGAAATAAAACATATAAAAGCCAGAAAGCTCACAGTTAGAGCTGCAAATCTTAAAATTGACTTGCTATTAAACAAAGCATAATTAATACTTGTGCTCTAGGGTATAAAACTGGCTTAAATGAAAAGTTTTCTAGCTTTTGCTTTTCTTCTAATCTTCTAATCTAAAATGATGAGAACAAATCTTTTAATTTCCCTGTTCTGCATGAGTAAGAACACCTAATTTTCCAATTTAAGGGAAATGCTGGGGTCACTGATTTCTGAATGCAGAAGAAAATAATTAATTTAAAAGAAACCCAACCCACAAGCGAAAAAACCAACTAAGCCAAAAAAAGTTTCTTCCTAGTGACTCACAGACCTACTGCCTGCACATTTTTAAATTTTTTTAAATCTGTTGAGTGTATTAATTCTTCAGTCGGTCTTCAGGGAAAAAAGAGACAGGCACGAACTAAACAACATGAAATTGGATCTTGTTTCTAAGCGACTATACACCACTGATAAAATTTCTCACCTGGTTCTTCTATGAGGGAAAGAAAACAAAAAGGAAAAAAAAAAAGAGAGAAGAGTACTCTTCAGCAGAATCCATTTACAGCCTCCCTGTAAAAGGAGTTGGGCTGTGAGTCACACTCTTCTCTGCTAAGCGTTCACCTAACTTAACATCTCTACTACCAACATTATCTCTTGTAGATGTAGTAACTTCTATTAAGCCTATGTTTAATTTTCTGAGGACAAACGAAGCATTTTGTAACTTATAAGGTTTGTTAAAAGATTAATTAGTTACATGACACCGGAAAACCTATGTTTAGCTACAGCACAAGCTTATTCCTAGTTTCAACATTACACTTTAAAAAAAAAAAAAAAAGGAAACTTCGTTGGATGACAAATTTCCTCTGTTTTAGAACCCCACTAAGGTTAAAAAACCTGAAGCTCATTTCCTCTTTCAATGTGCCACAATTAGAGCATATTGTTGATTTTGACAAGTGGGGGCATTGGGTGCACTGAAGACCTGTAAGGTTGAGAAAAAGCAAACTTAACCAGACCAGCTGATTTTATTTAAAAAATGCTATAGTAAGCAGCAGGAGCTTTTTTCATAGACAAGACATAAGGCTTCCAGAAGTGCTCTGAAACACTCAAATAGACATCTAAAAAAAGGAAATGGGTAAGTCTGTAAAGTACTTTGGGCAAGACGGACCTATGATGTTAAGTCAGTATCTACAACTAGCTTACTAGTGGTAGTAGTATTTTTATTTATTTATTTTAGTATATGTGAGTCAGAATTCTTTTACTCAGTCTGTGTTAGGTACAGATAATACCAAAGGAGCAAATGCTAAAGGACAAGATCTACAAATTGTTTATCAGCCACTACTATATTAGCATTTCCTCGTGAACTTTGCTACTTCCCTTAGTTTAACAAAACAACACTTCAAATATTTCATAGGTCGCACAAGAAGAATTTTAACTCCCTGCAGGAGATGTATGATAAAATGATTACCATGTTTTATGTTGGAAGTTTACCTCTTACTGCTATTTTCAGTGCATCTTTCATGCCTTGATACATGCACTGTAGTAGAACACAAAGGTTAAAAGAAGTTGATGAACCAAAAACTACAAAATGTATCCTCTAGAACAACAAAAAGCAGAAACATCTGTGGCACCCATTCAGTGCTTCTGCAGTGATTCAAGCCATTTCAGCATGAAAAGTCACCAGAAATCTTGCTGCTCAGCTGCTTTATTGTACTGTGTAAGAAATAGTAAGTTCTCAGGATAACAACCTAGTTTGCTGTTGTTCAGTATTTAAGGTAATCACTATCCAGCACCATCACCACTTCTCTGTGCAGCTTTACATACTTCAAAATCACAGAGCAGATCCTGGAAGGCAGCAGAATTTGGAATAATGGATGTCTCGTGCCCGCTATCAACAGTTCCCACCAAGGAAAAGGTCAGATGGAGGATGTGGCTGTTTAGAAGGGATCGTTTCTTCTTTAACAGCATTGCCAGCAACTGGAACAGGTAAACAGAAAAGGAATTAGCAGCCAAGGAGCACACAGCAATGTTGTCTAAGCACACAAAGTACAGATGAAATGTCTGCATCCCTTCTTAGAAGGCCCTTAAAGTACGCCTGATACTCTTGATAAAGGGCTTGAAAGTGGCATTACAGTTGGCTACAGAAGGGGCACATCCAGGACACTCTCCAGCTCATAAAACATCTGTTCTACACTGCAGACAGTATATAGGCCCTGAGGACTAGATGCACAC
>VXAY01002314.1:1841204-1899872 GCA_013399855.1 Oxyruncus cristatus
CTCAGCTCTCTGGCAGTCAGTCACAGTTTAAGAATCTCTCTCAAACCACACTATTTGGTGATGTCAATACAAGTGGAATGTAAGGTCATATGTGACGATCCACCGACTACTTATGGTACAAGGAGGACACTGTCTCTGTTTGTTTGGTCAAAAGTAAGCCAAGGTCTGCAAGAAGCTACTTGGAATAATATGTTTTGACGTAACTACATCAGGCATTAGCACTACAAGGTTTGTAAATGTGCTGCCCAAACCACAGAACTTTCCATTTCAGTAAAGCAGTTTTCATGAGGAACATAAAATTCATTGCTCATGTGAAGGTCTTTTGAAATCAACCAATCCTTCTACATAACTGACTGCCCTTTCCCCATCCTGATGGAGAAGTAATAAGTCTTCAGCTCGAAAGCAATCACTGTCACCAACTACAAAATCTGTGCAGTCTCCTCAAAATGATGATTCTAGGAGTCCACTTATTTGGCTTTCATGTGTCTCTATCCTCCTCTCTTGCTGGCAGATCAGAAAGACAAAAGCTCCCAGACTTGCAGAGGTGGGTTCAAAAATCATGGAAAAAGAATCATCTAAGTACCACAGTTGTGTTCTTATGTGCTGTTAATGAAGGCTCAGTTTCATCAAAGCAGCTAAACCTGCACAATGGACAAGCAAAAAACTTCCCTCCCTCTCCTTTAAAAGCCACCCTAAATAACTCATCTGTGCTAATTAGCCAAGAGCTCAGTAAACTTAAGAACAGAAACTCAGGTTACCACAACACAACAAGGAATTTCCATGGGAACTGCTGTGACAGACAGTGAAATTCCATCAGCGTGATCTGTTTTAAGACATCTCTTACATACCTGATAACCCCTGATTCTTTCCATCTCTTTGCTGGCCAGTGGATTGCTCTTTACCACGCAGACCAAGGCCTTTACAGCTGCATACAACCCTTCGACATCTGACGCCATGGCTACAAGTCCCAAAATAGCAGCAGCTCCACCAATGTACTGCAGTGTAGTGGCAACAGGTTTGGGGACAAATGTTCTTACACCTAAGCATAGGCAGAGAAAGTAAATCAGAATAAAATAAAATCTAATTTCTGCGGGAAATAATTGCAAAAATATGAAAGCATTTTGCATTTCAGCATTGCTTGAATTACAAAATGAATGTCTCTAGAAGAACTATGACACCTTGGCAAAGGAAGTGAAGGAAATACATTGCACTGGAAAATAGTTATGACCTAAGGTAAAGTAATTAGGTGTATTTTCATAATGATACATCATACAAACTGAAACAAGCATCCTATGTTAGCAAAAAAAAGATAACAGTATGTCCATGGAATATAAAAATGTTCAATAAATATAACAAAGCACCATTATACCACGTGAATGCACCGTTCATCAATTACATGATTCATCTTCTAGACCTAAATTCTTACTGACAAGTAATTAATCATTTTTAAACATAATTCTCAAGTACTCAACTCACCCAAATACCCTATCAAAGCTGCACCAATGGAGCGCGCTGGTCCATTCAAATGTCCTGCTGAGTTATGGAGCAGCTTCACAGGTGTGGCATTTTCATGAGAAGAAATTGCCAGCTGAAGAAAACAAGAAAAAAGAGCAGGGGCTGAAGTGAAGATGCTTTTTTAATGCAAGCCTAGAGATGACTTGTGTATTTTCCTCCTGTGATAAAGAGTAACATAAAGCAAAACAGAACTAGAGTCATTAAGATACTCTCTAAAGTTAAGAGAAATCTCCAGTTTCCAAAGTTTAGGGAAGATGAATCTAACTTCTAAAAACAACCCCACCAGACCACAGAATGAGTTTGGGTTGAAAGGAACATTTAAAAATAATTTAGTTCAATCCCCCTCCTGTGGGCAAGGACATTTTTCACTATATCAGGTTGCTCAAAGCACCACCCAATTTGACCTCGAACACTTCCAGGAACTGAGCATTCACAGCTTCTCTAGGCAATTTCTTCCAGTGCCTTACCACCCTCATCATCAAAAGTTTCATCCTTATAGCCAGTCTAAATCCAGCTTCTTCCAGTTTAAAACCACTACCCCTTGTCCTGCCACTACAGGCCCCGGTAAAAAGTCTTTCTCCACTGTTCTTGTAAGCCTCCCACAGGTATTGAAAGGTTGCCATAATGTCTTCCTGAGGCTTCTTCTTCAGTCTGAGCCAGCCCAAGTCTCTCAGCCTTTCCTCATAGATTGTCTTTTGAACAAAAAATTCACTGGCTTTTAATGTACTTTGAAGAAAAAAGTAAACTAATGTTCTGGTTCCCAGATCTGAATCACAGCCAGAGGAGTAAGCTATCGGTTCTGCTCCTCTGCAACAGCAGAAAGATTGTTCAACAATATAATCTTAACTGTGTTTCTACAGGAGTACAACTGTCATTTACATTAAAAAGCCAAAATACCTCCAGAAGGTGCTAAGATACATGGCTAATGGTAAATCCAAGAACGTGTATAAAATTTAGGAGTAATTTCAAGAATATGAATAAAATGTAGGGGTACAGTCTTCCTCTTTCTCCCCCTTCCCCTCCCAAACATGACAGTCATCATGGACAACTTTTCTGACAAGTACATTATCGTTCCTGGTATCATAAACCAAATTGTCTTCAAAGAAGTTAAAAGAATGGAACAAGTCACACACCTTAACCAACTAATTTCCCAACATACCTGTTTGGCAATAGCTTTACTGTCCAACTTGTTGTAAACTTTCCTTATTTTTGCCACTGTAAATGAAGAAACTGACAGTGCATAGAGACCAAAAGACACCTTTTCTTCTGGTACCAAAGATACCGGAGATGGATTGATTCCTTCAGACTTAGAATCTTTGCCTTTAAAGACAGAATGAAACTTCATTTCAGTAACAGAACTGTTTTCCTTTTCAGTTTCAAGAGTAAAATCTTAAGAAATTTATACTGCAGAATAAGTACAGAGGAAAGATCTCACAAATAGCTGAGATGTGATACTGTCCAGCCTAAGAGCTGTTCACTTCCCTTCCCACCTGAAGGAAAACAAAGTAATTGAAAATTGGAGAAGTACTGGGTACATATCCGAATCTTGGCTGTGAAAACACCTCCTACAATGGTTTACTAGAAAAACCACCTTAGAACGGTACAAAAGATGCAAGATTCAAGGAGAATACACAACCGTATCTTCAATATTATCTATCCACTGCTCTGAAAGTGGATGCTTCTTGTGAGGCACTGCAAGCACCGTGACGGACAGCTGTCTACAACCTCAGAGGAAGCACGCAAAACTCGGCACTTAAAAGCTCAACACAGAAATTCACTTCTGCAGCTCCCTTCAGGTCAAAAGGTGCTACCCTGGTGAGCCACATGAACAGAATTTAAAAAGCATGAAGGCTCCTCACCTAACACAGAAACAAGAGAGAAGCTGGGTATCTACATAATTTGTTGAAGCAGAGTCAAGTCTGTCAAATCTCTCTTGGGTGAGAATAGTTCATTTGGGTGTCTGAATATTTAAAAACAGGGCTATGGACACACATTTCTAACAAGGTTATTTAAGTCTTTTTGTGTTGCACTTCCCTCAATTTCAGAGAAGAACACTTACAAAATGTAACAGAATTGCCCATTTTTGCTAACTACAAATATTTAAAGGTTTAAATACTTGAAGACTATTTGCTGCACAACAGCATGACAGTTTAACATTTTTTTCTCAGTTGACCCATTTGGGCCTTACAAATGACATTTCAAGACAGCTGTGTCTGAAGTACAGAACAGACTGCAGATTTGCAAACGAGTGTTATCACCACAAGCTGACAGGTTAAAATGCCTTTCTAATTTCACTTTCTACAGATAAATATAATATACAGTACGAATAATGACAGCTTTAAGCATTTCTAACTAGTTTAAAACTGAAGTGAGGAATACAAGCACTTGTATCTATCATATCTCAGTACAAGAACTACCAGAAGGACGTTAAAACAGTAATTTGGATCCTCTTCAATAGCAGCTACTAATCTTCTTCCCATGAACAGCCATAGCTTTTCCTCTCTGCCACTGCATACTCTCTCACCTCTTTCTGCACACAAAACATTCCACTACACCCAGGCCAGGCTTCCAGCTGCCATCTGAACTGTACTTACATGGCACATATACTGCTTGGAAGCTTCCAACGTAATTTGGTCCCAGCTCATAAATGGTGCTGACTCCTGGGGCAGGCAAAACCTCCTCCAGGAAATGAGTAGGGCCCAGCCGCCACACCAAGGACGAGAGCTGGCGCTGTGCAGGCGGGGTGCCAATGTAGGCATAAACAGTGCTGACCACAGGTGGATTGGCAGAACCAGAGCCACTGGGGCTGCTATGAATGTAGTGAAGCTGTCAAGGAGAGAAACACGGGGAAGTTACTGCGAGAGCGCGGGCACCGCGACGAGATCAGAAATTTGGGAAAGTATTTTTGCGCGTCAGGGGATGTATCAAACAGCTGCTATGTGACATATGGTTTTCTGATACTGTGTTGAAATAGGCAGTGAAAAACATTAAACAGAAAGTAAATGCAAAGACCAGAAGTTAAGTGGCTTTCACAAGATGAAGCTGTGTATGGAAACACAGGGTGAAAATATGAGGATTCTGTGCTTAAAGAGGTTGTATCTTGATTCTAAAAACATGGTGCTCTACGACCATCGTTGTTTTTTGCAAAAACAGTAGGACAATCTCAAAGTTGTGTTCTTTCTCCTTTCTCACCCAGTGAAAACATACCTTTGGTAATTATACTGTTTTGAGCTGAAGTGCAAACATGATGAACTAAATTCGATAAGATTTTTCAAACAATAAAGCAAATACACGAGCAAGATCCTGGCCTACATATAATGACAATAACAATCCCACAGGCTTTTTCTATCTGCATTGTAAAAATTCTGTTACCAGTACTGAATGTAGTCATGTATGACAAGACAGATGGCCAGACACACGCTCATGTATCACGGTTATTAGCATAACAAGTTACCTTACTCCTCTTTCTGCAAAAGAAATACTGCAAGGTAAACTTTGAAAGACAACATATGGTTGTACCTATGTACAGTAACACTGGCTAATTTACACCCCACACAAGGTTTTGCTTTCTCCCTTAAAGCCTGCACTTGCCAAATGATGTTTGGTTATCTCTTGCGAGCTGGGAATACTCTGTGTTCAGTGGACAGGCCCACAGCAATCTTCCCTGCTCTCTGCTTTCAGCCTCCCAGTGTCTTCCACATTACAAGACACTGACCTTTACAACTAACTGTGGTGTGTTATCTACAGGCAATGAATAACAACACTGGACATCTCGGGATGTTATATCTGGGGTGGGAATAGAGTTGGGAAAGGAACAACCTGGAACAGATTGTTCTATAGGCAAAGATTAGACTGGTAAAGCTGTGTAATCTTCCTATTATTCAGTCTCAGATCTGCTACACGATCCTGGGATAAGTCATCTTCTGTTTTTTACGATCCTTCTAATCAGTTAGCAGCATAGCTGTGCCACACCTGCCTCACATTCCAGGCAACATATTCACTTTTTATCTTCTCCTCGTAAGAGGACTAGTGCTGGGTCTGAGGGGTCTAGTGAGCAAAGACCCCTTTTTTCCCCAGTGCTCTTCATTTTGTGTTTTTGCTTGTTTGTTGTTTCGTTGGTCAGTTTGTTTGGGTTTTTTGTTGTATGTGGGGGCTTTTTTGGTGTTTGTTTGCTTTTTTGGGGGTTGTTTGTCTTTTTGATATGGTTCTTTGTTTTTGTTTTCTTTTTTTATTATTTATTTTGGGTTTTTTCTTGGGGGGGGGGAGGAGAGAGGGGATGGTGTCGGTTTGTTTTTATTTCTTGATTTTTGTGGGGGTTTTGTGCATATATTATGCACACACAGAGAAAAATGACTCCAAGCAGTAAAAATGATGTCTGAAAGACTTGTATTACCTTAACAGTGTTAACAAGCTGCCCATCAAGGTAGAGAGCAGCTGTGCTGTTCTTTAACATGCCTTTACTCATGACCAGAACTAGGTGATGCCACTGGCCTTCCACAATGAGGTCACCGCAGCGGAAACGGGCGCAACAGGGAAGAATTTCATAAAACGATGATTCCTCACTGAAGTCATCAACTAAAGGAGAAGTAACAGTTAGTGGGTACCAGTTAGAGCTTAAAACAGACAAATCTGTAATGAGAATTTATGCAATATGAACTACAGCAGTACATTAAAGTCAACTTTTTTGAAAGCACATAATTAACAAAAACACAGCAATGTAAGAATAAAGCCATACAATTAACAAGTATTACTTTAGACTTTCAAATACATGGACAAAGAATGAAATCAGATTTTTTGGGAAAGTATTCAGACCAAATAGTCCCACAGTTTGAGAGGCTGACCATCCTTAAATACTTGCACATTTAACAAACCATTACAGTTTTGGTATTATCAGCAACAGATCTCCACTTCCTTTGCCTTCTCTAAGAAAATTCTCAGGATACGTTAAGACTTTTGACCTTCTCCCCTCCCTTTGAAACTTCAGCTGGAACTACTAGTTTCCTCAAGTATCTACTAACTTTCTCATGCCCCCATACAAGTCACAGAAAGATATTTTGCTGTTTTTCTAAGTAAGTTTTTACTGCAGTAGTCACAAAAAATTAAAAGATGTCTTTGCAACCCACAGAGCTTTTTTTCCACTTTTCTTACATTGTGGGAGAGAATGATTCCCGTACTTCCAGACATTCTCCTCCTAGTTTTCCCTGCTCCACCGTGGTCTCCTCCACAGGTCCCACTACGTGCTCCAGCAGTGTGGTCTTTTCCAGGGGCCACTAGGAATCTCCGCTCCAGCGCCTGTAACATCCTCTCCCCTCCTGCTCTCATGTTCATGTCCTCAGGGTGCTTTCTCTCTCACATTTTTTTCCCCTTATTCTTTACGCCCTGAAGGCTTTCAACTCTCTTTTTTCCCCAGGGGCACCACCACAGCCTGGTTGCTGGGCTGTGTTCTGCAGGGAATATGCTGTGGAGTTCGTGGAACACAGCCACGTGTGCCATGGGGCAGCACTGGCCCTTTTCCCACAGAAGCCTCCTCTTGACTCCCTGCACCTGGCCAGAGACTCAGTATGAACTTATCACTATCTCGAACCATCAGGTCACACATAAAGGAAAATACAAGTGAAAAGACTGCCTTTCAAAGCGTCTGCATCAGAATCATGCTAAATCACAAAGCACAAACGAAGTTAAAGATGAGGCTGAAAGCCTGAGACACTTTTCCTTAATAAAAGCCACAAATAGGATGTCTGGCTGGCAGGACACACATGAAGCACAAACTGGGGGTATTTGTAACTCAAGCCTAAGCACAGTAGCTTTTCTTGTTCCCTTTTTGCAGTTCTAAGGAAAATTAATTTTCTGAAACACTGCTATTGAAGGGGTAGCTCAGGACTGAGATGTTTCTGCCCGCGTCAAAACGAAGACCTCACGATGCCTTATCTGTTCCACTTCCGTCCTGTAACCACAGCGAGTTGTCCTTGCCTTCCCACCTCCAGGGGCCCTGGTTGTAGAGGCCACTGAGTCAGGGCAAGCACCAGCTGCTGTGGGATGAGCAAACTGCACCCACGGCTCCGATGGACATCATACCAACAGCGAGAGGAGTCGCAGACGGATGCCAGCCTTCCAGACACACAGACACAGGAACACGTTCCCAGCCTCTCCACAGGGGCTGAAAAGCACAAGCTGCTGACCGCCCAACCCCGATTCACCCACCCACACTCTTCAAGCATTTCCCAGGTCTTTTTCCACTAATGGGTGCCCAAATCCTCCTCTCCTGAATGTTGAAATACTTTTTAGACCTTAGCACAGGGGTTTTTAATTTCTCCAAAAGGCATCCTTTGACTTCATACTAGAGGGCAAGATCAGTTTGCAACTGCATTAACTTCTCCATCACAAAACAGAATGACCCATACTCTACTTGAAAGCCCTCAAAACATAAAAAGATTGAAAATAAAATAAAAAATTAAAAAAAAAAAAAAGCCCAGGGAATGGTTTGACAGAAAACAGGAACTTTTCAGATCTCTCTTCATTCTTTCATACTGAAGGAAAAGGAACCATTAATCCTCTTAACCACAACAGCTGCCTGAACAGGGAGAACACTCATTTCTTTAGAAATATCACAAAGAAAATGATAAAAGCAGAGTACTTGGAACTAACTTTCAGATACAAAAATAATCTCAAGTTCTTTTCTCAGCAAAACATCTTTGAGAATAATTCTTGCTTACCTGATCCTTAAAACCACCTCATCTATTCTTACAACAGACTGTCAGCACTTCCAGTCCCTGTGCTGGTGGGCCTGTCATCTCAGTTCCTTGGGTACTCACCTGCTCAGCACTTGATGGTAACACCACCAAATATGATTCAGACACAACAGGGTAGCACTCAAGTAAAGCAAAGTATCCTCGTCCAATTAAAAAATAGTCTTTTAGTTGGACGCCTTCAGATCTTTTCTGACAAAGCCTCTTCAAATCCAATCTCTTTCAAGGAGTTAGATAGTCAGGGTTTCCAAACTAAAAACGTATTATCTACAGCTCCACTGCAGGGTAAAGCAGTTAATATGAAGATAAACTTGTTTCATTTTCTAAGAATTCAGTTTTCTGAGAAAGAAAACACTGTCAGTACCTTTGTAATTTAATAGGTTTAAATCCTCCTTCATACTATGAGTTTTCAGCTCTCAAGTTTCAGATTTTGAACCTGAGTTCTACTGAGGGAGACTGCTGCCATTAATGATGTGAATGTCTGCTTACAGAATATTCATTATTTTCTTGTTAACAGTCTGCTTAGCTGTTTGTGTTGTTTTGGGATTTTTTAATAACAGCAGCTGTATAAATTCTTTATTAATGCCTGCTACCCAAAAGGAAAGAACAGAAGCAGGAGCAGATTTTCGATAACCACTTGAAACCCAGTGGGTTGGTCTGGTGAACAGCTAAGCCTGAAACACATGCAGAAGACTGCCCTGCTGCTCTCAGATCCCTCCACAGGCCCAGCGCATAAACTGGCCTGTCAAAACTGACCACTTTTGGAGGCTCTGATGGAGGACAAGTCAGGAGACAGGAGATGGCTAATCCTGAAGACCCTGACTGCACTGATAGCTCTAGCAAATTTACTGGCATCACCAGCTTCACCTAGATCTTCACCTAGATCTCTTGTAATTCCATCTCTGGTCACAGATACTAGATGAAGCTACAAAATGTTTCTGAAAACTGATCACAGCAATAAAACATGAAATGAACGACTGATTGCCTTCAAACAGCCCTCCAGTGTTGGGACTATCCAGACTGAAAAACCCTTCACAATCTATTAGTTTACTATTTCTGAACTTCTTCAAAGCAAAGACAGTTAAGATTTGCACCTCAAGACCTCAAGAGATAGTGTCTAAAACGAGCAACACAAGATAAATAAAAAGCAAAAGCTTTCCAAAACCTTAACGTAATTCATATATAGTACTTGGGACTTCGTTTCTTTTTTTTATATACAGACATCTTACTTGGAAATTACAAAAAGCTCCCTAATTTCTACATGATTGATCAAATTTTGCATTTTTCCATTGTCAAAACCCACTAGGAACTGGTGAAGCTGCACCGGAAGTTGCATCAAACACAATTCTTCTTGATACCAGCTTTAAAATAAACTTGCTGTAGCATCCCCATAATATTGTCAGCATTAGCTGATGACATGACACAACTCTTACCATAATTTTGAAGCAATTCTTCTTTAGTTGAAACAATCAGTGACCGGTCCTTTGCCGAGAGGACAATGGCAAGGCATACGTAATGCTGCTCTGAGGAGTTTGCACGACGCACTACAGTCAGAAGTCTCACAGGATGGTTATTAGGAGGGGTACTAAAATGTTCAATGCAAAACCAAGTTGAGTAGCTTAAACCAGATGGTGGTGGGAAAAATCTTTCACCTAAAACCAAAAAAGAAAGCCCATTACACAGTTCAGTAGGTAGCACTTAGGATATCTACTTGTTCCTTTTTCCATATCTGACACCAGCTGTGCCTTCTCAAACTTTTGCCTCCTGGACTTCAGAGTTACTTCTTACATTTCTGACTCAAGTTTGAAGGAAAAGCCACATAAGGCTAATTCAGAGGGGTTTCTTTCAAAACAAAATAAAGCAAGAATTGCCCACTATTATTCCCTACTCTTAAAAAAAAAAAAAAGCAAACAAATCAACTCTGAAGCTGTGTTTGTTCAGAGCAACCCTGTTTCTGTTCCATAGACTAAAGAAGTGGAAAAGGATCAGGCACTCAGAAATGGCTAATATCATGATGAGGTGCTTCTTCCATAGGTGTCACTTGCCAAAGAAGTCTCTGTTGAGGAGTATCTCTCCACCAAAAACATCTGACTCTGTTTCATCTCCTAGGGTGCTCCCCTAATTCTGTCTTACTGCAGCTAACCTTCAACTTAGTTGTTAGACTTAACACCTTTTTTAACTAAGTGGCCATGTTCAAATAATCCCACAGCACACCAGGTTCCTGTGGGGTGAACAGACTATAACAACATGTAAAAGCAAACAATTGAGATGAGATTTTTTGGGATGATGTGCGCAATTACACCTGTAATAAATGCAGTCAAGAATTCAGCAGAACAAAGTCACAAGTACGGCATCATAATTAATTCCATGTTTCCTATGGTCTTCACACTACTACCTCAACTTTTTCCTCACTGCATCTGGGTTCATTATTCATATGCTTTGCTTGATTACAATTTCACCTGCTGAAAGCCTTGTGTTTTAAAGCAATCACAGGTTTATATTTTATATTGCTTTTCATTGCCCTGGGGGCAAAAACACACACACACACACAAAGACAGAAGAAGTTCTTGATTATGAGTGCACAGTGCCCAACACCAACTTCATGGCTAACAGAGACATAAGAAAACTAAACATCAGATACAAAACACTGTTGACAGTCCACTTGAATACTTACCAGTTCCAATTCCACTAACAACCGCACCGTCAACAAGTCCAGTTGTAACAGCATTATTTGTAGGTGCATTGTGGGGAGCCAAACTTGGCAAGAACAAGCAGCTGTTAAACAGAAGACCAGGAACACACCAGAGTTTATAGTCAATAAAGTGGAGTTCAATACAAACAAAATATAGCCCAGGAAAATATATTCCATAACCACACAATCACTCTTCGTGACTTTATGTATTAATGAAAAATAGAAATGAATTCTCAATATTGCTTCTGAGCAGCAGAGCCTCCTTGTGAGGTTAAATTATCTCCTGCATAAAGAGCTCTGTCAGTGTGTGGTACCGGTACAAAGGCATAGAGACCAATGCCCATGTGGTTCCATAGTGTAAGATGCTCCTCTGTGGGCAACCATAACTCGCTACAGCCTTTGAGTTGTTCCGGCCTCTCTAAGAGATCAGCTAAATATTCAAAGGATTTGGCAATTGCATACTATGGTGTTTGTATTTGATGTATGCTCTCACAGTAATGTATTTCACCAAATTAGCTATGTTTGGTCCTTACAACAGCCACTGATGCTGTGGACACAACACCAACCAATATAAGGAGTCCCTCCCTTAGGTACTAAAAGAGCTCAGTTTCAGTGATCAACCTATCTGAGATGGAGTGAATGCCCACAGGAGTTCAGCTTTCACTGTGTACAGATAGTCCTACTGGAGGAAAGATGATGGCTCTTCCACTTTTTGAGAGTCATCACTTTGTTGACATTTACACCAGCTTAAGTATACTGTAGCTGAGTTGCCTGACAGTGCTAGGAGTTATTTTGTTCTCTCTATAAGGAGTTGATCATTCATCTCGAAAGTAACAACAATCCAGGGTTCTGGTCACTACTATCTTCTTTTGTTATTATATATTTCTTTCTCCCTCTGGAAAATGCTGTTCTCTGGGTGAATTCCCCACGGTCAATGGTGCTACAAGCAAGTTCTCTCTAAGCAGGTAACTTGCAGGGGTCCGTTAACTGTGGATTTCAGGAAACTTCCTGGCACATAAAAACAAACTAAAAAGGTTTAGATTTTTTTTTAAAGTGATTACAGCAGCCTTCTTAGATGACTTGCTGAAATTACAAGAAGTCACAGCTGCATCATGTGAGTTACTTTTGGACACGTTACCAGCATCTACAAGTCTCCGGAAGCAAGGACAGTGACAATTCATCTTGCCAGCTTACTGCAAGTTGTTTGCATTTTCTCTTCTCTTATGAAGGATTTAGAACAGAGCTTAGAGTACCATTTGTTATAAAAAAAATAAGGTCTGTCCCTGTCCCATATCCTATCCATACTGGATATGAAGGCTAGATGCAAAATGGGTGTTGCATTCTTGCTTTGCAAAGCTGACAAGAGAATGCAGAGCAGCAGAGCTCCTAAATATCCAGAGTTTTCTATTCCATTTTTGTAACCAAAAAGACGTTTTCCTTAAACAGATGCTAGGAATGGTGTAATGTTTTAATCTTCCGAACCGTCAAGTTAAATCATATTACATGATCTTCATAAAGTGCTTCTTCAGCAGGTGTTTAATTAGAGAGAAAAAAACCAGTAAGTGATACTGGGTGCCAAAAGAAAAAAAATGAGTTAAGCATGATATTAGGGCTCTGCCTCCAGTTAATACTACTTTTTTCAGTTACTTGAACTCATCATAGCTGCCTTGTCTGCTTTGTATTTCTGATTTGCCTACTTTCACATTTCCAAGTTCTTCAGCAATTTAAAGTGGGTCTCAACTGGGCCATCCAAATGTCATACATAAATCCCAGCTCCCTTCAAGGGTATGTATACATTCCTTCATTTTAAAAGGCATGTGAAACCCAGAACTGAGAGGGTCCTACCAATGTTTAAACACATACCTACTTCTACTTTCACACATGGCAAGCATTTGCTCTCAAGGCATTAATGAACAAGAATGAATTTATGTGACTTAAAGTATTCCTTTCTCCTCTTCAAAGAATTCGTTTGCTCCTTGCTTGCAAACAGTGCATTAAAAATTACAAGTATTCCTCTGAAAACAACGAAAGTAACACACAATTGCAGTGTGCCCCCATGTTATTTGAGAGCACTGCAGGACCTTACCCGAACCCTTCAAGAGACGTGTCAAACTCGATGAATGCGGGCGTGACCGATGATCCGTGAAGCCTGATATCATGTGGGGTTGTCATGGAGACCAAACACTTCACTCTCGTCAGGGGTACTGTGCTCCCTTCTGCTGGCTTGAGCAGGCTCTTGCTTATCCGGTAGTGGCTGTCTTCATGCACGCCGAAGACGCTGTCAGAACCCAGACCTTCCATTGAGGTAACCATGCTATCTACAGTAGGAGCCAAGAAACAACACAGCATTGCAAAAGGGAGGCCTTCTCAGACTGTATTCGGACTTTTCAAGTACTGCTTCCGATGCAGTAGCTGAACTGTCAAACATCATCAACTAGTTCAGCCTCTCACAAGGTAATTGCTTTCATTATAAAAACGCTCAACCCAAGCGGAAAGATGAGCATCTTGTGCAATATAACATTGAAAGTTTGTGGTAAAGCCAAAAAATGGAGCCAATAGGCCATCCCATTTCTTAACATCCACAAAGTGTCCCTACTGTAGCTAGCTAACTAAAGCTCCAGCCGAGGGATAAGTTGAATCTCTTCTTCTCTTCTAAAATGCACTGAACACAATGATACAACACGAATTCAGTTAATTAATTTAATTATTTAATGCTTAATCAACACCATCTAGGATACATCCTAGTTCCTTTTTAAGTAATTCAAACATTTCAACTAAGGTATTTTTAACTATACGTTACAGTGAGCCATATAATGACCAAGCTGGTACATAGAAATAAGTACCACATGCTTTGGAAGCTTTTCAATAATTTCTTTGTATTATAATTTACTGAGACTCTCCTATACTACATGAACAGCTATTCCCAAGCTCTACACCTCATGGATAATAATAGGAGAGAGTGCAGTTATTTTATCTGACACCTCACTGAACTCATGAGAGATGATACTACACAGGTTTAATGACATGTGATGTGCACATGAAAGGATCTGAGAAAAAAATAATGTTAAATAACTACAAATGCAGGATCTACTCTAGACTTAAAAAGAAACTACTACCATATTAAACAATACTGTTCCTAAAATAAGAAATGATAATCACCTTGTTGGATATACCTTAAAGTACTACGTTCCCTCTGCTTTTAGAACTTTTCCAGTCAAGCTGTTGTGATGATTTCACATTCATCAGAATGGGAAATTGCATTAGAAGCTGGGGTGAAGTTAGGTTTTTATGGACTGTTATCTACAGATTTTACAGAAGTATCCAATTGGGGGATATAAGAGAATATAAGAGAAGCATTTTTTACACAAGTTTTTAGCACTTCAGCACCTACTTCTCATTTCTGGTTCAAAACTCAGTGAGCTGGGTTTGTGCACTCGGTACTGCTTCAACAGCTTTTTGTCCCAGGCTCCGCAATTCAAAGGATTTCCCAAGCGTAAAAATTCCCTAAGAAAGAGAATAGGAAAAATTTGCAAATCATT
Source organism: Oxyruncus cristatus (assembly GCA_013399855.1). Classification (NCBI taxonomy): domain Eukaryota; kingdom Metazoa; phylum Chordata; class Aves; order Passeriformes; family Cotingidae; genus Oxyruncus; species Oxyruncus cristatus. The sequence goes on from VXAY01002314.1 coordinate 1,855,697, forward strand.
TTGTCTATTTATTTGCCCATAACTGCACCAAATCTAAACCCGTCTTTTTTGAAAGACAGTAATTACTTGCAATAAAACATAACTTTAGGTAAGAAAATAAATCAATGAATAATTAAAAGAAACATATTTGATCCATTCAAAACTACTTAATGTTTGAACACACGGTCTAAAAAGTTGACATTATTTTAACTAATCAAACAATTTTGACAAAGTTTCTAATTTCCTCTCTTCACTCCAAAAGCTTGGCAGAAGGCTCCTGCATCCCATAGGAGAACATCAGGGCTCTCAATGATGCATGTTCAGCAGGCTGAACTCCTCTGGAGATGCAGACCACAGGCTTAAATAAGTGACCTCAGCTTTGTTTTATCCCTGTGACCAGTTTGGTTGGGGGAATGATTTCACAGCTATCAACATCTGCATCTATAGATAATAATATTATCTATCTATACAGCTACCTAGGCTATTGGTATCCATGCTTAGAGAAGCCTAAGTCCTGTGATGTTGCAAGCAGCAAGTCCACTTGCAGAACCACCTCTGACACAGCTACATGTCACTGAGGTGAACCCAGCAGCTGTCCTGGCTGCAGGTCAGCCAGCAATCCACAGGAGATAATACAATTAAGTTCCTTATTACAGTTGAGATCACAGAACCACAGTATGGTTTGGGTTGGAAGGGACCTTTAAAGGTCATCTAGTCTAAGCACTCTGCTGTGGGCTGGGACAGCTCTCGCTTATACTGATTTGCTCAAAGCTCCTTCCAACCTGACCTTGAACAATTCCAGTGATGGGGCACTCACAGTTTCTCTGAACAAGCTTTTCCAGTGTCTCACCAACCACACTGTAAAAAGTGTCTTCCTTATGTTCAGTCTAAATCCAGCCTCTTTCAGTTTAAAACCCATGGCCCTGCTCCTGTCACTATGAGCCCTGGTAAGAAGTCTCTTCCCGCCATTCTTGTAAGCCTTTTTTTCACATTGAAAGGCCTCAAGAAGGTCTCCCCAGAATCTAACAAGCAACCTAAACCATCATACAGCTGTGTGAGCATTTAACAAATGATTCATAATATGCTCATAAACGTTTTAAGCTTGCTTTTACGCAGACAGATAAACCTGCTAAAGCTACGCATCCCCAGATTTTTCCAGACACCTTTTGTATTGCATTCCTGTGTTTCCTTCACAGAAAAAAAGTTCCAAATAAAAGTGCTGGCCTGAAGTTTCTCTAATCCAAGGTATTTAGCATCACACAGAAAAGTCAAGAAATCCATCCTCATGTTTTCTCTTCCTGAGGACATAGCCAGGGATGGCATTTTTGATAGCCTCTCAAGATTCGCAGGAAGAAAACAATCATTTTACTTCAGTACAATCTCTGTGAAAAATACCAGCTCTCCCTGCCCCGTACTTCTCCCTTCTCCCCGCTCTCCAAATACCAATGTCTCCAGGGTTACAGGCTGATGAACAGAAGCGAGACAGTCTATTTGATGAGAAATAAAATGGGATCTTATCCTATGAACTACCATATCAGGTCACCTAGGCTCTCTACACTCCGAGCCATTTACAGCGAGCTAGCGACAGCGCGGGCAGGGGGCTCAGTCCACCTGATCTTTCTGACCTCAACACCATCGGCTGCAGAGCCTGGGAAGCCAGTCTTTCAAACATTCTCTGGAGTGGTGGATGCAGTGAGTGGTCCTCATCTGCCAGAGCAGCGCTGCATCTCTGTAGAAGTCGTGCATGGAGCCCGGCTTCGCACATGACTTGCTGGTTTCTCTCCGTGTGCACCAGAGACTGCAGGATGTTTGCCACTGCCAGCTGCAGATCCAGCGCATGCTGAAAACAAGAACAGCACAAAACTTGAGAAGTGCAAACTGAAAAGGAAAATAAAATAAAGGCCTTATGCATAATAATGAAAAGGAAAACTACCATTAGCAATACCTACACAAAATGACCTACATGTGCATGCATGTGTGTGTTTTGGGTGTGCATGTCTGTGTGAAGAAATGCTCTTTACAAAAAAGGGTAGTAAGTTATAAGAAGGATTATCACAACTATTATCAAGAAAAACAATTCATCTCTACTTTTCACCAGAAAAGAGAATCAGTTTGGAAGTTCTAAGTACTTGGAGAGAACTAAGAACTTTCATTTTTGTGACCTAGTAACTTAATATAGAAACATATAATCACTTAGGTTGGAAAAGACCAGCACTACCATGTCCACCACTAAACCATTTTCCCAAATGCCACATCTACATGTGTTTTAAATACCTTTTAAATACCTGGGCAGCCTGTTCCAATGCTTGACAACCCTTTTGGTGAACACATTTTCCTAATATCCAACCAAAACCTTCCCTGGCACAACTTGAGGCCATTTACTCATCCTATCATTTGTTTGACTTTTGAGACTGACCCCCACCTGGCTACAACCTCCTTTCAGGCAGTTGTAGGGAGTGATGAGGTCTCCCCTGAGCCTCCTTTTCTCCAGGCTAAACAACAACAGTTCCCTCAGCCTCTCCTCATCAGACTTGTATTCCAGACCCTTCCCCCAGCTTTGCTGCCCTTCTCTGGACATGCTCCAGGACTGTGCTGTCCTTCCAGTAGTGAGGGGCCCAAACCGAATGCAGAATTTGGGGTGTGGCCTCACCAGTGCCAAGTACAGGGGGGATGATCACTTCCCTAGTCCCACTGGCACACGGTTCCTGATCCAGGCCAGGATGCCACTGGCCTTCTTGTCCATCTGGGCACACTGATGGCTCACGTTCAGCTGCTGTCAACCAGAACCTCGAGGTCCTTTTCCACCAGACACTCTTCCAGTCACTCTTCCCCCAGCCTATAGCACTGCATGGGGCTGTTGTGACCCAAGGGCAGGACGAGGCATTTGGCCTTGTTGAACCTCAAACCTTTAGCCTCAGCCCACTGATCCAGCCTGCCCAGATCCCTCTGCAAAGCCTTCCTACCCTTGAGCAGATCAACACTCCCACCCAAGTTGGTGTCACCCACAGGCTGACTGAGGGTGCACTTGATCCCCTTATACAGATCATCGATAAAGATAATAAATAGAACTGGCCCCAGTCCTGAGCCCTGGGGAACACCACTGGTGACCAGTACCCAACTGGACGTAACTCCATTTGCCACCATGCCAGTTTTTAACCCAGCAAAGAATACACCCACCCAAGCCATGAGCAGACAGTTTCTCCAGGGAAACTATGTCAAAACCTGAGTCCACGTAAACAACATCCACTGCCTGTCCCTCATCAACTAAGTGGGTTGCTTTGTCATAGGTGACCAGGTTAGTCAAGCAAAACCTGCCTTCCATAAACCCATTTCAGCTGGGCTTGATTCTATGACTGTTCAGTACATGCTGTTCCTTGGCACACATGATGATCTGCTCCATAACCTTTCCCAGCACGGAGGTCAGACTGATAGACCTGTGGTTTCCCTGATCCTCCTTCCTATATGTCTTATAGATAGATGGGCATCACATTCACTTATCTCCAGTCAACTGGAACCTCCACAACTAGCCAGGACTGATAAATGATGGAAAGTGGCTTAGTGAACCCTTCCACCAGCTCTATCAGTACCCTTGGGAAGATCCCACCAGCCCCATAGACTTGTGTGTGTGTCTAAGTAGTGTACCAGGTTGCTCACAACTTCCCCTTTGATTGTAGGGGCTTCATTCTACTCCCTGGCATCATCATAATCTCTACAAAATGTAAGATATATGCAAATAGCACATATGCTCCAAGCTATAATGCTCAATCCTGTATCCTCCTCATGCTATGCAGTAACACCTGACACATCACAGAAAACATGAATTAATCCCAGTGCTTGGAAACATATCTGATGGCCACTTCAGACCTTTCTTTAAATTCACATTGTTGCCAGGAGTTTGAAAGAGATAAACAAAACAAAGCCTATGAAACAAAACAATTCCTATCAGGCCTCTATGTCACCAGTCATTCAACTCAAATAGTCTCTGAAATATATTAGTTTTTCAGCACAAAATGAGAGGATATGATCAGCTTTCCTATTTCCCACAGCCATCCTTTTTCCCGGTCACTCTCAAAGCTTGAAGACCACAGAATTTTTTTCCCTACCTCTGGGTGTGTAGCTGATCCAACAGAGGCCAGAAGATCCAGCATTGCAAGCATAGCACCAGGGTGAATAATGACCGCATCAGAGCTTTGTATGGACGTGGCTCCTGTTTGGAGTTTCACATCAGCTATGTTTTTCTGAGGGCAAACAGGAGGTGTTGAAACAGAATGATATGCGTGCCTGCAGGACAGAAAACATCCCATGGTTACAACACCCATCTATTACGAGCTCTGCATTTTTCAAACAGCTGTAAAATTGTACTGGCCTATAGACTTTACTTCCCTCTCCTTTCTCTTTGCTCAGACAGACCAAGCGCGTTCCTCTTCTCAAACCTGTAGGGCATGTTTCCCCAAAGACAGCCTGGAAGGGTTTCAATTTCTCAACTGTTCTGGAACTCAGAAGTCTCCTCCCCAGGTGCTACACAGTTTGAAGAACATGGAGGTTGCCTTTTTGCCTCCCTCTTTTTATCCTAGTTGCAGTGGCAGCACACAACAACTGCAGTGTGCAATCTACCACTGCTCCTGTTCTGAGGGGTGAATTCAGCTTTGAATATGTTTTTCTACATTTGCGCTTCATTAACAACTGATTATAAAACTCGCTATCACAAAATTCTCAGCAATCTCCAGTCAGCTCCGGGAACAGAAAGTTGGTCTCTGTGCATACTCGTGCCAGCAATCCCTATGCTCTCAGTCGCTCCATGACTGCTACAGCAACTTAGTTTCACATTAAGGTGCTTTAGTCTGATCCAGGCAAAAGAGGCTTTGACACACTGACTTAGAAGCAATGACTTGTCCTGAGAACTGTAGACATGTTCCCCATTGAAACTCTTGGAGGTATCAGCTTGATGCCATTCTTCTTTCAGCATGAGGTTCAGTAAAAAAACCAGCATGAGCAGCTTACTGAGCTTATGCCTTCAAGACTGTACTTCATAAGCAAAAGAGAAATCAAAAGGCTCATTCTCACCACAAAAAAATCCCCAAACCAAAAAAGAAATGGTAAAACTCCACACCAATCCTCTCCCCCCCAAAAAACCCACAACAAAAAAACACAAACCAGAAAAACCTCAACCCAAACCATCCGTATTCCCACAGTATTTATCATAAACACTTATTTGTAAGATGAAATAGAACAAACTCTGTGTAACAATTTTTCTCGAAGATCGCATATTGCCCTCTGTTTTACAAGAAGTGGAGCCAGCTAAAAAGGGTCTCTTTTTACCAAATCAGTTGAAAGAGGCATTCCCTCTCTTCTTTTCTCAGTGACAGAGATTTATCTAAACCCTAACACAAGGAATGCCTGGAGACTTGCTGTGCCTCACCCATTAAGACACTTCCAAGGAGGCAATCTTTTCTCCTGGGAAAAAGAGGACAAAAACTGGAGATAAGGAATGCTGCAAATGCAGTTCTATCCTAAACACACATCCACAGTCCACCCACTCAGCAAGAAATACATATGCGGGGGAAGGCTGAGACAGTGCATAATTCAGCCTAAGACAGGGCACTAGGAAGTACAGCACAATCTTCTTGTGTTGGCTGGAAAACAGGCTCAATAAATAATGTTCCAATAAAAGGGTTCCTACTGAAAAACCTGGCTCCTGAAAAATCTAAGAGTACTGTTCAAAATAGAGGGGTTTTTACAAAAAAATAAGTTACTGATGCTTTAGTCATTCAGCTAATGCTTACAGCAAACATGAAATAGTATGGCAATTCTCTTGTAACCAACTACTAAGAAAAAGATCTGCCCAAATAAATTTTTCTAGTGTTTTTTATAAACCCTTAGCCATTTATTTCCTAAACTTCTCTGTCAGACCCAATGATTGAAACATCTGGCAGGTAAGGAAGATTTGTCTCTTTTGAAGTTAAACTGCATTAAGAGCAGCATAACAACTGATAATACTATCACAGAGAGATGTTATCTCAAGTCTTTTTTCTGTCTTAATGCAGAGATTGAAATGCCATTGTTTCTTGCGCATCCTAACAGCACTGCTCTTCAACTGGAGAAAAACTGCTCCCTCTTTCCAGTATCACCTTGAGCATCTCAGTGCAATTTTTACAGATGCAGTTTAAAAGGTAAATATTCATTTATATTTTAAAACGCTTTTCAGTCTAGTGAAATTCCATTCTCAAACACATTCTTGAAAATAAAGCTTCTGCCCACTTTTAAGCACAAATTTTACTTCTTAGCATGCTGATTTGCACTATCCCATTCAACTCGCTGGGTACATTGCGAAGGTTATAACAGAGTAGTAACAGGGAGAGCATAATACAAACCCAAGCTATTGCTCAGTGTGATTCACAAACACGAATGTGATCCTGGTTTCAAACTGCCTGGACTGCAACACTACACACAACTGAAAAGGAAATACATTCAAGACTAGGCTTTCTGTTATGTCCTTAATGCATATGTTACTGTAAGTTTTTCATATAATTTTAAAAGGTCTTCTGTATTTAGTTTTTCCACATAAGGAGTACTTCTATCAATACAGTGGGGAAAAAAAACCCCAGCAGTTCCTCTCTAGGCAGGAAAGAGAAAACAGATACTACAAAATCCTGCCAAAATATTAACTGCACGTTATTACAGGTCTATGGACCAGTGAGGAACCTGCAATAAATTAATTTAGCCATGCTTCTACATTCTTCATCTGACCCCTTTAGGGAGGAAGAAAAGAAGAAGTGGACAACAGAAAAAGACAGTGTACTGAAGATGACAAACAGATCCGCCTAATTTAACAAATAATATAACTGAAGAATCAATACATAACCGAAGTTTTAAGTTATTACAACTCTTGCTAAGAATGACAACAACTTTTTAATCTGGAAAGAAATAAATAAGATTTACTCTAAATAAACACTTGGCATATGATTTGCCAAGACTAATCACCATCCAAACCTTCTAAAAACAACGGCTAAAAGTACTGCAAAGTCAAAGCTACATTCTATTCCCTACTTCATCCTGTCAGGCCCAAAGTATCCTCTCAGAAAAAAAAAAGGAATTATGAGACTGTCCCATCAAGGCAAGTTTATTTCTGCCCAAATTTGCAGCAATCAAACAGCTGAAAAAGCTGTAATTCTCAATTAAAATTATACAGGTGTGGGAGACCAAAGCTAGGTAACAGGGCAGACAGCCATATACCGCCATCCCAATGCCTATGCTGCAGTAATCCTACCTGCTCTGCTTCAGTAAAGGATAACACTTGGAGGGCACCAGTCCATAACGAAATACAGCTTTGAGAAGTGGCAGACGTGTCTCAGAGTATTACCATATCAGTGCAAACAGAACTGTTCTAGACTGTGTGTAAAGCCAGAACTGTACTATTTTTATTTACAGGAATTATTTGTGTGCACAGTGTCTGCTTGCTCTTTTAGCCAAACACCACAGAGCTCTCCCTCAGGCACCTGTCTTAAAAGGGAGGAAAAACAGGCCATAACAGCAAGGGAGATTCCAGGGATGCAAAGTAAAGGAGACAGAAAACAGTAAGAGAAGAGCAAATACTTCTCTCAGAAGAGTCAACTCTGACAGAATCTGACCGTGTCTGACATTTAGAAGGAGAAAAAATAACATTGGACTACAAACCCCAAGCTGCTTATTTTTGAAAGTAGAAAGATCCCAGCTACTGGTACTGAATTCACTAGGAATGACAAACATGATGCTGAACAACTGTGAGAAAGCAGACAGCTGTTCAAACAGAACAACTTTTTGGAAAGCCTAGTCCTATTTTCTAATTTGAAAACATGCTTTTACTGAAACTATTTGAAAAGTCACCCAGGCCACCACGATCATTTCTGTCCACTTTTGCTTTGAGTCTTACACAATTTTTTATAACCCAAAAGCCTTATCTGTTTTGAAAATCCCTTTCCAAAGGCACTCTTTACCCCAGCAACTACCTACATTGCTATACTGGTGCTTACCTGAATTGCTCAAGGCACCCCACAGGGATAATGACTTTTTAAATTGCCCAAACTTTGCCTCGGGTTTTCAAATAACCGCTTTCATTTTCAGTGCTACAAAAAACGAGGGAAGCCTAACGTATCTATTCACATATTGCTATATTTATATTTTAATTATCAGGCTGTGTCAACAACCCATCTGGCACTCTTTATTCATTACACCCTGGAATCAGCTCCTGTTTGGCAGGCATTGTATGTGTTCTGCTGCAAGCCTTTCCATATCCATGTGTTTGAGTAATTCAGTGAACCTGAGCAGCCATACCTGTTACACCTGGGAGAACAGCAAAATGTAGTACAGGAAAGGGCAACCTGTAAAACTAGAGGTTAGTATCAGGGCTGAAGCTGTAAAGAGCCTCCCTAAGAAACGCTGTTTTCTTTCAAGCTTCTTCAGAGCAAATGAGAGGGAAAGGAGATTGGCAGCTAAGGGGTTTTTTTTCTCTGTAAACTACAATGTTTGTTCCTAAATGTCTCAGTGTTAGAAAAGAAAGGAAGTGACACTCTGAGAGGTTCTGGATTACTGTGAAGGTGGCCTTGTCCAAGCCACTCCCTGTAGAATATCCACGTATGACTTGGGTAACAACACTGAGCAAGACAGAAAAAGGGTTCTCTTTACTCACCTGCTCAAGTATCAACATTTCTTTCAGAGCAGTTTTCAAAAGCATCTTTGGTTGCTTTCCTTTGCAAAATATTTTACATTGCAAACACGAAACTTGCTGGCTTATTTTAAGCAGTACACCAAGCAAAAACGTCTGTATTTTCCACACATGGCACCTGCACCTCAGAGAACCCCGAGTCTTCCAAATGTCTTTTTAGCTTTCAAAAGCAAATCTCTGCCTAACCTACATCTTCAGATGGCAAAGGGCTGCTCCCTTCCCTGGGGATTTTGGGAAAAATCTTTTCATCATTTGCACAAGCCCGAAAGTAACGCTGTTGTTTAAACAGTAACCTTTATTTTAAAAAAATAAAAATCTACCAGACACATTAAGATGCCTAAGAAAAGACAGTAGCTTGGGAGTTGAAGTGGGTGCTAGGATTTCCGAATTGCACCATTTGCGCGTTCTTTCCAAACCTTTTAATTTAGCATGTCTCCACATCATTTAGTAGTCAAGTACTGACAGGTTCATTCTTTTACTTTTTGTTCTGTGCAATTACTAACAAATGAGCACCTTAACAAGCCATACACTTTCCTACTGAAAACACCTTTTCTTGAAAAATTAGTCGAGAAAAATAAATCCTGCCGTATTCATTGATCTACAAGCTTAGTCTGAATGTCTTTGAACTGCTCATGAGACTATCACATATGGTACCCTGAGATAATTTCTTATACGAGGCCTTATTTAGTTTCGAATCACGAACCCAACTTTTAGTGCTTGAGGAGTCTGGGGACACCTCTAATCTCATCCATCAGCATCACTGCCTAAGACTGGCTATGAAACATGCCCTTACATTTATCCAGGAAATACACAAGTGAAAACGCACACCTCAGAAAAAAACTGCAGCTTGAGAGAACTGCCCTTCCCCCCCAGCAAACTAAGAAACACAACAGTGAGAGAGAAATCAGAAGCAAGATCAACTTCTCTTTGAAGGATCGGTACCTTTTCCTGGACAAAGCTGGCGTACCCCAAGGAGAGGGGAGAGAAGTCTCATTTGTCAGGCAAGGAGGGATCTGTTCTGCACGACTACAGACAAAATAGACAGGGGTAGGACAGAGAGGTTAGAGAAGAAACCAGAGGCCATACATACATAAGCTTGTTAGTTTTACAAAAGCGCCAGTAAAATCTTCACTAGGATCCATTCTTCAGAAACAACACGGATGACACAGGACGTTATGGAACGACAGCATCAGGTAAACATCCAGACATGCAAAGTGTGTACTGCTCTTGTGGAATGACACTGCAGTGCTTGTTCACTGCCCTGCAGAGATCTACTGACACTGGCAAAGCAGAACATCTTCCAACGTTAAACAGCAGAAATTCACAGGAGAAAGTAAAGGCGCAGTAAATTAGGCATAACCAACAGGGGTAAGAAACAAAGTCAATGTAAACTTTACAATGAATGATGATGATGAAATTTAAAAAAGAAGGAAGAATGCAGTTACTGAAAAGAACAGCCAGAAAACCCCAAAAGGAACTTATGGTATCTTAAGCAACATCACCATGGGATTTACTTACCCCACTGTTTCCTCATTCTCTACTGTTAGCCAGTGTCATAACTTCTACAGGATGTCTAACACATTCTTAATACAAATTTTCCTCCCACTATCTGAATGCTTTAATAATACTTTAAAATGAGATCAAATAAATTGATTTCTGGAATTGCCTTTTAATTTTATTTTGGTGGGGGGAGGAGGAATGTTGGGTTTTTTTATATTTCACTTTTTTTAAAGAAGAGAAAACATTAACATTTGCTGCTTTGATAGCAAAATGTTCATAACAAAAGCATCAAGTTTGTACTTTACTAGTCACTGAGTTTTAACTGGCAGCTCTGTCAATTTATCAACATACACAGCCATACCTTCAATACTTGGAAAATCAGACCCTGTATTTGACTAACTAGACAGTCCATCTGATTAAAACAGAACCATATGCATTCAACAGCTGGAGTGCAGAAGCTTCAAAGGCCCCAGATACAAAGCTTAGATCTGCATTTTACTATTTTGTACCTTAAAATAAGGTATAAATTAAGATAAATTAAGGGCAAAACCCACTTTAAGACAAGACAAACTTCATCATATGCTTCACCAAATTTTGCTGTCATTTCGAATCAACTTTAAGACACACATTTGTGTTTTAAAAAACAGTAGTTTACAGACTAGAACTTTAAAGAACATGCAAATCCATCTAAAACAAGATGTCAGTCTTGATGTGTTAGCAAGGAGAAAAGGAGGCTCAAAGGAGATGTTATTGCTCTCTACAACTACCTGAGAGATGGTTGTAGCAAGGAGAGTGTTCACCTCTTCTCCCAAATAACAAGCGATATGGCAAATGGAAGTGAGCTCCAGTTGAACCAGGGGAGGTTAAGGTTGGATATTTGAAAAAACTTCTTCACCAAAAGGGTTATCAAGCATTGGAACAGGCTGCCCAGGGAAGTGGTTGAGTCATCATCCCTGGAGGTTTTTGAAAGACCTGCAGACGTGGCACTTAGTGACATGGTTTAGTGGTGCACTTGGTAGTGCCAGATTTAGTTAGACCGGATTTTTAGACTGTTTTCCAACCTAAATGATTCTATGATTCTGAATTAATCACGATGTTATCTAATCGCTTAAAGTTCTGTATCAAAGGAAACATGAAGTTAAGACATGACATTCAACAACCAATTTTCCATTTGACTTAATAAAGGCATAATAATGTTGTAGTTCTGTAGGATAAACACAACCTGCCTGCCTATCAACCAACAGGCCGCTTCACAACACCAAATATAACCATGAACTTGTACCTCTGTCTTAACTGATGCCATGACAAAAACATTCAAAACCAGAGAGAATGCTGCATACCCTGGAGAACACCAGCAAGCTAAGTCATTATTTGGTCAGATGTTGACACCTTATAATCCCCTCACTGGAGTGAAATAACAAAGAAACAGATTAAAATGAAAATACAAAAGCTTGCAATGAAGATATTTGAAAGAAAACTATTTTGGGGAACACTGGTGGGGAGGCAGGTAGGGTGAGAAGATAAAAAAAAGCAAGGGGGGGGGGGAAAAGCAAAGTTCATACCTGTCAAAAGAATCTGTTGCTACCTTGTAGAGGTAAATAAAAAGTTTGCTGCAGTGTCTGAGAGTAGGTGAAACAGAATCCAGGGATATTAGGTCATCGTCCAAAAGTCTTTGAAATAGTTGTGTATTTGAAGGGAAGACATTCAAGGGACTTATTTTTCTCAAGTCTGAGAAGCAGCCAAGTAATCGAACAGCATCTGCCAGTTTTTCATACTGGATCTCTGTTTTGAAGAAGTGAGAGTTGGCTGGCTCGTAGCGCATTGCTGCAGTCAATGTGCAGAACACAGTGTGAAGCAGTTCAAACACTTGATTCTGGTTTACTTTTTCCCAGCCATTCTTAGGAGGCGAGCACAAAGATCTCTCCATAGCAACGAGTAAAGATGTGACGTACACAAATCCACCAACTTTCCTAAAAACTGTTCTCGTGCGGTGACTTTCTCTCAGCACCAAGAGGAGGGCCTATGGACAAAACATACAATCAAAATGGGGAAACAACAACAGCAGAAGGCAGCAGCATTAAAAACAGCTTGGAAAAAGGTAGGAACGTTTTTGTTGACAAAATGCTGTTGTGCTAGTAAAACCCTCATGACATTTGTCTGAACTGGGTAATGCCTGAAGTCTCCACGAATCAACTTTGAACTGCAGGAGTCCTCATACTCAAAAGCTTGTAAAATAAAAAGAGAAAGAGTGGAGGGGAAAGTAGGGCATTGCCTCTAATTTAGAAATAAGAAATTAAGGAGATAAAGAAATCTGTCAACAAAAAAGACTTGACCAAGCCTAGAACGGAACTCGAAATTCCCAGATAACTCTCTTACTGATAAGGTAGAGAATAGTATTGGAAAGGAATCTTCTGTGCCATCACAATTCACAAACAATTTCAAACAAGAGTAGGCAAATGACTGCTTGCTGCAATGAGGAATCTAAACCTTGAAGCATCCTAAAACAAATCTAGAAATCTACAACGCAGAAGCACCTGGCAGCTATTAAGTCAGAAGAGCACCCGAACATAACAATTCAGTTAGTGAATTCAGGCAGCAAAAAATTTGCCCAAAAACTTTTAGCTTTCCTCTATAAATCTCTGAATTGAGTGAGACTTCATTCTAAGAGTTGCTGTCTAAAAATAAGCCCGAGCGAGAAACGAAAGTGGATAAAACCTTACTTGCTGAACAAATACATACAAAGGCACAGTACAAACAGCAGAAACCACATGAACCTGGGTACTAAAGAATAATGGACATTTATCTGTGAAATCTGAGAGCGGAAAAGCCTCTCCACGCAATCAAAAACAAACAAAAAAACCCTATCCCTCACGGGAAGTTTGACCCACATGTGAACATGGAATACACAAAGAAAAGTTTCTTAAAGGAATCATAAACAACAGAAAAATGTCATTGATACACAAAAATAGGCTAGTGGGGAGTCTTCCATGACCAAAAGTTTACTTCTTCAGAATCATGCTTCTATTTTTTTTAAGCATTAAGAAGATAGGTATTGAAATAGGTAGGCCGTCATTCCTTTGAAGGCAGGATCTCATCTGACAAACCTGAACAAACAGTAAGAGACATATCACTACACAGTTCTGGACTGTCAGTTCCATAACCAAAACTTCTGAGAACAGCATTGACGGAAGATAAGTACAACAGATCACATGAAAGACAGAAATCCTGATTTTCCATGTTAAATCCTTTGGGGAACTGCAATATCCTTTCTCTCCCCTTAAGTATTGTGAGTAACACATGCTCAAAAATGACCGAATACCCTGACAGACAAAACACTGCAAATGAATAACTTTATTACGAGCTTTCCTTTCTGTCTTTTGGAATAATATGAAGCTGCTCACCTGCCAGAGAAATAGTATAGCTCCTTTGAACAGAGACAAACCTAGATGTCTTCGAGTTCTCTAAATGAGTAAGACTCATTTACTTACTACTACGTGCCTCTGCTTTTCTACCCTAAAATAAACGGTATCAAGTCAATTTACAAAAATAATGCGAGCTACTCTGACAAGAAATTCTGGGTCTAGATTAACAGACAAAGGCCCTAATACAATAGGAAACAGATAAGAGTTTTCTCACTTCTTCCTCCACTCGCAGCCTTACTACCCTCCCTTTTCACTATTTGCCTTAAGCGTTCAAGTTCTTCGGCTTTATCTTCTACTATGATCAATACAACTTATTAATTATTTCAGCATTTATAGCTAAAAAATTGGTAAAATAAAATAAGCTTGCTACAGGACAATGCAAGCCAGCACTGAAAATAAGCTGATACGTTACACATTTGCTTTTTTCTCCCCACACATTCTCATTATTTTTAACTGAACAATACCCCACCAGGAAAGATTATCGTAACTGCAGAACCTCATTTCCTATCCACTAAGACTGATTCCAGTGATGATGTTAAAAACATACTCACTCACTAGCCTTCACCTCTGATTCTGAAACCTACCAGGGATAGATGGAAGAAAATAAAAATCATGGATCAAATGTACCCACTTCAGCTCCAGAGATAATCTACATTCAGTAGGTAAACACCATCCAAACCAATCCAACTCAATCCAATCGCCTTCTCAGTGTTTTCTTTTCTGAAACAATGGCTTAGGAGCAAGAATCACGAACAACAATAGTTCACTTACCCTTAAGATGTCTGTTTTCAGCTGCAGCTCCGTAGGTGGAGCCGAGTGCATCAGTCCCAACAAGGTGCCCATATCATCCTCGCCACTCGGTGATAACACCAGCTGCTGGATGATCATCAGGGCGTGCTGCCGGCACTGCGGATACTTCACTATGTTGTGGACACATCTTGCGCCACCAAACTCCCTGAAAATACCTAATCGGAAAGAGGGGTGAGGATAAGCCGCATAAGGGGTGTGAAAAACATGATCAGTAACAAATAATGACAACAAAACAATGCAGAAGGTGTTTATTTTCATTCTAGAGACTGTGAATGGCAGAGTTTTAGCTTTATGGATCTTTAGTAACTTATTACTATCTTTCTTCTCCTGCCACAAATAAAAATAGAACTTGAATGCCTTCTAAGAATATTTTTCATTAGAGGTGTTGAGTATATGGATGGAGGTCAGTTCTAAGAATTTCCTCTATAATTTTGTTTCTCCAACAGAGCTAGAGCTCAGAGTCTCAGGACGAAATAAAAAATATACCAAGCCCTCCATCTTTTGTGAAGACACTCTGTACTGTTTTGGTTAAGGGTAGCATTTATCTTACATTTAGCAATGAACTAAATGTAATATGAACTAAAAACATAACTAGGCTGTTTCTGGACAAGATGAGCAAACTAGGAGCATGGGTTGAGAAGTGGTTCTGTCTGTCCACAAGATTTGTAGGATTCTGCAGAAGTCTTCGTGTGGCAAGACTTATCTCTGTAGAGATTAAGCTTAAGTCAAATCATGATTTTTCAAGTTTACTGGATACTCAGAACACCACATGTGCAATATTAACCGAAAATTATATGAAAATTGATTCTGAAAACATCACAAAACCTGAAGTGGAATACATATGACATATATAACGTGTGTTTAGTACACTGTCAGCACCCAAAGCACTGCCCTATGTTAATTACTGAAAATGAAAACAGAGTAGGGAAATGGATCAATGCTGCATTACTACATCAAAAAAGATCATTTTCTTTGTGACCATAAACCAAAAGGGCAATTTGAATGACCAAGTTCAGGATTAACAAGTAAGACACTGTTCATTCCCTTTAATGTACATAAACAAACATTAATCCCACTATGCATTTCCAATTTCCTGCCTCTTGCTTTCTTTGGTGTCCTTTGGGACATGAAAGGAGAGGCCTCAGACCCTGAGACACGTAAGCTGGTTCCATTCCCTCACAGACAAAGTGCCTCTCCTCAGTGGTCAGGTCACTTGTTTTCAGAGAGACTGAAGGAACATTTTATACTTCTCCCACTCTTGGTGTTGGTTCTCATCTATCCAAGGAACCTGGGTGAGTCTGGACACCCAAATTTCCTATTGGGTGTGGTTAGCAGTTATGCAACAGTCAGGAAACCTTATCAGAGACACTGGTTTAACAACAGAAAATAAGCTTTGAATATGGTATGAATCACTGCAAGGCTGCACAGTGCCTACTTATGCCTCTGTGATGACCTGTAACCTCTACTGGCCTTTGGCCACAGTGGCACTGAGCCCACATCCCAGTCATGCTGCACAGACACTGGGAAATGGTTTCTTGACTCCTTTTGTAGGCACAGGGCAATTCTACTCTTAAACTGGGAGAGCTACTGATGAAATGAGGCCCTTGAACTCTCCAAGATTCTTCAGAAACAACACCAGTGGCGTCATCCCAAAGTCCCGATGTCTTCTATGGTACCCTGTGTTGTCTCTCTGGTGCATTAACTCAGAGATTAACTCAGTACAAGTAGCAATGAGGTACTGATGGCTGATTCATGCTTCCTAGATGAGGTCACAAGTGCCATTTAACAGCAGCCAAGGATTTCACAAGTCAGGTGGATGCTATCACGGTTGGATCACCATCCATACATCAGAAGAGCAAGGCTCAGGTACCACAGATCCTGATGCTACACATATTTGTGGTCCAGTGTTGTGAACCAAGACTTGCTGCTTCCAAAATATGAGATAGCTCCAGTCCTTCAGAAATGTTACATTTATGTACTTACATCACCTTCTCTCATTCATCCTCAGAAAGCAAACAATCAACAAACCAGGTTTTTTTTTGTTTGAGGTTTGTTTCAGTTCACCAAATTTCTCCTTATATGAAAGCCCCCACAAGTACCTTCATGCCACTTCTTTCTGACTCGTTTCTAATTCTGCCTTTTCTTACATGGCAAAACCATGTTTTGCCAACATGGCACGTTGGCAAAACCAAAGATGAGTGATAAGTACAATTCACCTGTAATCAATATCAATTCCTCTCTAAAGTCTCCTTATTTCAGCCTATTAATTCGCTACTGTTCATCACAGAACAGAATCCTCTAGTAAATCAAAATTATGGGGTTTTTTTCCTTTCTTTTGACAGGAGGAGCAGCTTGGGAGACAAAAGGGAAGTGGCAAAGGAGACACACAACAGCTTCAGCAAAGTTTCTGGCAGTGTCATCCACAGCTTTCTCATAAGCAACCCAACCAAATGGTCTATATGCAATCCTGACAGACTGAATGTAAAACTAATGGAAACACCTGCTTGGAGTAATCTCTGCTTCGCTGCAATGCCCTTCTGCTTTGATTAAAGGCATGCAACTGGGGTTTATCTCAAGTCCTGTGAATAATGCCTTTCCTGATGGAATGAAGAATTTGGTTATTAAGAACGTGGACAAAGCCAAGCTGGCAGATGGTATAAATGCTCAGTGGGCAGAATTCAAAAGCCATCTTCGGAAGTGGTTTGAAACCACAAGCTGAACTGCAACACAAGTGCAAGAGTTAAGTGACAGACACCACTGGAGATTGCTCAAACACTGGGCCTAAATTCAAACAAAAAATTGCCCAGGCAAAAGCAGAAAAGAAATAAGTTACAAGCTTTAAGTCATTAGCCCAGAAACTGATATTTAAACAGTGAGTTATCAACAAAGCTGGAAAATTTTCAAGATTTCTTTCTTAAACATTTATCAAAGACCGTAGTTTCTCCTACTTATATGAACAAAAACAGAAGAAAGAAAACACCAGTCAAACTTGAAACAGAGGAAAAAAACCTGCTGAAATAAAAATATTTCATTGCCCCCAAGGCCAGAAACTCCCTGGTTCCTCAGAGTCAAGTCTGTCCCCTCCCACCTACTCATTTTCTTCTTTGTCTAACAGAACAAATGGTTTAAAAACATTTATCATCCTTACTCAATCTGCTATTTCCATCTCTCAGGGACAGCTTTTGCCCGTATGAGGTACACATAGTGCCTCCTTCAAAATCACTAAGTCCTGGCTAATGGAGCGTAATATAAATCTGCCTCATTTAGAAGAGGACAGTCATAACAGAGCCCTATTTATATATACTGACTGGGAACAAGCCTTTAAGAATCAAAACCCATCTTTAACTAAAAATGCAAGCATTGCTAATCACATTTAAGAAGATGTGACACCGAACACTGAACTACATTTCTAATTACAAGCTAATTTTTTTGATACACAAACTCTGTTAAAAACACTACTACAGATTATTACAGTACTGTTGGAGAGTGATGGGGTGTGGTGGTTGCCTTCAAGTAAACAACAGGCAAAACCCCACAAGTTTAAAATGCTATTTTGTACTCCTTTATTTTATGCACTCTAAATAATGCTGTCTATTCTCTTTACTGGAAAAACCTGGTAAGAGAGAAAGTATATTTCAGTGTGATTGATTACTTGTCTGAAGATAGACAGTCAAGACATGATTTTCTGTGTTACTCTTTTATACGTATTATGGCAGCAATCTCTCTACTTACCTGCATTTGTGTTTGATCCTTGTAGTAGTACTGTCAAGGTCTCCATAACCAGTAAAGCCAGCTGCTTTTGGTCCTCAAATGAACTGTTTCTTGAATCCACTAAAAAATAATTTCAGAAGCTAAAGTCACAGTAAATACCACACTAAAATGCCTCTTGATACTTTCCACCAACACTTTTATTTTCTTTGCTTCCCCAGAGAGCAGGCAGCCTAACCATTTTCCAGAGCAAATTAAGATTCAGTCTACACATGCATTCGTGGGAAAGCTTAGCTTAGCTATGAATCATTGAAAAGTTAATTTATAAGGACAGGAATTTAAATGGAAACTTTTGAGCACTGCGAGCTCAGCAGTCTGACACTACAGCTGTAGGTTTAGTTTCACATCCTCAGCTATTGTTTGTCAAAGCCACAAAACAAAAACCATAGCAGAAGACTTAACAGGATCTGCTCTTGCTCAGTATTCAGTACTTCAAAGGAGAAATTCAACTCAAAACTACACTCACATAATTACAGCAAATATGCTCGTGACTCGACAGGTGTAACAGACCAACCAACGCCACAAGTGGCATCTCAGACACAGAATCACACTCCTGAAAAAAGTGGGGGGTTTGGTTTTTTTTTAATTACTCTAATAAAAGAAAAGCCACAACCTAATCATATGACAGTTTTGTCCACTTATTTACAAGAACATGAGAACTGATGTGCTTTTCAATGGAGTTGCTGGTAAAACAGAGCTTTCTAACACTAATCTGCAGCTCAATGACACTCAATGACACTTCACACAATTAAACTCAGGTGAAACATCCAACAGTTATGGTTAAAAAGTAAGTGACACTGATGCACACTAACTTGATTGCAGTTTGAATACAGAATGTAAAAAAAAAAAAAAAAATTCTGTGTGTGTGCATATATGCTCCTCTGGCACTTGGCAGTGTCTGCTTAGCAGGCCTAGCAGCTATGTAGCTTACCTCTGTCATGTTCAATTCTGGAGATAACTAATTTTAATTTTTTTTTTTTTTTTTAAATGCTTAGAAAAATGTAGACCCAATTTATAAAAAAGTCTGCTAACTTGAATACATACTCCTAATAAGAGCTTAGGTTTGAACTGTCTAGTGTTTTTTCAAAGCTGGGGCTAGACACAAGGAAACCGACAAGTACCCTTTGTTGCTAGGCATTGCTCCTTTACTTTTTTCATGTTAAGTAACAAATATTAAGCCAATACATCAAAAAAACATTTAAAAAGGAAAATATGAACTCCTCCTATTTTGTATTCATACAGCATTTTTCATGGAAGGTTGCCCCGAGCTTCTCTGAGGACATTAAGAGAGAAGCTATTCCAATGAGCTTTTAAGATGGCACAGCAGCCCCCAGCATGATTCAGCCCTTGAGGTGCATGTTCAGACTCTCTTGTTCCTCCTCTTAAGTGCTAGACTCCATCATGCCCAGTCAAAAAACCCCACGTATTAGAACAACAGAAGGGGACACACTACCTTGATCATTCAGCGCCTGAGTGGGATCTTTCAAAAGGGCTGCATATTTATGAAGAAGATTTACCATCACCTCCAGAAGTCCCACTTCCCTGAAGACGTCCTTAAAGATGTAGTCATGACGGGTGAACTTCAGGAGTGTCTTCATGGCAATGATGCTACACTGAAAAGAAGTGCTGGATTTTAAAAGGATGCTCACACTGATCAGTTCTTTACAGGGTATGTAATTCAAGCTGAAGACAACCAATTCCAGCATCTCAAAGTATTTGGTCTGCACTTCTGGAAGTCTAGGAATTTTCTCTGCAAACTGAGACAATGTGTGCTGCGATTCCAAAATGAAGTAGTTGGCATTGTCCGCCATATAAATATTTGTGATGGCATCAAGGATGATTTGTGCTAGATAGTTGGTTTTTGCTCTCAAAAATGCATTCTGGAGGACAGAAAATGCTTGAATGTTCCTCACACTATGACCTAAATCAGGAAACAAAGTGGGATGGGAGGAAAAAGGAAAGAGAAAGTTTTTAATCATCATAAATGAGTACGTTTATTAATAATGATTCATGCATGTTAACAAGTGGGAATTAAATAACAATATATGTCACGTATAATAAGAAGCCTCTACAGAACCACTTACACTGTAAATCCTACAATCTTTTGTTCATTACAATGGCATCTTCAGCTTTGAAAGTGTTTACATAAGCAGCTAAATCAAAGACAATTTCTTTAAAATAGGTATGTACGCTGATTTAGTGCTAAAATGTACAACAGGACAAGTTCAAGAGAAAAAAACAAAGCCTCCCTGTCATCTACCCAGGACACGGGAGAACACATTACAGCAACAGTAACATGTTCTGTATTCCATAAGGCAGAACACAACTCTGGCAGGCTAAGTTTAGAACACAGCCACCTACATGCCCTCACTCAACGGAGCAATGACAAGTCCTTGTCAGGCAGTGCCAAAGCCACCAAATTCTCTGCTCGCTTCCGCTTCTTGGCAACTGCCTGTGTAGAGAAACTCCACAGGGCAGCTTGTACAAATTTCTTCCTATAAGTACGTGCAAGCTGATTAAAATCTCATTCATTCAGCCAAAGAATGCTTAATTTATGAGTGCTCCCTGTGGTCCCCAGAACTTTCTGTGGGCAGGTATTATTCTTATTCTACTAAAAATGCCTCAAAGGCAGCTTTTTTAACTTCTGTAGGAACTGTACAAGTCACTGTGGGCAAATCCCACGATAGAGAAAACAACTAATGGTAAAAAATAATTTTAACAAAATAAACAATCAAGAGTGAGACTTCGAAGACATTCTAAACAAAGCATTTAGGATGTTTTAACAATAAAATCTTATTTTCAAACAAGGTCTATGCAAACTGATAATCTGATTTAAAAACACATTCATAAACAAAGAATTCTGATTTATTACACATTCTCTGTGGAACACTACTCTCTTAACTGTTTATAAATTAAGCTGTCCAATTCAACAGTAAATTCAGTTATGTTCATGCCTAGCCTCACCACCTCCCATGCCAGTATTTCTGGAAATACTGGCATGGGAGGAAACTCCCTTGAAACAGAAAACTCCCTTGAAAACGAACATGGAACAATTTCACGTACTGGAAGAATACTAGTTATAAGTCACACTCAGTTGTTTCTGAAAGGACTTTTTAACATGCTTTCCTTACTACAAAAAATGTCAAAAAGGGGAATTTAGAGTTTATTAAATGTGACAGGAACATAGTGTCAGATATAACTATTTATATTCTAATTTCATATCAACAGTTGTTCCAGGCAATCAAGAAGATTAATAAATTAACTTTGATTATTATGAGGACCCCTGAAGAAATGAAATTTTAACCAGCTCTTCAGAATTCAAGAACTAACATGATTTAAATAGAAGCAATTAAAAAAAATGAGTACGGTCTTTTTATAAAGACAACTTGCACCCACAATGAAAAGTAGGTAAAAGGAACCGAGAGATGTCATGAAAAATACCACAAAATTAAAAAACTCTTTCACAAATCACAACAGGCCATGGTTCTTTTATGCTACTGTATCAGAAAAGCTGACTAGTCTAAACAAAAACTAATATTATTATCAAAACATAGAAAATTAAACCCTGAGCGTATCACCACCTTTCTCTACTTAGTGCAAAAGAAAAGCAAATCCCATGAACAATGAACTGTCTCAACACCAGAGAACGAAGTCATTGCCGAAGGAACATGAGAAACAGTGAAAATAAATCCATTAGCCCATAAATCTATAAACGTAATCCTATCACGAATTTGTTTTCTTTTTCAGTAGTATTAGTAAATCTGATAAAAAGTTCAAGTAACAAACTAGCTTCACCATGACTATTAAATTCCAAAATCTTAGTTACATACAAGACTTACCTGAATTTTAAGTTTATGCACAGGACATAAAACATAAGCTTATTTTTATAAAACCCTTTCTCCCCTGGGACTTCCTCAACCTTATCTCTGTATCATAATTGAATGTGGTTGCAAGCACACCACAGATTTTATTACTCTGTGAACACTGGTGATGAAACAACAGATTCCAGCTCACAAGTTACATTTGTGTAAGCTGAAAAAAGCTAACAGAAAGCAAAAATGGGCTGGGACGGGGATTAAAAAAAAAAAAAAAATTCAAGCCAGCACATCAGTCTTTCATATCAGTTTAGTGAGAGCAGCTTAAAACACAACAAATCAACTCAGCGCATCTCTCCACTATGATAATCTCTTACAAAGGCTATGTAGAAAGTGTCAGCTTGATATGCAATCACAGATAAAGAACCTAGACTGAGCTGCAAACAGTTTGTGTAGTGTACAGCTTCTCTGCGTTTTGTTGTTTATATTTAAAACAACAAAAAGCCAAACAGAGGAAGCAAGCAGACTCACCTTTGCCTGCGGGCTGCGGGACTGCAAACCCGGGTAGCAGGAAAGGTACTCCCGTGGTAACACCTGCTGGCTTTAATTCATTGACACCATATGTTGTTAAGGAAGTGATCAAATTAACTAAGTCCTTCAGAGCATCCTTAGATTCAGCTTCTTTTGCTTGTTCTAATCTGAAGAAAATACAATAGATCAAGTTAGCAGCACTAGTTTATTTCAACTCAAATCCCTTTAATAAGACCCACTTCCTTGAATTAATTTAGAGGCCACAGTTTTACTGCCCTATCCTACAGTATCTTACATGTTCACAGTCATACCATTAAGTCAAACACTGAACTTGTAACAGCATAGTTACTTGTCATAGAAATTCACCTCATAAATCTTTCCTTGAACTCAACAGTCTGTTAAAAAGCAGTACAGACATGAAAATTACTTTAAAAATCCTCTCACAGACATGAAGCTATTGGATATGAAAGCACATATATAGTCTGTAATTAAATAAATCCATAATTAACTTGCTAGATTACATCTGCCACTTCGTGAGTTAATATTTTATGTTAATGAAATGGTATCTTGGTAGAAGCCTAACACTTAGAAGCACTGGATGAAGCACCCTCATTAGAACTCTAAACTTTTACCTCTGAGCACAAGAGATTGGAAATATAACATCCCATTCCAACCATTTTTTCCTGCCAGCAGACCAAACCCTGAAAACTGACTCTGAACCCTAGAACCATCCTAATTTTCCTTCTACCTCATCAAAAACTATACCATGTTTAATTATTTGCTAACTGTATAGCCTCTGTAGATCCCAGGAGTAAGCTGGGGACCACAATCTCCTATTTGCTCATGCCACACAAGCTCTGTTTTTCTTCCTGCTGACAAGCGATCATGGGAGCCCTTTAGAAGCAGCTCGTTCTTCATCCTCCATCTTCTTCTCAGTCAGACACGGCTGAGGAACAATCTCCTTTAAACAGGAACCTCCTGCAAACAGTCACTACAGAAGCACTGAGCTCATCTATTGCCATTCTACTGATCCTCCACATTCCCTGGCCTTTCACACCAGCCAGATGGAATTACGCGCTTGCTCCTCCAGCCCTCAAAGACGTTCTGCAGTTTCTTACTAAGTCACTTTCTTCACACATCCTTCTGCTTTTCCAGCTCCAAAGCCTTTCTTTTTTGCAGTTTGAGGCCCAGTGTCCAGATTTCAGACTCTTATGTGACAGTCACGTTCACAAACAGTGCCGCTAGAGCTGGACAAGTCTCTGTCAGTAGGTTTGCCCCAAAACATGTCCAGGTAGAATATGTTACCATTGTTCATCACTGACCAATACACAGGCTTATTCAAGATGACTGTTTTTTGAAAAATACCTTTATTTGCTGCTAGAAGACCACCTTGGGAAGAAGTGAGGATAACACATTTCTATGCTATTAGCCTTTACTGATGTCACCTGATGATCAGACAAGCAAATCTCAAGTCTTCCTATACCATTGTCAGGGATACACAATTCTTTGATTTGAAAGATGATCAAGTTCAAGAGAGAGTTTGGTTTAAACANCGATCAGACAACCAAATCTCAAGTCTTCCTACACAATTCTTTGATTTAAAAGATGAGCAAGCTCAAGAGAGAGTTTGGTTTAAACAGCTGTTCTACAAAGGATCACTTTTGTACCTGAAGATGAAAATGCTTATGACAGCGCATTCCCCTCAGATTTCACCTAAACTCTGGCTGACAGTTTCTGGGAAACAACTGCACTTGAATTACACTGCTTTCAATTAATGCATTAGTAAGTATAACATATTCCAAAACTCCACTTATACAATGAGAAAAATAACCATTCCTTAGTAGGCATTCTAGCTTTTGTGGCACCAAAGATAATTTATGAATAATTTTGACCATCATCAAAAATTTCAAATGCCAGGTCTATGTCTGGTATCCTTTTAAAACAAGCAAAAGCCCTCAAAATTATGTAGTGAAAGATCTAGTTCAAATATTTGGATGCCAAAACACAGCATCCTAGTACCCAAAAATGAATGTACTTGAAAGAGGCACATAACAACATTAACATTTCTCATTAAGAGCCAATGTTTTTAAGCACCTTTGGCCCATGTATACTTCATAAGGTACACACTTGTAGACATAACTTCCAAGTTTCCATCTTGTAAAACACATATTTCAACAGCTAAGCATCCTTATTCAGATCTTCATATCCAAACAAAGCAACGTAGACTGATCATAGATTTTATACAAATAATGCAACAGACACTTACTTGTTGACTGAGAAAGGAAAGAAAGAAGTTTCTTCCATGGTAAGAACTAAAACCATGGATAGATCATACATCCAAGTTTTGTTTGGGCAGGCATTTTCATTACCATATTTTCTGATGCATTAGCAGCATCCTTAATAAAAAGTTTGACTAAAAATATACACACACACACAGATTCCCTTGCAACATGCATCCCACTTACATATGTGATTTTTCATTATGATAGCATGATAAAACAAGACAATAATATAATCACAGAATTGTTTAGGTTGGAAAAGACCTTTAAGATCATTGAGACCAGCAGTGCCGAGCCCACCACCAAACCATGTCCCTAGACCTAACAAAACAAATCCTCAGCCAAACCCAAAAATCACTAATTGCAGCTGAAATTTTATGTTGTGAATTATTTCTAAATATTTAGTACCAGTAGTTTTTAAGCATCTGCTTTCTTCACAAAACACAGAAATATTTAGTAATAAACCACTACTGAAGACTACAAAGTTAAACAATGTAGTTCCATAAACTGCAAAAACCACATATTATAATGTCTTCATTCCATAATAATCTATGATCAGTCACTTGTTCAAACCTATTCACCACCTATTCTTTATTATGAAACCTTTTTTGAAAAAAAGCTCAGTGATCTGTCTGCAGTTCTTCAAGCACTTTTACATACCTGAGGAGGAGGTCACAGAGGAAGTTGTATCCTTGCCATATCCTAAAATCATCCAGCAATGTTTGGGATACATCACTGGAGTCTTTGAGAAAACAAGAAAGTCCAGCAAACATCTCAACTATTTCTAGGGGAGAAAGGTCATCAGACTGCTGCATGTTCTGGACACACGTGGACAAACATTCCTTTTCTGAAAAGAATTGCAATTAAGCCGTTTAGGATTTTACTGCCATTTATCACAACTAGAAGTATAACTAGTACTATAAATACAGCAATAAGGTAACTTATTCAAGTACCTCTTACGTAACACTGAGCATCACAGAGTATTAGAAGATGAGAAGGATCCTCAAGTGGCTTCGGATTTGAACTCTAACCTCTTTTTGCCAACCCCTTCCTCCCTTTTATAATCTTTACCCTTGTAAGGAAGAAACTGTAGATAAACTGTAGGAAACTCGTTGTTGCCTAAAAAGTCTGACCAGATAACTCAACAGAATAAAAAGACAATTATGGCAACAACCGTAAATAATTCTAAAGCATAGTTTTTTCTTTTAAAATACAAAGCTATACAAAACACTGAGTTAAACTGTTATTGATATTAGGCAAACCCTACACATAAGCCTTTACATTGTCTTCTCATTGCTGTTCCGGGTTAGCATTTCTTTGGCTGGCATCAAAGAGAGACAGCTTGTCTTGTTCTGCATAACTCTCACACTCCATCAGTTCACTGGTCAGTAGCAAAAAGTTTTCCCAAATCTGTAGTGAGATTTTAGGTTGCACTCCATTTTAAAAATGCTCCCCCTTCAATTATTTGCTATTTTACCTTCGCAGCATGCGCAATGCAAAAGCACTAATCTTTCTAGCTAGACTGATAACAAAATTTCCCAGAGGTCAAATAAAGTATAAGATAGTGAAAGGATGCTCCTTTGCATATGATGAAATGTTTTAACTTTTTTCCCTGAATATGAGATGAGCCTCTTGACAGATGTTATCTCTTAAGTCATGTTCATTTTTGTAATCAACAAGCGAGAGGGAACGCCGAGCGGTTTTAAGATTTTATTTCCCTTCGTAAAGAACTTAGGGTATCTTTTGACATGCCAGCTTCAGTCCTCTGTGGATGAAGCCCACAGAAAAGAGATAACAGTAGTAGCTGTAATATGCCAAATGACAGTCAAATCTCTAGTTTTTTTTTTTTGTTGCCCTTCATAACATTTTCACATATGCACATACACCTTCTACACTCACCAAAAACCCACTAGAAGGCCGTTACAGATGCAGGCAAAAAGCCTATCACCTTTTGAGCCCTCTTTGAGAAAACTGATGACTATGCTGTGCTTTTGAGTGATACTGTACATTCACATCTTTTTGACTGGAGCTGGAAACACACTGCTAGCACAAGAAAAAACACAGACTGAAATTTTCTGTGAATTATGTGGGAGCAGGGTGATGTATTTAATAAACTGTCAAAATGGTTCTTTCTGTGGAGCCTTGTAACTACTTGCTTTCCAGGGTGTGAGCAAACTGTGAATTTCTTTTTAGTTGGGTACACCTACTGGAAAAAAATGTATGATAAGGATGTTAGTTCACCTTAACAGCCCATCCAATTTAAAAACTACAAATGCTTCTTTTATGTGGTCCTACAGTCTAAATGCCTCAAATGTAACGTCAGAAACATTATTTTACCAAATTTCCTAACCCAAGTGCTACATACGTAAACACCCATGCAGTTTTCAATTAATGCAACTTGAGCATTTTGTATGCAAAGCTGCTTCCAGGCAGCACCAACACTGGTTTTCATCTTGTTCCTCTCTTCCAAGTTCTATGTCATGAACCAGCTTGGCAACCTCCCCTTGCAACATAACTACTACTTTTATTAGCTACCAAAATCTGTAAGCAGCTAGAGAAATGCTGAGAAATACACTACAGTTTCCATGCCTGCAACAGTCAGGATGCTACTTGTCTCAGAAAAGGACAGGAGGTAAAATGGAATGATTCTGGATACTTTGTTCTTTTGGTGGTTTGCCGGCTAGATTAAGCCCATGAGGTATTTTTAATTTGGCCTTTAGGATGCAGAAAACATGTAGTCTGTAAGCTGTGGCAAAGTGGGGAAGAAATGTGGGCTGGCTGAACAGTCAGCAGTCTAGTCAGACCGCAGGGAAAACACAGGGGCTGCAAACCCACCCAGCAGCCAGGCTCTTCCTAGTTGTGTCCCAAAATCTCTGCACTTGGTTGTGACACAGCCTCTAGGGTAGGCTACTTGTAAGCTTCCTAGGAGCACTGGTACTGAGAGGCTGTCTCACCACAGGTGTGGTTCTCAGCCAAGTGAAGAGCAGCTTCCCTGGGCCAGGCCCTAGGGACAACATCTTTGGGTTGGGGAAGCTGGGCTGGACCACAGGGCTTTATGCATCCTGCCTGTTCCATCCATCAGTCAGGTGTTTGTGCCCCCATCCTCCCTTGAGCATTTCCTAGGGCCCATATTACACAGGTTTTGCTGCTACCAGGATATGTCCCTCCTGACGTTTTGGAGATTGGAGAGTACATTGCAAATCGGTGGTGGTTTTAATAGCCTCATCCAGCCTTTTCCTCACAAAAGCAAGATGTCTTGGAGAAAGAATCTTCTCCCAGCATACCCAAATTAGCTCTCCCTGGTTTGCAAAATGCACCAGTACTTATTACAGGGCAGCAGCTTTCATGGCCTTCTAATAGCTCCAACTGCGTCAGCAGAACACGTGGAGCTGGTTCCTCTACCCGCGGCTTTCTCAGATGTCTCTACACTTTTATTGCCAGCTATAGTGGTACCCAGACAAGCAGCTGGAAACAGGGCACTGCTACCTTGCCTCATGCCTCTACAAGGGACTGCTGCTGACAATTCAAACACAGGACCAAACCCAACTTATTCCTACTAAGAATAAACGACAAATTTATGCATCTTCCCAATGAATATTTTTCCATACAGGCAGTTACTGAGGTTACTGAAAGCTTTTCCCTTTGCTTATCATAAACTCTACATCAAAACATGAGGGGAAACTCTATCCTTCAACTTTATATTGAAATGCGAATGAGACAGACTCTCTCACTACACAAGAGCTTTGAAATTTCACCTCTATGTAAATATGCACATGCCCAAGCCAAAAGCCTGGAAGCTTTCCTTGAGCTGTTATTTTCATGCCTATTTCCTAACTAAGAAAACTACAAAAAAAGAAGAACAGAAAAGACCCCAACAAATAATATTGAAGAAAAATGCATACCATGAATGTATTTCACTACATTGACACTAAGGCCATGACGAGAGATGGTCATTAGTACTTCTCCTGCACTCTTCCTCCAAGGCAGATTATAGGGAGGGCACCATGAGGTTATTGCACTGAAAAGAAGCTGGAGATCGTCCTTTTGAGCCAGTTCTTCCGCCGGGGACACAAAACTGCACAATTTTACTAGGATCTGAAATAATAGCCATTAAAACAACCAGCATTAACACCTCGATCGTCACTATTTTTGCCTAGACTTAGGAAAAGACGAAATATTCTTCCATTTAGGAAGCACATTACAAACAGTAACATGCTATTTTCCCTTTATGTGCTTCTGTATTCTGAACTGAAGACAAGGCTATTCAACACTTGGTTATTTTAAGTCCCAGTTCAGTTTAAAATGACTACCAAAAGATTAGCAGCAGAGTTCAAATCTCTTCAGCTGACACAGCATACTTGTACGGATACCACGTTATTCCATTCTTGGAGAATATACCAGTTGCCTAATTTACAGGTCTAAATGCTGCATTAGGCAGAAGCTCTGGGAAGCAAACTGTTATATCGCTTCCTAACGCAGGAATCCTTGCACTGCCCTCAAATTCCTGAAGGATGCAAGTTCTGACAGACCTCTATGGTTTTACACACGTGGCTACAACAACCCTGCACAGAGACGTACCCAGTTTGCACACTGACGTTGGGTAGTGTGACCACTGACCCCTTTCTAGCAGTAACTGTCTGCTCCTTCTGAAAGTTTCACCAGGAGAACAAAGAAAGGAATTTCTTTGCACGATCTCCAACTGGAACTTGAGAAAGGAGCAAGTCAGATGAAGTCCCTGGTGTCCCTGGAAAATCTGAGGGATAATTTTAATAGTAACTGCAAGCTCAGATTGCTCCCATGTTTAAATTCCTTGTTCCCACCGTCATGGGGTTTTTTCCACATAATTATAGGGGAAAATAGCGTATATTATTTAAATCAATAACTTATTATCAATACTAATATTTTTTACTATGTCTATTTCAATCAGTAACAGCCAAAGATACAAAATACTAGGACCACTTGGATGAAAACAGAATAACAGTGCATGTTGCTCCTCTTAAGCATCTATGTGGCAGAGCTGCATGCATTTCTGTGGAGGACTTATTTGCCAAGGACAAAGACTATCGGAGGAGTGGAAATTAACCTCAACTGTGCTTGCAGGAAAATCCACCTTTCTCTGTGCCATTAGTTTGTGAAGAATCAAGGAAGAGTGAAACCTGGTTCAAGTGAGAAGTTTCTGACTTTTCTCACATGCAGCATTTTCATCCCTCTTGCAGATTCCATGAGCTGTTTTACCTTTCTTACCTGTACAAAGACTTTCTGTAGTAGCGCTCGGCGCTCTGCGAGAGGTAGTTCATTCTGTGCTCCTCCAACTACCTCAGGCACATGTGGAAGGTCAAAAAACAGATACAGACATTTAACAAGTGTGGAAGGCACTGACATTGTAGTCATGCAGTCCACAGTTTTCTGAGGAAGAAGAAAACAGAACAAAAAAAAAAAAAAAGAATACCAGTTCAGCATATTACTCTATTTAAAAAGTCACGCTCCTATAATGCAGTTGATTGAAATGCTGTTTTTTCTTTCTAACACCTTTGGTGAGGTATTCACATGACAGTACAGATTCAGCATCTATTTTTGAATGCCTACCTAAACAGTAACTTTAAAACCAGGATAATTTATTTACAGGCCAACAGCATCTAATAGTCGCAGTTCTGAGCTGTCACTGCAAAGGACAGAAACAAAACCTGCCAGTCTCTGCCAACAGAAGCTTACAAGTTAATTTTAAGACCTTCAGCCAAGGCCTCATCAGTTATCTGTTCTTTGTAGTAGTGGAAATAGGAGTGGGAGGAGGACTGTTCAATTTATCTTCTCACTTGGCATGAAGGTATAAAGTAGGCATAAAGGAGCAAGGTAGTAGAAAATATGAAAGCATCAGTGGGAAGAAAAGACAAATTGGAGCGGAGGCTGCTGACATACTAAAACACAGATAAAATGATGTGCTGAATTGTAAAGGCAGATTACAGCAGAAATAACAAACCATGCAGCTGTCCAGCAAAGTGCCAGAGACCGGCTCACTGGGAGGGCAGCACCAGAAGCTGAGGCAATAATGATTCATGGCAACATCCACTCATCACTGCTGCTGGCTTTGCTTCTTGTAACTGCTGTTGCCCTCCTTCTGAGGTGTCCAAAGTTCAAAGTCTGAACTATTTAGGTGAGTTATGTGACATGCATCTCATGGGGCGCTAAGTAGCAACCATGCAAGAGAAGCCTTTGGGAAGCAATAGAAGCCGCATGCATAATTCAAAAGAACATTATAAATTAAAGCTCCAAAATGATTATTTTTTTTCAGGCAACTGAAACCAAGGAGCTAAAGCTGAAGTCCTGTGGCAGTGTAAGAGGAAAAGGATTTTAACACAGTGAGTAGAACATAGCTACATCTTTTAGTGAGTGTTCATGCAGTTCATTATATTATTGCTTTTGTCTCTCCCACCCTCAGATTTATTTTTAGCTTTGCTGTTTAAGACTAACCTGTCCTGATGAAGCTAGTAAATTGATTGTGGTGAGCAGCATCCAACCTCTACTTGCTTCTTCACTTTGATTGACCTCCAGAAACTGGACTATGGCACGACTTGCAGCCTCTGTAGGGGACAGTTAAAGCGCAGTAAGAATTCAGTCTGATAGGTCTGCAGAAGGGAACACGTCCCCTCCCAGCAATCCCAAGCACTGAGCATAAATTCACCTCTACATCACTACTTGAAAAAAAAGGACTAGGCTTAGGCCTACACTTTCCATACACGCATTCCAGTCTTCCACATGCACTTGGCTTTGACACCAGCGAGGCTGCAAAAAAGTATGTTATTAGGTCACGCATCATCCTGTAACCAGACAGATTTCAGTAACATGCAGCAACTTCTGTTTGACTGTTTTGCCTTTAATAAATACAACACAGTCTTTCCCAAAGTCATTAAGTCACTACCCCTTAGTGGTCTCAGTGGAAAAAGCTGATATTTAGTTTCTGAAAAAAAGCACTGCACTGAAACAAAAGCATGGAGAATAATGGGAAAAGACTGGATGGAAGGAAAGGTGCAGAAAGATTAAAAGGAATAAAAATCTGGAAAAAAAAGTAAAATTAAGACTGAGGTCAGCAATTACAACATCTCCATCCTACATTTTTTGGAAAATGTAAACACTAACAAGGCTAATTCTTATGATCCAGGGACCACCTATGGAATTAGATGCTATTCCATATCAGTAAGAGCCCCAGACAAATATTCTGCCAAGTAAACAAGCTATCAGCCTAAATAAATAAATGAACACAAAATGTAATCCTATTTCACTGCTGAAAACCAATACACTTAGGTTAAGAAGTCCATAATGCCAATTGTGATGACTGCCCATTACCTTTAAGGGAAATCTAAAACCATTTTTCATTAATAACTATGTATCAATCATCTTCAGTGCTTTTAGTGTCAACTAGGACAGAAAAGGAAGGTGAACAGTGTCACTTAAAAAAGAAATTACAAAGGAATTACTAATGGAGGAATAAATCCACAACTGAAGAAAAACCCAATTTTAATATTGGTTTGTTTGCTTCATCTGCTGTCAAAATTTCCCAGCTCATACCTGTGACGGAATTTATTCGAAAGTAAACACATTCCACAGTACTGACTACATTGAGAAGATAATTTCCTGAAGCACCAGACTGTAAGCTATGTTGGACAAATAAACCTATGAAGTAGGTGATCCTTGAAGATGTCTATAGTTGTTTGGTTTACATTCCTAACCTTAACTTTTCACAAGAGCGACTACCACCATAGAGAGCCAACATCATCAGCCATCATCACTGGTGAATCAACGTAACAAAAATCAAGGCGTAAAGAAACCCTCTTATCCACAGGAGGACAGCTGGTAGATGATGTGCAGTGACTAAACCTCTCTGCACAACAACCTTTAGATCACATGTGGAATGCTGCATCCAGTTTTGGTCCCAGTGCAATACAGGGAAGACAATGACCAATAGGAGTTCAGCTGAGAGCCACTGAGATATTTGTGTGATGGAGCACCAATCCTCTAAGGAGAGGCTGAGGAACCAGGGCTTGCTCAGCTGGGAGAGAGGACAGCCTCAGGCAAACTGAGCAGCAGCTTCAGTGTCCATGGTGGAGGGAGTTGCCAAGAAGCCAGAGAAAGGCTCCTCACAGCACTGTATGGCTGCAGGGAAGAAAAACTGGCTTAAATCAAGAGAGGTTCAGACTGAATATAAGGAGAAGTTTCTCCCTGCCCCAGGTACAGAGATGCACTGCAATGAGGCCCAGAGAGGTGGTGCTGTCCCCAGCCTTCGAGGTTTTCAGGACGTGACAGGATTGAGTCCTGTGCAACCCGGTCCCACCTCACAGCTGGTTTGGCTGGGAGAAGGAGGTCAGGCAACAGACCTCTTATTCTGTGATTTTCTCTTCACACAGAAAAAGGTCTAATTGATGTGAAACCTCCCTGAGATCACCCATGCTGGCAAGTTTCATTCTCTTCCAGTGCAAAGAGGATGTATTTTTCCCTGAAGTCCAGAAACCCTTCTGTAGTCAATAATTATAGGGAAAAAAGAACAACAACAACAACAAAACCAATGAACCAAAAACCCAAACAACAACAACAACAACAAAAAACAAAGAGAGAGAAACACATTTAAGGTAAAAATCCAGATTTGTTTCATTTGTGCAATGGCTCTTCTCCCATGTTTTTGTTTTGCAGGTTTCCTCCTGTAACAGAATTTTGTACAAACCACTGGCTTTTCCAGTTGTGATGCTGAAGTAAGGAGAGGCCCCTACTGCTTCCCTTCATGAGACTGCGATAAAACAAAGCTTGAAACACTGAGATGAAAAGTAAAGCAGTTTTTAAAACTCACACGAATGTGGACAAGCAGCAATTTCCCAGTATGCTGACCTGAAGTACCTGGTGGGCACTTTTGTTTCCCCAAACTACCAGTGCAAAACGTCGGTCAGGTGGCTGGGTGTATGAGCAGATCAACTCAGAAAGCCCAACAACCATGCCACAAGTCACATTTCCTATATTAAAGGCCCAGGCAAAGTGCCAGAATTCCTGAGAAAAGCCATTTCTGCTAAATTCTGAGAGTCAGGCGTGCCTAAAGCGTGCACTGCTTCTTCAATGACCATACCCCACCAACCCAGAGTCCGGCGTGTTTTTGTAGGCCCGTTCTCTTTCTATCTGACCACAGACAGAGCTGGGCCAGCACTCTCTGACTTCAGGCAGGTACAAGTGGTGCTAAACAGGGTGTGCACAGCCTCTTTTGGGAACAGTCTCCAAAAGTCACCTGTGGAACAGGGTTTCCTTTAGTCACCTTTGAAAGTGAAACTCAGGGGTTAATTCCATGCTTCTGAGGAAGTTGTCATGCTGCTGGCATCCTAAATGGCATAGCAGTTGAACATTATAAATAGCAGTTTCAAAACTGTCAGTCTTAATTAAGCACTACCTAAAACACAGACAGCATTTTAAGTGCTGGAAGACGTTCTCCTGTCATCTGCTCGGAGCAAATTTGATAGCACTATCATTTAAGATTAATTTCTATCATCAGCACTGGTCTTAATTTATTTCTTGTACCTTTTCCCTGGTCTTGCAGTGCTCAAGTCACCTTTTACTATAACATCTTTTATGTGCACCACTCAGATGTCCTTAGCCCTTTAACTTCTGCTGCAGAAGAAACCACTCCAGGATTGGGATATCTATCCAGTAAAAACAGCAAAAAAGCAAAGAAAAAAACCCTATAAAATAATGTGCAAACATACATGTTGTGACACCTGTGCAAGCATGTCCGCATAAGTATGAGCACGATTATGTGGTCACGTGTTAAATACAAAGGAGTCAGGTTTTTCAGCATGGATGCAGTATATATGGGATAGAGGCTTGGATAAAACACCAGCATTTGCTTTATATGTAAGAGATGACACAGGTCTTTGCATCCTGGGCTTCAGAAAACCAGCAGGCAGAAAGCAATGGGATTAGACCCATTTTGACTGCGAGCAAAAATCAGTGCTGCACTACAAGCAACCTTATCCCCTATAGCAAGAGCACTAAGGACAAATTCAGTACATGAAGCTTTTAGTTAGATGTTCTAGTACCTTAAAAAGCATATAATAGTGCCATCAGACTTTTGTATAGCTTATTCTTATTCTAGAGTGGAGTAATAATGAAAAATAAAAAAATCTGTGCATATGCCAAGGAGGGGGAAGATGGAGTGGGAGGTATGGGTCGGTGTGTCAGGGGGATGAGGCTGAAGTCAGGGATCCCTTCTCTAATGGAACCTTCAACAAGTCTCTGCTAGTTCTTGTGGAGAATGCCTGCAAACACAGTCAGATATCTAGAGTTACAGAATAAAATCACTCCAACTACCTACGTAGTAATAGAGAAGTATCAACCCAAATGAAAATGGCACCTGCCTTCCATCACCAGGAATCGAACAGAGCTGTCACCATAAGTCGTAGATATGAAGTGGCTGATGCCTTTGCAGTGTGCAGAAATGGAAGGCTGCTCATCCAAAGATAAACAACCCAACTGTGCCAGCATGTAGCCTCAGTAACTCAGATGATAAGAGAATGGGCTTTCTAGGATCTCTTGGAAAGGCTCTATACTGCACTGCACTTACCATCCATAAGATCTGTTAAAAAGCACCAACAGTAAACAGAAGGTTAACCAAAAGTAGTAAGATATAGTAGTCATTGATCAGAACGGACTCCTGATGAATAATAGCTGATAGGACACTTCTTTTTCCCTTTCAAAGTAATTTCAATAAATTCAAAGCAGAATCAACTTCTACAGCTAAGTCAACCACGGGAAAAAGATACATATATAAATGAAAAAAACCCATGACACTTGTAGTCATAGCATAAGACATTTCCACAGCATGTGAAATTTCCAAGCTAAGTCTCTTCTCAGCAGAAGAAAAGTTAACATACCAAAAAAGTCTGAAAGCTGCCCCTAGGTCTACTTATTTTATCAAGGAAGTTCCTTAACTCTCCAAAGAGAAGCAGACACTACAACTGACACTATCAGGAAAACTTCAGGCTCCATTAAGGGAGGAGCCCGAAAGGCTGCTTAGTAGCAGAAGATAAGAAGATTCCTTTAACTATCACCAGTAATTCACCCAAATGCAAGATGCACTGGGACAAATTACACTAACTTTTGTATATTTAGGACAAAAATGAAATTAGTTCTGCTGATGTGATAGAGATAAACTGCAATAAAAAGGAACAATAAAAACAGAGTTTGCAGATCAATGGAATTTTATGAAGAATAAAAGTAGGCACTGTCAGAGGCCAAAGACAAACCACTGATGTGATTTTCTGCAACGGTTAAACATTATGATGATGAATGTTTATCAATTTGATCTCCCAAAGCAGTCTGAAGATGAGATAATGACAGTCTTTCAGTAGATCTGTTAGAGAGGTTTAAAGAGGTTTAAAGCATGTTCAGTGGAGAAACAGTTTGAGTAAATCTGTGAAATTAAGAGGAAAAGAAAGAAAGCAGAGAACAGAACCACAAAAAGACCTAAAAACCAAACCAAAAAATAATTTAAAAAAGGGGAAAAAACAAAAAAAACCCCATAATAAATGGGTAAATAAATAATAATAAAATTAAAACCAAAAACAACCACAAAAATCCACACCACCACAACACTCAGAGGATATAAACAGTAACTGAAAGTGTTGTTTCTGGAGACAGGGAGGATTAGCTGAACAGTCTAGAAGTATAGTAAAAATAAATTTGGCATGAAATAGTAAATACTGAGAGAATTGCCTACAGAAAATGTTGTAAATACAAAATGGAACACTGACTGAAGTTAACGAAGACAACTAAACCGAATTTAAGAGGTGCATAAAACAGTGATATACACAGAATAGGACATGTAAATAGGACATGTAAAGTCATTAAAAA
Source organism: Oxyruncus cristatus (assembly GCA_013399855.1). NCBI lineage: Eukaryota > Metazoa > Chordata > Aves > Passeriformes > Cotingidae > Oxyruncus > Oxyruncus cristatus. The sequence continues at coordinate 1,892,382 of VXAY01002314.1, forward strand.
ACCCAAATAACCACCAAACTTTTGAAATTGACTTTGAACCATCTTTTTCTCACTCTTCAATTTTCTACCCTTCTGTACAGTTTCACAGATTATCCTAACACTTCTTATATTCTGATTGGGACATGACCTTCCAGGTTGCAGGACTGCCCATCACTAAGGGAATCATTCTGAACCTCCTGGATTGCCTATGCCCTGATGTGTTGTCCCTCCAACAGATATTGGGGTTGCTGAAGTCCCCCATGAGGACGAGCGGTTGTGAATGTGAGGTTGGTCCTACCTGTCTACAGGGAGCCTCATCCACTCTGTCTTCCTGGTCGAGCAGTCCTCCACTATAACATCACCTGTCCCCGTTCTCCCTTTAATTCTGTCCCATTAGATCTGGGTCAGCTCATCCATCCCCTGGCAGAGCACCACACACTCCAGCTGATCACTGACAGAGAGAATGACACCCACTCCTCACCTTCCCTGCCTGCCCTTCTTAAACAACCCGCATCCTTCCATTGCAACATTCCAGTCCCAGGAGCCATCCCAGCCTATCTCCATCACGCTAGTAAGATAGCCCTGCAGTGTGTGCGGTCTCCTAATTTCTCCTGTTAATCCTCATGCTCTGTGTATTTGCACAGAGACATTTTAACCGTGTCTCTGATGAAGCCGAGCTACTGGCTGGTGTGACTGGAATTCCTTTGTGTTGCTCCGCAGGTGCTTTCCTGCTGACCTGTGATCCCTCTCCAGGCTCTGGGTATCTCTTGCTGACACTGGCATCAAACTGGTAGGAGTGGGATGGACTGAGGCTCCCTTTCCTCAGCAATTTTGAAGACATGCTGTTGGAATATCTGCAAAATCACAGAGGAACTAATTGCATCCAGGATATGTCTTTTAAAAATACATTAAATGAAAGCGTTGCTTCCCCTCCAGCCAAAGTAGCCATTAGCAACCACATTTATTCAAGATTCCAGCTGTCCCTTTCCCTTTTTTTACAGAAGTCTATCCTTTTCAGCTATGAGCCAGATGCACTTGCTCCCAAAAGAAAGATTAATTTCAGAACTGAGACTACCCTAGAAATAGATGTTTGAACATACATTTTACATAGCACTACCGTAACTTTTTGATCAATTCAGACACAACATTGCATTTATCTGTGGGAAATGTGGCAGCTAAAACTCTTGAGTATATAGGAGTATCTCAACCATGACCTCACCATCTTCTAAAACAGACTAGATATCCCATGGCAAGGGAAACCAATCCTCGTAGACACGATTATTGCTGCCACCTTAAAATACTCACTGTTGTACACCAAAGACTTAAACACGAAAGATAATTTAACTCAGTTTTAACTGCTGCATTTTCCTTACACCCATCCTAGAGAAATGAGACAGTTGAAACTGTAGTCAAACACACAACTACAGTGGCAATGTTCAAAGACCACTTGAGATAAGGTGCTGGCACAGTTACTACTGAATCACAAAACGCCGTTCTGAGGAAACTTTGACAGTCTGCCAAGAATAACTGAGATATGCCTCCACGATGGCAGGCATTACTCACACAGCTATTAGCATAAATATTCAAAGGCCTAATGAAAATAATTGTCCTGTGTTCCATTATGAGATGGAGGAGAAAAAAAAAAAAAGAGAAAGAAAAAAAACCCAACAAAAACAACCACAACACACTGACAGGTAAGATTTAATCATACCACATTCCCAACTGTAAAAAACTGCCAACACATTTATAGAAATCAAGCTCTTGTAAAATTCTTCCCTTTCATTAAATATCTAAAGTTGACTTTAGATTATGTTTGTATGGAAAGCTTGTCTCTAAAACAAGCTCAGCAATTTTGTAGACTTAAATGGTGCACTTCACACCAACAGGAGTTTGCATTTGTATATTACCAGTGACATTTCCTGCATGTAGTTGTTTCTGAAGTTTTTTCCCTTTTAAAAACATGCTAGGAGATATAAATACCTGTCAACAGCTATTAAGATATGCTCTATTGTTTCGTTTGGGACACAGAAAGAATGGAAGTTTAGGAAAAAAAATAATGCAAGAACCTTCACAATCCATATTATGCTTTTAACATAACGCATATTTTAAACAGTCAAAAATTTCTATTTTTAATCAGTATCACAAAAAACGTGTATCTAGCTCTAATCAGTTTAACACAGAAGTCTACGAACTATGAGTTTTAACAGCTTGTTAACTGGTTATTCTGGAGAGGAAACTGCAACTCCCTGGTCCCATCAAGAGCCACAATGCAATTTGCAGAACATGGACCCACCAGGCTTTCTTAGGGGAGGTATAAAAAGAATTTACCGACCAGAGTAACAGCAATCCTGCTAACAGAGGAAAAATGACTGCTTTCTGTTTTAATAGAAACACTGGTACTCATTACATTAAGGCTTAGAAGAGCCCCAAACTGTCTTTTAAAGTCACTGCGGCCAAGTTTCCAAGTGGGGTAGAAAACAAGACAAAAACCCAAACCCACCACCGCCAACGAAAATCAAGGATAACAACTGAAGTAATAAACACACAAGAATGGTTATTCCCAGCAGAATGTGACTGTCAAGCGGGCATAACAGATGTTCCCCAGGAAAAAAGGTCAAGCGAACACCACCATTCTGCCAGCAGCGCTGTTGGACATTTATTTCTCCAAAATACCCACAGAAAAGACATTTTGCACCTGTTTACCCATAGAGAACAGGTTTTGTCTATGATATCTGTTTAGCCATCTGGAATGTTTCACTGTTAGTCACTCTACTTAAAATGGAAATATATTTTAATTGGCACAGTTTGTGACTCCTGACTTCCTGCATAATAATTTTCACAGCCTTTTCCAGTCCTTATTTACCACCAAATCCAAACTGAGAACTCAGCACAGATCTTAAAATTATCTAGCAGGCAAACACTTGATACTTTTCGGAATCGTTCCTCTTCAGAAGAGGAAATCAGAGGAAAGCTAATGAACCATGCCTTCTCAGTGCATTGTCCTCAGTCATGCAACTCCCAATATGAGGTCAGGTTCTCACACATTCAGGGTTCAAGAGAACCAAATCTCACCCCGACATTTTTCCACTAACATTTTTCTAGGGCTGGCAGCATTGGTCATAATGCAGGACCTGCTGTACTTTCCCATCTTATTAGCTTCCAGGTTGACAACTAATTTAGAATGCATGGTTTTGGAATCTTAACATATCCAAGGCACAATACACCACCAACAGGCACCTCAGGCAAGATACAGCAGCTGTCCACAGGCATGTTCTTGGCCCCCTTCTCCTAGTAGGTCATGCAACTGAGCTCACTCCTCTCTCTCTTTGGTTTGCTGTCAAGCTCGTGGAACTCAGCTTTCTCTGCAACCCAGGGAGGAAACTTTCAACCTCCTCCTTCTCCTCTATCTCAGTCCAAAAAAAAAAACAAAACCAAAAAAAAAAGACAACACACTTTCATTGCAGAGACTTCAATTTCTGAGCCTGCAGAGCTGCTGTGAATGGCAGTTCACAGTATTTCAACTGATCTGCAAATCAAGATGCACAGATGTGAAAAGTCCAAACTTGTGTCCCGTGCAATAAATACCTGTGGATTTATTTGATGCTCTCCGTCGAATTTCAGTCACCATCAATCGTGACACTTGAGTAGTAAACTGCAGGAGGTCCGAAAATTTTTCTGTCATTGTACTTGGAGGAGCGTTTCCAAACACCTAAAACAAGAGAAAAATGCATGCATTAGAAAGTCATTCGGTTTACAAGGATCACTACAAACTACCACGTTCCCCTCCAAGGAAGTATTCCTACAGAGATTACAAGCTCTTGTTTTCATGATGCAGCATTCATCACTGTACTGGTTTTCACACTGTATGATCTAAAATATATTCACAGTTGGAATTAAGACATCATTCAGGGAGGTAAGATCTCATGAATGAAAGGGAAAAAGAGTTGCAAGTTTTCTTGCAAGATGAAAATTCCACGGAGGCCCAACAGACTGAGATTGCACATGATGGGGTAAAGATTAGATGCCAGATCAAGTTCTTTACTATCTGATGAACCTAAACATGCCACAGAGGTGCACTGCATGTATAGAACGACGTGTAAAATCTTTTAAAAGGAACTAGGAATTAGAATTGCGCTGTTAAGTCTTTCCTCAATAAACTGATGATGCCAGGAAGCCTCCCACACTGGTGATACCCCAAGGACTTACTCTCCTCTTCTGAGATCCTCTTGAAAGTAACAGCAATGGGTTTTTTTATGAATTGTCACTTAATTCTAGTAACTTATTCTTCATGAGTAAGCATTTATTTGGTTATTAAATCATGTTTTAAATCACATTTAACAGGCAGAAATGTGTTAATGCTGTGGCATTGCACTATGCTATGGAACACAACATTATCTCAAAATGGAGTTAGCTAGTTACAGAGTAATTTACTTTTCATTCAAGACTGCACACCAAAAGCAGTCTCCATCCACATTTCCCATGTAAAACTTGCACTAAAACGGTCACAATAAAATTACAATATTCATTATCAAACAAAGCATGCAGTCCAAATTCTGGTATCATCTCTTGAGTCAGTGCTGAAGAAACAAAATAGACTGCTCAACACCTGAACACTCTCTGCTCATTTACATTTTTCTCCCTTGTAGCTATTTATGTAACCTTCAGGAGTGTCACCAGATTACAGTGTTTTTCTAATAAAACTTTTGTTCAACAGGTTATATTGGCCTCTGACAGGACATGATCTACAACAGTACAACTGATCTGAATTCCACAGTTATTTCACCCTCATCTCCTTTCTCTGGGTGACCCAGTTACACCATTACAGCTAAGCTGCTGACATACTTGGCTGAGGTCACTCTCGAGTCCAGGGACATCCAGCGAAATTGGTGATTACAGCCAACAGGGATGAGAGATAATTGTGGTGCCAGCTTACCTTGGAACCCCTAAGTTACTGAGGAAAACTCTAAAGGCAGAAGACAGAACAACCTTTGTGTAAGTTTGACTTCCTGCTCCCCTTAGTATCAGTTGCTCTGGCACATCACAAAACAGCCAAAAATATTTTTCCTGCCTACTTGCACTGCAAAGTCATGATGAAATGGAGCCAGAAATACAACATTGAAATCGAACACTCCGTTTCCTCAAAACAAAAATAATTTTCAAAGGCATAAGCATTTCTCATACAGGACATTTCAACCACCACTGTCAACAAACGCAAGCAAATGGGAGCCGAGACATTACAGGCAGACAACTGTTTTCGGCAGATCAAGAAAAACACCCCTCATTTGGATCACAGATTACAGACAACCCAAACTTCCCTAAATCTTTCACAAGACCACCTTTTGCAGTTGTCTGCATCAGCTCCCAATTCATCCAAGTGCACCTAACTTCCAAATGGCTGTATGAAGGGAAGAGGGTCCTTGATGTTTGCATACTCACTGACAGAACATAAGCAAGATTATCTAGACCAGAATGCACACTGGCAGAACATCTTGCCATCACTAATTGCTTAAAGCTCTTTCACTCAGACCAAGGGAAGAGAGAGAACTAATAGCCCTGTTACCTGCCTGAGTTTGCTCAAACTGGTCAGAAGACCCCAGGAAATGCAGAGAGCTCAAAGTTACAGTAAAAGGTTAACTGAGGTCAACCAAATTTTAATTAGTTGCCCCAAGTTTGCCAAGTTTGCACTAGGTAGAATATGCATTTCCATTGGATATTTATATCCGTTTTGACTAAAAATGGCAGTAAAAACCAGGAACAGGATATTACACATTTTACCAGCAAATCATCTTTTTAATAAGGAAAAGCAAGGCTCTTTCAAGATAATGTAAATGACGTACCACTTATTCAAAGCCAGCCTCTTCATCGTTCCATCCACTTTTTTCATGGAGTGGAAAAGCATTACTACCACATCGGTGGAGCAACACTTCCACAAATTCATGGAACTCTGAAAGGAGCCTTTTGAGTACTCTTCCACAGGGCCAATCTTTAATTGTTAATTATGCACCAATTTAGCTTTTCATTACTATGTGATTCATCATTTCATAAGCCTCTCTGAACAATGAAGAAACAGGAACAGTCTGTAAACCCATTCATTACCAGAACTGGCAAGATGGCTTTACCTACAGCACGTTTGAGACGTTCTCTATCTATAAAACAAAGTTAACAATGTTTTAGCTCCTCTGGATTCACTGATTAATAATCCTCAAAAATATCAGGAAGAAAATGAAACTGCATTTCACACAAAACTTCAGATAGATCTGAAGAGAGGGAAAAAAACCAACCCCACGGTTAAGCGCGAAAGCCCCAAAAGAGCTCCTGGACACACTGGTTATTGAACTGGCTGCCTGCTGCCAGCCACTTAGATGCCTATGGGAAGTAGAATTACCTTCCTCACTCCAGATCTCTGTACTCAGTAAAAATAATGCTTCTTCCACAACTATTTACTGGATTTCATGCACACACCCCCCGTCCCCTGTTTCCAGACACACACACGCAGTTCCTGCTTCCAACAGCTTACTACTGTGGTGAGAGAGATGTTCCGGAATACACATCAAGGTATGGCAAAGTTTTGATCTGCGCTCCACAATTTATTTGGAGTCCTCTCCTAACACAGACATCCCAGTCTTGTAACAGATAATGCTTTTATGATACACCGTCACTGTCTTTGCTTAGGGCAGTAACACAAATGTACTCAATCTCTCAAAAATCTCCAACAGAATAAAGATAACTATGTAAAGTAACTGAGGGATTCAGCATCTCAATTTGAATCAAGTTATTAACTGATCACTTAAAACATTTGCAGCTAAGTACTATGTTTGAGAAACATACTGCCACAGAAAATCTCTTCCAAGACTCTTCAGAAAATTAAATTCTTCTGTACTATTTTTTATTCCAATCAACTTCAGAGTTTTGTCTTGTTATGACTTGCAGAGTTACTAAGCTATAAAGATTGTTACAAAACAAGCTGTACCATCAACAGTTGACACTCTGTATGGAAAAAAAATAGATAAGCCAAAGAGACCACAGCAGACTCTACAGGTAAATACCAAAAGAATAAGGTGGCATTAAGCAGGAATCTTAAAAGGTAAACTGTGAAAGCAGAAACAGACGACATCACAACTGCTCAGCCTCTTGAACACAGGATGACAAGAATGCATGTATATGAAATCCAAGCTAAAAAAAACCCCTGTAATAGGAATGGGATGAGACCTGACTGACCAAGAAAAATCAGGTTTGTTTGGGCAACACTAAAAGTGTGTGACAAACAATAATGGTTATCAAGGAGAGAGGAAGTGAATGAGCACAAGCAATGCCTGTTTCCTGCAGTGTCAGGTTATGATGCACATTTTAGAGACCGAAAACTGAAGAGACAACATCTGGCAACAGCCTGTATTTGTAGCATGAAGCACAACTCCAAGAAGGTCACAGGTTCAAAATCTCTAGAGACTGAAGACAGAAATGTTAAAACCAAACAAGGAAACTGAGGGGGGGGGGGGGGGAGAAAAAGAGGAA
>VXAY01002314.1:1899906-1955667 GCA_013399855.1 Oxyruncus cristatus
GGGGGGGGAAGGAAAAGAGGAAGAAAACAATCAAGGTAGGATTGAAAAGCAAAACATCTGGCAAACACAAAACAATGGGTGTCTTCAGCATCAAGTTCACTTCCTTAAAGAAGGGTACAAAAGAGTCTCTAGGATTTGGAGAAAAGAGCCCATCCACAAAATCAGATGGATTCTGTAGTAATAGAACAGAAAAGAGACATACGGAATCTGGGGAAGCAAAAATGACTATAAACAAGGGAAAAACTGGGAACTAGGAGGAAAGAGTAGCCAAGATGTATTCACTCAGAAACCACAGAAACCAATAGCCGTTTCAGGAATCTTAAACGGTACCTGAGACTACTTAGGCAAGAGTGACTTCGACAAAGTAAGAAGAAAACTTGGGGCTACTGGTTTGTTTTTCAGAATGCTTCAATACATGAGCTGAATGAAGGACAGTGAGAGAGAACAAATGATGCAAAGACATGAGGCAACTACAACTAGGCTTCAGCAGAGTCCAGAGGAGGGACTCAGAATTAGGACTCAGCCAGCAAGTGGTGTGAAGGGGGGGGGAGGAAGTGTAGCAAGAAAGAAAATAGGAAAAAAAGGCAGAAGCAATAGAGAAATTAAAACCTAACTCTTCTTTTTCATCTCTGAAATCTAATCAAAATCTCTCCTTAGACTGCTGTACAGAAATAGGATGTGCACTGCTACACTAGTTTTACTCAAACCTGGTTATATCACCAATTGCAATTTTCAGAGGTACAATGCTACTGGTCAGTAGTTGCCAAAAAGGCCACCTGCACATCACAGATTAGTGCTGAAGCAGCTCTAGTGGGGAATCCTCTTTTCCAGAAGCATCAGCTACCTGTAACCACCAGAGGGAGATTTCTAAGCATAACAGCATTAAAATAACCTTCACGGGCTCAAGGCAAGATTAAGTTTCCACTGTGCTAATTTGTAAAAAACAAATTAAGAAAGTCCGTAACTAAAGGGCACATAATCCAAGTAGATAAATTAAAGAGGAAGCAGACGCACTGAGTTTACTTCTCCCAAACTCACGCAACAGGTTACCCAAAGACGTAAGAGCTAGGGCAACAGAATGACATTTAGGTGATCTATCCACTAAAGCATACTACCTATTAAACTGAAAAATCCTATTAATCTTATGTCTTGACTAGGATTAATTTTGCTACACAACACTCTCATAGTTCAACCTCAGCTGGCAGCTAAGCACGACACAGCCACCTGCTCACTCCTCTCAGGTAGAAGGGGAGAGAGAATCAGAAGAGTAAAAGTGAGAAAACTCATGAGTTGACACAAAGACAGTTTAATAAGAAAAGCAAAAAGCCATGCATGCAAGCAAAGCAAAACAAGGAGTTCGTTCACTACTTCCCCCAGGCAGGCAGGTATTCAGCCATCTCCAGGAAAGCTCCATCACACCTAACAGTGACTTGGAAAGACAAATCACTTTGAACAACCCCCTGCCTCCTTCTCCTTCTTCCCCATCTTATATGCTGAGCATGGCACTGTATTTCTGGGATATCCATTGCGTCAGCTGTGCTGGATGTGTCCCCTCCCAATTCCATGTGCACCCCCAGGCTCTTCGCTGCTGGGGTGGGGTGAGGAGCGGAAAAGACCTTGACCCTCTGTAAGCACTGCTCAGCAATAACTAAAATACCCCCGTATTATCAACATTATTTCCAAAACACAGCCCGTATTTGCTACTGTGAAGAAAATTAACTCTAGCCCAGCCAAAGCCAGCACAAGCATGCAAGCACACAAGCAGTGTCTAACAGCATCATAAGCCATACTGCCAACAAAACATCTATGTAAAAGAGAGAAAGTTGTCTTGATTTTCCTATGGAGCTTCTGCACTTCAGTTTTCAGATTATTCCAGTTCTTTATGGTAGCATATACAAGCACAAATCCATCACCCAAGAAGAACTTCAGGAGTAAGGGTTCAGGTCACAGCAGATTAAAAAATAAGAAAGCTAGATCTGTACCTGTTGCTCTTTCAAGACCCTAAAACTACCATCAAAATTATTATTCACAATGAAGTGGCAGCATAAGTGAGTGATGTAAGACATCAGGAGGATTATTAATTAAATCCAGTGACAGCTGCCACAGTCCTGTCTCGAAACAAAATCTCAGTGCCTGAGCACAAGGGAGTAGTGAAATACGAATGCCACTGTACAAGTGACTATTATATTTTCCCTACAGATTGTATGTTCAAAATCTTCCTTATCCAGGAAAGGGGATTCAAATTCAATACATAGGAGAAGGTCTACAAAGAGGATGAGAATATATCATATGAGGAGATTAAAACTGTTCAGCTCATGTAGCCTAGCAAATCCAAGCTGACAGGAGATACTGTGATTGTTATCTCAAAATATGCATTGGTACAACAACGCAAAGAAGGGAGAAGAGTTATTTAGTCTCAAGGACAGTGCTGTCACACAAAAAAAATGGGTATAAACTTGCTACTGAAGTTCAGGTTGGAAATCAGATGACTCTGTAATAACAGTGAGCTCTGCAGAAAAGCTCTGTGCCAGTCTAGGTACATCTGTGGACTGCACTTGAGAAAAAGCGGTAACAGAAGAAAATCTCCAAAGGCAAGTTTATGCACTAACACAACACTATGTGACGAGAAGGGGAAAACTGAAAAGATGCCAGTGGAATTTCACAAACCTTCTGTTGTGCTAGAACCAAAAAGGTCTTGGGAATACAAAACACGAGCAGTTTAATTCAAGTAAAGAAAACACCTCTTGCAGATTCTCCAGCTTACCCTGTTGAACACCGGTAACATCATGTAAAGTTTTTCTTCCTGCTCTTTCTGGGTCATGTGCCGTGGAGGGTGACAGAGCTCTGTGAAGAGGCGCCGCAGATGCATCAGGCCCAGCGCGTTGTCCTGGGGGCTACACTCTTCCTGCCGTGGCCGGCCCATGATCCTCTTCACCATATTCATCTTGACTGACTTCTGGAAGCTCCCTTGTATCCTGTTTAGAGAGGAAAATGAACTTACTGAGTACAAGAGATCGAGGCATTATTCCACCAAAGCCTTTAAATATATGACACCCTCTCTCACAGTATGTACCACACTGCAGTTAAGAGCATTAGCTAATTTTATATGCTAGGCATTGATCAGCACGGGCCTGGAGGATTTAAAGTCAACAACTTCTGAGAGAGGAAAAGATCCGATACCCTTCAGCAGAAAGCACGGCTGGCCAGGTTTTGAGCACTGCAAAACACTTCGGTACTTTTTATTAGACCATTTTTACAATTCTTAGGTGCACGTTCCACATCTTTTACAGCAGTGTTATCTCCATATTGCAAAGTATTCTCAAATTAATTCTAGAACAAAAGCAGTATGTACTTTACAATGTAATCACACAAGACCTTCAAACTGTCTCAGACACTGGCTTTATCACAGAGAGGCATGCTTAAATTTTTTCCTAACTTTCCTATGGCAAGTAGACAAAGCTATCCAATGGAGTTATCATTCAACTCACAGCTCAGCTACTGGAGGTCTGCAGAATAACACCTCAGTCTTCTCCTGAAGAACAAGAAACTTGTTTTATAATCATATAATGGTTTGGGTTGGAGGGGACCTTTAAAGACCACTTTTTCCAGCAGACATCAGGGTGGCTGAAGTCCCCTAGCTGATTTCTTTCCTCTATAAGCATGTGGATCCCATCTCTCCCCAGCAGTCCGCATTCTTTGAAGAACGTCCTGTTATCACAGAAGTTAAAACCCTGGGCTTGTACCCCGATCCCTGACTGGAAAGATGAAAGTAGAAGATCACTTGGACCCCTGTCCCCTTCACTCATGACCCCAGGGCTCTGAAGTCCTGCTTGATCTTGCCCAGGTTCAGCTTTACCATATCACATGCACCCACATTTTAAAACACCTCACTGATACAACACAGCGCCTGTATTTAGTTCTTTATTAGTCTTCGAAACAACACAGATCAAATCTTCCAAATGTGAGACTAAAGCCTACCAGGCAGGATCTTGCACAACAGTTGTGAACGTCAGGGCAGATAAATCCCTCAAAAGATGTAGCAAATTGGACACTGCAGCAAAAGGGACTGTTGTCACAGTGAGGTTCAAGAAAGCAAACGGGTAAGGGAAAACAAGGTTTTCAGCTCCATATTCAAAGTTAAGACCACCAGCAATGAAATACTCCACAGAATTGTAATGCCTACATCTCTTTGCTTAAAGGCAGTTGAAAAGACAAAGGTCAGTAAGCAGCTATAAGAATTATTAAAGAGTAGAAAATGCCTCACAGCAAGAAACTTAGAGAACTTAATTATTTCAATTATCCAAAAGAGACGTTACCATGAAGGGTCAATTATTAAAAGAAGTGATGATTCCAGAAGTGCTGTGATTAAAGTAACAGAGGGAGGAAGAACTCAAACCCAGAGATTAAGTTGTGATGAAAGACGATAGCTGGGTACTAAAGCCAGGAAAATAATGCCAATATCAAACTGGACCTATGCTTGTAAAAGTGAGGATAATCAACTACTAGTAGGAAGCATTAATAAAAGAAAAACATTTTCTCTCTAACCCAAGAAAGAGATACTGTACCTTTCTGGAATATGTTCATAAAACAGCATTTTGCTAACACAGAAGAAAAATTAGGAAACAACTGCTAATGAACATTTTGGTACTATGCAAAAAAAGAACTTATGAAATGAGAAGTCACCAAAAACCCTACACCAATGTACAAGCCAGAAACTGTCTGCCCATTCTGGAAATGCGCATTGGCTTTTTACATTTGAAGAAAAATGAGACAGAATTGCAGTTGATTTTTAGCGTATCATCCCTAAGAAATAACACAGGTAAGACTTCAAATCATCATGAATCATGCAGCTAAAAATGAAACAGCACAATTTCTGGAGGTGTCTCCTCCAGAAATCCATAACTTTTCCCAGCTCCTCAGTTTGGTAACTCCTCTCACTGTAACAATGAGTAAACTAACAGAATACCACATGTGAGCTTAAAGAGCCAAAGCTTCACTGCCTAAGCAGCAAGAAAAAAGGCTGTATTTTCTGTTTCATAAAATCTTGTGTGATAATGTTTAAATTACTTTTTATGATTCACAAAATGCTGAGAATTCTAAATCCACCACCCAAAACAATATTGTCATTGAATCCACCACTGCTGTAGACTTTTGCTAATGCAGACAATTTCTTTTTTAAGTCCTATTGCTTTCTTCAGCCTAAGCACACACCTAGAACAGGTATTTTGCACTGGTTCAGCCACACAGCTGTAGCTGTAGATGGGGCAATTATCTTACAGTCAGACAAGTCCAAATAAATGTTCTGCACTATTTCCCTCGTGTAACGGGAGCCTACTGGGACAGCATCTCCAAGATGAGATCTATTTAACTCCACTGGGGCACTTTTAACCCAGAGGGATGACAAATGCAGAGAACAATTAAAGTACTCACTTTCTTAATACAGTCATGGTTCCTTCCTGTTTATTTCCCTAGTATGATCAAGTATTAAACCTCAGTGTAAAACATGGGGCCCAGAGGAGGGGAAAAATGGACATTACACAGTATAAATAAAATCCACAGTGATTTAATTTTGGGTTTTTTTTTCCAGAAGTAACCAAAAAAACACTACAAAAATCAATATATTCCCTGTGTGTACTTAATTCAGTTGGAATTCCACCCCCCACTCACCCCTCAAAAAAAGCCAACCCAGAAACCAAACACCACACCAAAGCACCACAATGCCAAGGAATGTCAGATTTCTGTCCCAAAGACACCCCTTCAATGCTCAAGAAAGTCTTCCTAGAAGACACTGCTTTGGGAACACCCTTTATAATAACATATTCAGTTCCTTGATGTTTTTCACAGATACAGAGTCCATGTTGCACTGTACAAAGTGAAGACAGGGGTAGTAACACTGATATTTACACATGGAGATCTTTGCTATATACGATTCTTTTCTTTAACGATGTTACCTGCCCTCTGGGCCTGCTTTATCTGGCAGTATTTTCTGCGCACTCTTCAGAATCATGGAAAGTCTATCCTCAGTTCCATTGTGGATCAACTTGAATGCACACAATACATAAATTTCACAGTAGATACTACTTGTGGAATTACTGCAGAGTTGAGCCCTACTACGTTTCAGTCCTGCTAGAAAAAAGGCAAGTGTGGGCTCCATGCATCATCATCTGAAAAATATTGTACCTGAACGCTGAAAGAATTTTCGTGATTTATTTTTGCCAGTCCAAATATAATGATATTTTCTCTCGTTATCATAGCACACATTATCTATGGAAACACAAGGAACAGAGCTGCGGGCTCTGGGAGCTCCAGCATTAGGCCCAAGTCTCAGATATGCGAAAGTGAACAGCGAAAGAACAGCGGTATGTTGTTACTTTTTCCTGTATAAATATTTTGACTGAGGTTTTCTTTGTTTAGCCTTAGGCCTGCAAAAGAGAAAGCAGTTCACCTAAACCGTTTCCTACAAACAAAAAAGATGCCGAAGAAAGGGCTTTCCTATTCTACTAAGTGAAAGGATGCGCAGAGTCTTCACAGTCATTCGCAACCACTACACGACTTGAATTCAGCAGTAAGGTCTGCATTTTCCTTAATGACAAAAATGAAAGGACTCCAGTATTTTCAGTAACAGTCAAGTCACCTGTTGACCACTGCTTGTTTACAGTACCTGACAACCAAGCACTCTGCACAGCAATTAAGAGAAGCAAACTCGCAAGTTAAGGAACACCTGTCTTGTAATTGCTTGTAGGGCTTGAATTTGGCCTGGCTCTGCACACGCATTACAGGACAGCCTCAAATTGCACACTCACTTCCTGCAGTCCCCAAAGAGCCTCCTGCCTCTCTCAGCAGATGCTTCATAAGCAGCTGTTCAGTATTTTGTTACTTCATCCCTCCGATACACCTTAGTTACTGCTGAAAGGCTGTTCTGCACACCCAGAAATGAATTTCCTCATGGATTCTTCTGCCAGGTCAGAATGACTCACAACTAATAAACCAACTTACTTTTACAAACCTGCCCCACAGCACAGGCATGGTAACAGCCTCAATATACATATAATGAACGCCCCCCCCCGCCCCGGTATGCTAAAACTGGTGGTGTCTAATAAGTTGGATATCTAGTTTAGGATACTTTGGGGAGCAACTAATCCTTCATGATGTCTTCCAATGCTTGAATCTTTCTGCTTGCTTGCCTCGTGTCCCTTGGAGACCAGCTGATGTCCTCCTTCTCTCAGCTTATGAGCTCAAAGCTAAATGCCCAGTACACGAAGGATGCAATTAGAGGGCAATCCCAAAAACCTCAAGAGGAGTTTTGTGGAAGAGGCAAGGACAGAAACCAGTTCTCAGGACAGGAGGGTCTTCCCTGCGTCATGTTCCCTCTTCCAGCATGTTCAGCCTGTTGCAGCCACACATGCTTTACAACATCATCCTGATGAGTTACTTCCCCCAGCAGGTCCAAGCAGGCACGCTCTTCATAGCAAATTTGTGAGCTGGATATTCCAGCTGTTGAGTCTTCAGCTTTTTTGAGCTGAGGGAGAAGTTAGAAGCTATTCTAAAAGAGCAGACTAAGCAAGCAGAAGCTCTATAACACAGCCTCACTAGGACAGGCACATGGTTTATCAGCATGGTTGAAGCAGTTCAATCTCTGGCACCCGCCTTCTGGAGATACACATGTGAGTGAATGGCAGCTGCGCTCTGTATGGACCAAAACTAAAACAAGACACTCAGTGAACAGATTTCAGACATGCACAAAGACACTGACAATCAAAACACTGCTCTTGTAACAAACATTGTTTTCTCTTAGTGGTAGAAGCAGAAGTGTCTCCACGGGAAGAGCAACGAAGCAAGCCGTGAAGGCAAAGCACAAGCACCCTTACTTTAAAAGCCCTTTGTTTTCTTCTGCTGGCTGGCAGATGGCTGCACATTTCCCCATGAGCTTAAGTGAGGCTGACCTATTTCAGCATCTCCGATATAAAGTCATTCACCAAGTTCTTCACTTTTCCGTTAAATTTATATGAGAATCTCAAAAGATGAATGCAGGAGATTCTGAAGAAACTTCACAGGAGTTACTTCCAAGAAGTAACTTCTATGCTTCAAAGGACTTTAAAGTTTTCCCACTGTTAGTGGAAGCTGTTGGAAAAGCGATCATAAATTATGCTACAAAAAATACCAACAACTTACAAAGCTCAAAAACAGACACTGCAAGAAAAACACAACACGCACACTAATCATTAACACAAGTTAGGGTATGATAATGTATGGGTAGTACTACTAGAGCTATCAAAACATTTGTGAAGAAAAAAAAAGTACAGACAGGCAGAAGCTGCATGAGACACTCATTTTCACAATAACTATTACAGGTCCAAGTTGTCCATCTAGTTCCAAAAGGGTGTTATTTAAATAAGCAGATAGATAATTATCTGCTTCGTAATTACAGTCACAAGTGTCTCTCCAGGCACTGTACTGGTATTACATCAGCAGCTTAGCAGTGAAACAGGAATCAGCTCCTTTCTTTGCAGATTATAATGGGACACCAGCACACATCTCCACCCCAACTATCTTAGAAAAAATGAAATTAAAGTCTTCTTGTTATAATGAATCACAGAAGTCCATTACTATCAGTAATTCCACACCTGCTATTTCCCTCCACACTAGGTCTGTTATTTCTTTCCTTAATTTTAGATTCCTTAGCTTAGTTAATACTAACATTCTGAAGATGATCATCGATGTGCACTATTCAAAAGGACATTGTCTGGCCTTCAAAGGAAACAATAAAGAGCTGTTACTGGCTAGATACACATCCATTTGTGCTTAGAACTGAGCAGGAATAAAAAATTCTCTTTGTAGACAAAAACATCAGCAGGAGGGGAGGCAAGGAACACAACTACTTCCTGCCATTCCACCACCACCAAACAAAACAGCTATGTACACGCAAAGAAAATCATGCACAAGGAAGCTGTGTTGCCGAAAAGGATGCCATGAGCTCTCCCTGACAGACTGAACTAGCACACCCTCGTTTGGGGAATATCATCTGGTCCCTCTAAGACAGGGCTTGAAACAAATCCAGTGTGTTGCCCTAGTAATATAAGTGCCTATTCCCACACTATGTTTCCCTCTTATTAAACAGATGACCATCTGGCTAAAACAGGAACTATTTCAGGCCAAAATTTGCAAGGCCACGCTATTATTTCAGGGTCATGACTTTTGGTGTGTGCTTTGCTTTTCTTTTGCACTGAAATAATTTAAAAGTTATCTCAAGGAACCTTATGTTATCACCTAAAAGTTTAAACTTCCCTTTCTTAGATGAATGTAAGAGTGCAGACGCCAATCTAATGAAATACAGGTTTGTTTTTACAGGTTGAAAAGATGCTTAGAGAGGTGTCTCAGTTCACAGGTAGTGTCCAAACCCAAGAATTAAGTGAAGTTATTTTTTTGCTTTAACACCTCTAAGAATAAAAAAAAAAAAAGGAAGAAAGAAAAATAAAAAAAAAAAAAGGAAGAAAGAAAAATAAAAAAAAAAAAAGGAAGAAAGAAAAATAAAGAAAAAAAAAGAAAAAAAAGGCTTGCTCTCCTAATTCAGGACATGCTTTTCCTGTTCTCTGAACTCAAATCAGATGACAGTTACAGATAGAATTCCTTTGTTATTTGCAACATTAGAAATGCTATTTTATGCTCAATCTGACCTTAATGTCTTGAAATCCCTGCAAACAAAAATTCTTTATGCTTCAACAAATACAAAGAACTTTAGTAACTGGTTAGTCGGGAAGATAAAGATATAAAACATGGACTATCAGTCTTCTTTGCAGGTCCATTTCCCACAAATTATTCATGATAATGACACATAATAGCAAGTGCTGATAGAATAGATTTCCTGTGGTTTGTACCCTCCTGAAGGTTAATGTT
Organism: Oxyruncus cristatus; assembly: GCA_013399855.1. NCBI lineage: Eukaryota > Metazoa > Chordata > Aves > Passeriformes > Cotingidae > Oxyruncus > Oxyruncus cristatus. The sequence continues at coordinate 1,909,801 of VXAY01002314.1, forward strand.
TTATATTCAGTGTAAAAGGACAACAATTAAATAACAGTGATACTTTTGACCTATGCTGCAGGGATGGAGGAAAGACTAATAATGCACATATTTCTTATTTGGTATTAACTTAAATGAAAATGACCTTTAGTTCTATCAACTTTTTGAACTTCATTTTGTTCAAATAAGGAAATAAAGTACTGCTTTTGATTTCTGTAAATAGCCTATTCTTTTCTTGACTAACTAGTGTAGGAGCTTAACCCTTTCATTGCATTTTCTAACGCTTTAATTAATAACCAGAAAAATTCCCATGATTACTTGTGGTACTACAACAAAATATATCCAAGTTAGAAACATTTCTTCCGCCACCTCCGAGAAACAAAGCCTGTAAACCAAAGTACTGAATCCCACCACAACTGAAAATAATGCATAGTACTTCTCACAGTTCAAGTTTCATCAATTTTCTTCTTTTCTATTTCCGTACACGAAAAGCACAGACAACTTCAATATCTCAAGTGCAGACCCACCATCCATTTTGCCCTTGCGACCAAAGAGCCTACTTCAACGTAATTTTTTAGTGCAGTAGCACAGAACAGCAGCTACCCAGCATGAAGGACTCCTGATGCACATGTGAAGGCAAAGGATGCGATTACAATCACTGTTCATGGATATCTGAGGATGGTGTTCAAAATTCCTAACTTGATGAAACAGAAAGCAGGAACGAGTTTGTTTTTCAGAGAGCACAGAGGAGACGGTGCACCAGGAAGCAAACATGAGGGTCGCTTTTTCCTGTGAAGAACAAATCTGTCCACACCACATCTAGAATGGGATTTTTGGCTGGATGATGATAAATTTGATTCCTACATCTTCATTTAGCACACATTACAATCTGCCACCATCAACAACCCAATTGTCAGTATTGGGGTTTTTTACAGAAGACTTTAACAAGACTTGAGGACTTCCACTTTTATCAGTAATAAATTGATAATCAAGCCGTAGAATTGCAAATGTCCACAAAGTAAACTGCCAGAAAGTTCAAATATAGGCTCTTTAGACTCACCACACATATTCGTTTAAGGTTTCTGCCTTTGTATATTTTACTCTACATCTTTTTCAACTAAAATGAAAGATGAATTCTTATTTTGTCTTGAACTACCACAAACAGCCGTGAGAACCAAAAGGTAAATCCGCATTGTAAGCATTTGAATAGGCACATCCACCGTTTGTTTAAAAGCAGCTTTTGGAAAAGGTCAGGGAAATTGAATGAGTAATTTCCACTTTTCAGAAGCCAAATAGCATGTCATAAATATTGTATCAACATCCAACCAGGTTGTGCAGAAAACCTCATCTGTGAGGTACCTATAACAGTATAGACAGACCTTCTCTTCACAAAACACCAAGAAATACAGTCCAACCCTAAGGCTACCCAAAATCCACATTAACTGCTGGGTTCTACACAGCTTCATCTCTGAATTTCAATGCAAAGTCTTAAACCACCTTGTCTGCATATAAACACAGATCTAATCTCCAAAAATCAGTGTGGGTTTGCTAGCCATCAAGGAAGTCTGAAACTCCATACCTCAAACTGTTCTCACTCCACGGTATCTCCACAGGTTGGAGAAAAAAAGATAATATTTGTACCAGGAAGAGGTTTTAAATAATTTGTGCAAGGCAAAATATATTGCCATTGTAGGGCAGAGGACCAAAGAAAACTCTTCATGTGTAAAAGAAGCCTTTCTGCTTTACAAGATGAGGAATGGTCACTCCAGAAAATAAATACATCTTGCCATGTTTCATTAACCCTAATCACAGGTTACAGTAAAGATCAAAGTACTGGCTCTACACAAGTATTGTGTTAGAAAGGAGACACCTGCAATAGCACATTCAGGTGGTTCATTCATAGACATTCAGGCTCCAAGAAACTATTTGCTCATGCTTGTGCAATCACACCACTGCGGCATTTTTTCCACTCCCCCAACTTGTTCCAATGTGGTCGCAAAGCTGGCAATCCACCTCTGACTGCCACAAAGTCTGAACTAGCTCTGGACACACAATTCTTCCTCTCCTTCAAGAAGTGCAAAGGACACAGTTTGCCAGAGAAATGTGGGAACTGAGGAGACAAAAATACATGTAACACAAAAATCCTGGTAGGCAGAAGCAAAGTCTCACTTGGCTGGAACAGATACAAAAGATGACAAAAATAAGAGCAATGTCTCCACCAACATGTATTTTTGGAACACTCATTTACAGGAAAATTATGCCTAGTTTGCTAACAGGTTTTGGACTTAGGGAATAAAAATTCTGGGTTTCAATCTTACCCATATGCATATAACTGTCAATACAGCAGATCACTTCTGGAAATTAAAATTTACCAGATTAGTGTTAATCACACCTGTTAAGCTGGCAAAAGAGCAGATAAGTAAAGTCCTACTACCTTGCAAACCTCAATACTGCTATAAACACCTACAGCTGAAAAATATAATGAAGAAAAGCAAGAACTGAAACATTGTTCTGGTTTTCAACACACTCTGGAGGAATTGAAACATCTCACAAACATTTGCACCTCAGCAGAATCATCCAAAATGGAGAAATCAATCCAAGCATTACACCAAAAGCTTATAAACCAACCAACCTATGCAGTGTCAGGAAAAATATGCAGAATGCTATAAAGATGGGTAACAACCAGTTAAAAAACCCGAACTAAAACACAACAGGCTATTTGCTTCTCCAGTATTCTTGGTGAGCAAATTCTAATTGAATTCTTCGTATGTTCCGTGGCAAAGTATCTTGAGCGTCTCTGAATGCTGGTTTTTGGGTTTTTTTTTGGTTTCAGAAGGCCTAGATAAACTGATTTGCATTAATAGGACAAACAGAGTACACTAGTTACATAAAGTTGGGAATAGAGCAGAACTGAAATTTTAGTTTGCCAACCTGACCTGCATGGCAATGACTAAACCATGCAATTCAGGAGAGGAAACGCTGCTAAGAAGCTCCTGATAAATAAAATAAAAGGGGTGAGGGGGTGAGAGGAGAACGGACACACATAGAGAAAAACAAAAAAAAGTAAGAAAAGTCTGGGATCTGAAAAGCGTGTGTGCTTGGCTGGCATGCAGACATCAATAAATGCGTAGGAAAAAAGCAGTGTTCCAGAGGGTGGCTCACGCATTCGCAGTAAACAAGCAAAGTAAAAAAAGCCTTCCTAGAAAAGTTACTGCATTAGAATCAATAATGAAACAATGAGCTGTTATTAGGAATGGGTAAGAGTGCTTTGGTCGGTTCGCCTTTCCAAGTAGTGGGGGGTGGGGGTGTGCAGTGGTGAAGATGGGGAAGGGAACTTGGAACAGGAGAGAGCCTGTACGTCCCAGCAGTAAGGCCATGCACAAAGCACTGTAGCCCCACACAGCAAGTTCAGTAATGCCAACAGCGAGTCTAAGCTCACTTTTGATACTTAGCTGAGAAAGGCACTGGACCGTTTTAAAATGACCACGGTATTACACAAAGCAGGTTCCCACCTGTGGTGGTGGTTGCAGTGATTTTTCTTCCCAACAGCAATCTAAAGCATGAAGTTCCTCCAGCCATGTAAAACAGCCATTTATATATCCAAAAGCAGAACCATTTCTTCTGCCTTTAGGAAATTTGCATATGAAAGAGCAGTAAGCAGAAGCCCATTACCTGTAAAATTTGTCTCCATAGAGCTGCCCTTGTTTCTAACAACATGGATAAGAAAAACAAAGTGCTCCTACCAGCACGTTTGGCTGATGTAATAAAATTCCTCTCTCGGCTACAGTCTAGTCAGAAAGACTGCAACAAAAACAGCAGCATATCAGCATTTAAATCAGCATTAAACCCTGGGCACAAAAGCTTGTTTATTTCTAAAGCAATAGGAAGTAAATTAACGTCTTAAGCTGCATGTTCATAGTATTCCTAAGTGCAAAAGAAAACAGCCCAAGACCCTACAATTACCAGTTCAGGCCAGAGATGAATGGAAAAGCAGCAGAAGTACTTGCACAGAGAACTCTACTGCATTTTAGACAGTAACCGATCTCTTCCAAATACTACATTATTCCATTGTCTGTTTGCACCCAACAGGAAGCTGCAGAACTTGACCATTCCCTACACATCCCTAGGCAAAGGCCCCTCTATAAACACCGGGAGGAAGCTGGGCACCATGAACATGGCATTTAATGGACTCTTCTTGAGATGACTTCTCCTAGATGGGGTTCCCCTGCACTGAAACTAGGGTAGTCCAGAGACATCCACTGGGCTCCACTGGAATCAACTGCAGCAAACCATAAGCACAGAATCAAGAACCATTTAGGTTGGAAAAGACCCATAAGATCCTCAAGTCCAACTGTTAACCCAGCACTGCCAAGCCCACCACTAAACCATGTCCCCAAGTGCCACATCTACACTACTTTTAAATACCTTCAGGGATGTTGATTGAAGGTCACCATCTGGTGACTGACCACTTCTCTGGGCTGCCTCTTCCAGTCCCTGATAACCTTCTTCATGATGAAATTTTTCCTAATATGCAATCTAAACCTCCCCAAGCACAACCTGAGGCCATTTGAAGGCCGATGATATGAGCTGGGGGGAGTGGCTGATACACCTGAAGGCTGTGCTGCCATTAAGTGGGACCTCAGTAGGCTGCAGAGTTGGGCGGAGAGAAACCTAATGAGGTTCAACAAGGGCAAGTGTAGGGTCCTGCACCTGGGGAGGAACAACCCCAAGTACCTACACAGGCTGGGGGCTGACCTACTAGAGAACAGCTCTGCAGAGAAGGACCTGGAGGCTTACTGGATGACAATCTGATCATGAGCCAGCAGTGTGGCCCTGCAGCCAGGAGGGCCAATGGCATCCTGGGGTGCATCAGGAAGAGCGTGGCCTGCAGGTCGAGAGAGGTGATCCTCCCCCTCTACTCTGCCCTAGTGAGGCCACATCTGGAGTGCTGTGTCTGGTTCTGGGCTCCTCAGTACAAGAAATACAAGGAGATACTGGAGAGGGTCCAGTAGAGGCCACAAAGAAGACAAGGGGTCTGGAGTATCTCTTTTGAGCAGAGACTGAGGCAGCTGGGCCTGTTCAGTCTGGAGAAGAGAAGACAGAGGGGATCTCATTAATCCATATAAATATCTCAAAGGTGGGTGCCAAAAGGATGATGCCAGACACTGTTCAGTGGTGCCCAGTGACAGGGCAAGTAGCAATGGCCATGAACTAAACCAAAAGAAGTTCCACCTCAGCATGAGAAAGAACTTTACATTGAGGTGGTAGAGCACTGGAACAGGCTGCCCAGGGAGGTCACGGTCAACCTAAACAAACAAACAAAAAAATCAAACACCACAAACATACAAAGCAAACTAAAGTTGCAGACTTTTAAAGCAATATTAACTGCTTGAGTGAATGCATTCTTCCAGTTCTCTCTAGTTCTCCAGTCAAAATTTTTTTCTGATGTTCACTGGCATACTTATTAAATGACCTAAGCAGGTGTAGATATTCTTGGACATAAAGTTGGTGTCTCTCATACAGGGACAAAACTGCAACATTTTAAAAAAATCCATACTTCTTTAGCTTACTTTTTATTGCTAGTAAAGGGGTTGTATTTATTCTTTGCCATAACTACTTTTAAAACCATATTTCTTTTTCTCTTCATTACCCATGTTCTATGCCTGCTTGGCAATAATGCCAAAATAAAAGTTGTTTTCACAGTGATTATATGCCTTCTCAACAGAAGTTTGCAATATACTACAAGATTAAATAGGACAGCCAGAAATCCCCAAAAAAGTGAGCTTCTCTTATTCAAAGAGAAAAACTATAGCCTACAGCACTCAGAGATGGGGAAAATACTATTTTAGTATGATCAATTCTTCTTGAATTTTGTTAAATTTCTAAGAATACTGTCTAACATAAGTGGATAACACTTCTGCTTCACAGCAGAACTACTGCACTGGAGAACAGGCTTATATTAGCTGTATTTTGAAAACTACGCACGTGTCAAACTAAAATAAATTATTTTCTTCATTAGGTGGAATGACAAACATAATTTACCTATTTTTGACTTATTTCTGTGCAGCCAACACCCTAAACTGTGCACTACTACTTACATTATTCAAAATGTCAGTACATTTTGACTAAATCTCAGCTTGCTATTACAGGACAAACTGAATCAAATGACAAGTACAACTCCGGAAGAGTCGGACAAGAAGTACAACTTCACACAAGCTAGTCATGTAACCAAATGCCTGTCTAGGGGGAGAAAAAGTATCATGCAAAGAAATAAGAGTAGTTGGACTCATTCAGGTCTCATCCTACCTTGAATTCTTGAAGTTCAGCGCAAGCATCTTAGTTTTCAAATCCTCTCCTTGCAAGATACCACTAACAGGAGAAAGCAAGTTCCCCTGCCTACAAGCCACTGCCAGCCCTTCGTTAGTAAACATCCTTCTGGCAGTCAGCTGGACCTCCCGAGCTTTGCGCCGACATCCCCCAGCGCCAACTGTACCAGTGCCCAGGCGGGTGTGATTGTCAGGGAAGGAGCAGCTGGTCCCTCCCAGCGGATGAAGGGAAGGGATCCCTCCTCCTGCCCAGGCCATGGTAGCTCACACAGCTGCTCCACAAAGAATACACCAAGAATACACCAAAGACAACTTCAGCAGCAGAACAAGATGCAAAACTGTATACTCGACTAAAGAGACATCTGGTCTGCAACACAGTCACTGCAGATGAGAGTGATGTATCACGGCTGACAAATGAATTTGTAAGATGACATTTTCCTGCTTTACTTATCTCATAGAAAAGTAAGTGTGTTTCAATTTGCGTTACAATAGAACTAATTTTTATGGGGAAAAAAATAAATACAAGAGACACTCCTTACTAGAAACTGTATCAAATACAATGTGGATTTTTCTTAACTTTTCTGCTTTTTTGGGGTTTGTTGAGGGGGTTTTTGTTGGTTTTTTTTTCACAGTGCTTACTATTCTACCTTGCAACGCTACTTTCATGCACAGCAACATACACTCTAGAACTGCCAGGTGTTTTGTTTTAATAAAAACAACTATTCAGAAGTGGTAGTATTTTCCAAGGAGACTCACTATCAATAACTATGGGTATAGTTATTGCATGTTATGTCTTGACTCTATACTAGCCCCTTTCCCCAGTAATAACCAAAGGTACAGCAAATGAATTAGGATTGAAGCTGTTGCTCTCTGAAAAGAATTCTCACAGTGCCACAGGAGGATGCTCAAATGACTACAGTGGTCACCGCTTTTAACTAAATTTATCTCAGAAAAGAGCCTAAGCATCCACTTGGCAAAAGCACAACTACTGAAGTGGAGTTTACTCACATTCTCCCCTTGGATTCATCTACACATATAAACACTACACACACAAAGGAAATCCCTGCTAGAGGAAAAAACACCACCAACATGATAAAAAATAAAAAGGTAGTAATTATATATCAAGTGCACTGTAATGTCATTTACAACTACAGAAATCACTTACTAGTTATTTAATTCAAGTCCTGGCCTCTGCAGTGCACCTGTAAAAGTGTATGGGCTCACCTGGACAACCTGCACAGGGCTGGGCTGTTTCTGGATGAAAAGAACCTGGGGACAGAACTCACTCTCCACAAGGGAGAAAACAAGGCTTTTTCAATGATATCCCTTTTCTCTAGTTTTGTGTCCCTTTGAAGTTTGACAGTAAGCAGTGGCAGTGCACAGAATAAAGATAACTGCTCTTGTTTATTTTTAAGACAAAGACAATGCAATGAACAGAGTGAAACACAGCAATATGTTGACAAAGATGCATTAAAGAATTAGGTAAATAAATGCCCAATACTAAGATTTAATTGCAACAACAGTACCACAGCAAAGGCTTCTTCTCTTATATATCCATATATTCCTTTACATTTTTATCATACATTCCTTTCTTTGATTTGATTTTACTCCTCTGACAGAATTTTCAGATGTTCCCTCACATACGCACTCCAGGTTGCTCCATCTGGGAGTAAGAGAAAGAGGAGGGTGTTTAGGATTTTTACATCAACTTGTTAGATAACAACTGTTATTTGAACAGAGAAAGGATTCTCTAAAAGCTGAGTAATTTACACAGAGCTCAGAGAGGTAGCAATGTTCAGGTACCTGAAGTAAAGGGATTCATTGAAGCATCATTATGTACTACATAAAATGCATACAAACAGACACACACAGCCCAGCCAGGTAACAACAGCCTTTGGCACCAGACTATCCTGCATGCTGAAAAGTGAGCACAGTCACAGTGACAACTTCACTTTCACTACCACATTCAAGAGCATCACTCAAAAGGGCAACCAATTCAACTCTGACAACTGCACAGAAGCAACGAAGTCAACTTGACTGGCAAAGAGCACTTCGGTGTAAGGTACAAGGTCTTTCAGAGTAGCTGCACTTTGCCTTTTAGAAAGACTATTTGTGCAAGGCTTCCATGTTACAGGACTAGATAGAAGGTGTAGTAAGATACCCATCTCTATCACAGGAAAGAGTTCCATCATCCTGAACCGTGGAGCAAAGCAGAGAGTAGCAGTCTCTTCCTAGCACTTCTCTCATGCAGATACTACAGGGGTGACTTTGTTGTCTTCCCCTAAGGTGACCTTTTAGCAACACTAAGGAGTAAACAGCAGCTGAATATACTCTCACTGCAATACAGCCAGATGGCAGTCCACTTCTCCACCATTATCTCCTCACTTATAAAAACTGCTGGAGTTTCATCTCCCAGCTTTGAACAGCTATTCCTGCATCTACAGGAACTTCCCTTTGAAATTTCTCCCAGGCAGCTCTTCGAAGTTATAATCAAAAAAGAGAAAGCTCTGAAACTAGGTTTACTGTGCCTCCACTTGTTTCAATTCATGGGACTTAAGAGTCTTTCCAAGGGACTGTCTAAGGCTTGCCTTTCTCAGGCTATCACTTATCAGTAGTGGCACTTTCAACACCCTCTACTCCGGACAGAAGATGGGGCATGAAATATTCACAGCATTCTTATCATTCCAATTACACCACTGGTGCACCAGGTCTCTGCTGCTAAGCTGTATCTACCATCAATTTAACTTGTAGTTTTGCTAGAAAAACATTTACTAGGATACCAAAGAGAAAAAGCCACACTCCAAGAAGTCAGGAAAACAGCAGCAGGGATCACAGAAACAGCAGGCAGCATCTCCACAGAAATAACCTCGAAAATTTTTTCCCCTCACCATGCTTCACATCCGTAAGAGACTACGGCATCACCAACAGATGGGAACATGTCAGAAGGAGTTTCAGGCATTAATCTATCACTAGCAAAAATTACTGACCCAGTGTGAAATATTGGTGTTTACCTCTAAGGGAGCCAGGAAATTAATCTTTCACGATAACCTGACAAGTATGGGAAATGCTTTGGGTATACAAAAGCACAGCACACAAACATCCCTTTCTATCACAGGGAATTTAAAACAAAGCAGTACGTCAGACTTCTCTAACACCATCCCAGATAATAGTTATTTCCACATTCCATATCTTACTCTACAAAAGCTCTTAAAAAATATGGTCACTCCTCCCCACTCATGCACTTTCTCTCTGTGGCAGAAAGGAACTACTACAAATAAACAAACATTAGGGAAACGTCCTGCAAGGAAAAAGGCTTGAGGTGCTGAGAGAAGCTCTGATAACTCCTCCAGCAACCTGGCAAAAATGATATAGAAGTTCTTTTTCCCTACTGTACATCTTCAACAAGACAAACAATAACTCACCGCTTGAACACCTCAAGCATTCTTTTCCCCATCCCCTGCCCCTCCATCCTTCCTGACCCTCATACAGCAACTGGAATGGCAGTGTGTGTTCTGGACTGTGCTCACAGAAATGCAGGAAGAGAAGAGAGGCTGTAGAAGCACCTGCTTTTAGTCCAACCAGCTGCTTCAGCTGCATTATGGAGACCAAGCAGAGGGAGGCAGACCCTGTGTCAGGTTCCCAGCTGGGTCTGTTGCTGTGCCAAGGGTGGAAAGACAAGGAGGTGGCACTGCTAGAAGCCTGCAAGAGCAGCTATGTACTCTACAGTGCCCAACCTTCCCTCCTCTCTGGCACAAGAGAAAAATCCCGGGACTTTCCAAAAGTGTTGTTTACTTTCCACGTGTATAACTGAGTGATGCCCCAAGACCCCAAATCCAGATACACAGCTTTGTTACAATAACAACCACCTCCACTCAAGTTCTAGGTTACAGTGCTGTAATTTTACTAAAGGATAGAGAATCATCACAAACTGTGTTGGAAGAGGCCATTCAACTCAGTAAACTCAATGTAATTATATATTTATATATATATAATAAATAATAAAATATAAACTTCAGTTATATACACTGACTGAGCTACCATAGTATAACAAGCAAACATTGGGTTAGTCAAGTCAAATGAACACACACAGAACACTTGGCTTACCCCAATTACAAACACCTTCATATAAAGCCTTTGTGGTGCCCTTCTACTCCCAAGCTGACATCATCTGCTCGTTTTGTAAGTAGACTCTACCCCATGACCTAAATCATGGATGCCACTATTGACAAATCCAGGCACGCCAAGCTACTAGAGAAGCCTACTTCAAATGCCTTTCCAAATGATCCGGAATCCCTCTTAACTGCTCCAATCAACTACTTTTAATAAATTTTCCTCTTGTAATATAGTAATTCAGGGAAGACCCCATTTTTTTACAAAAACACTACACATACTGCATTCAAAAGAACATCCTTCAAAACCTCATACACTTGTGTTTGTATCACTTCTACCCCTTCCCTCCCTCATGCACTAATCTAATTCATCTGTCAAGGAAGCAAACTAATCAGTTCAACACAGTTTTCTCCCTGGCAAATTTGTGTTGGCTGGCTGTCTTCCCCTTTCTCTTCTACGTGCTCATAAACTGCATCAAATGTTTTACTATTACCCATGTAGCTGGTAGGCAAGTCATGCCACGGCTGGAACGAAACTCAACGCAGCCCCTTGGAGAGCTCAACCAAATCAAATATAGCAGGCTCAGCTCTGAAAGGGATAAAACCACAGCAGTGCTATACCCAAGCTGTTAAGCTCTGCCAGTTCCTGCATGTCCTCGGAACCGGAAGAACAGGATGCATTAAAGTTCCAAGGAAGTATTTCCTACATAAGTATCCGAACAGTAGATCATGATACTAATAAGACAGTCTTCACAGATTCACAAAATAGCCTGCATTGAACAGTCTGCTTGAAATTTCTACTAAGTCAAGAGGGAGGCTAACAAGAGAGGAGATGAACCTTTCATCTTTTTTTTTCCTCCATAAAGTAGAATATATATATATGAAAAAGAATCTAAACACAATAGGTTGAAGGGAGCAAGGTATTTTCTATGAAAGGGAAAAAAAGGCATATTTCTACTAGACCCCCTTGTGGACAGATTTTTTTTTTCTCGTTAATGAATAAAACATTGGAAACAAAAGCAGCAGCACACAGCTAGAATGAAAGCATTGATGTTGGAATGAAGCATTTCAGATGGAAAGATGTGTTTGGGGATTTTTGTTTTTCCATCTGCTTTTGTTAAACTAGAAGTGATAACTCCCCTTGAACACTTTACAACTCTCAGTTTTATAAGAAGTAAGATAAAGATGGTGAGAACATATGAATAACTAAAGCTCTCAATAAGAAATAGCACCCCTTACAAGAGGAGTTGTTGAGCTCTACACGCCTCAAAGAGCAGTGTCAGCTAGCATTTCCTTGTACTAATGCCTTTTCCCACTGGGGTCACTTCTTCACTTTCTGTGTCTGTCAAGTGCTGCAGCCCTTTTTCTACTCTATTGGTTTTCTTTTTGCTGCAAAAGGAGCAAAGGGTGTTCTAGCAACATTTTGACACTACTCTTCAGCAGCCACACCACACACATCTATGCTTTTAAAGTAAGCTAACAAAGATTAGAATCCTTTACAGTAACCAGACAGATTTAATAGATTTTTAACTCAACTGTTCCAATGGAAATTCACCCCTTTGCTAAGAAGCACTTCAACAGGCCTACCCCTTCACTCCCCCTCCCAATACTTCATCAAATTTTACTTGCTACATTTATTTTTCATCAGCAAAACCAAGCATTACAGGATTTGATAGCTATACAAGCTTTTTTTGACTTCACTAGTTAAGAAGATATCCATTGGGTGATAAATCCACTTAATCCTCTTTAGCTTCCCAAAAAACGTGAAAGCAAACTAGACTGAATATTCTACTTGCAAGAGGAAGCCTCTCGTAGGCCGTAATATTTGTAGCAGGACTATACAGCTACTGGGAAAACCACTCACAGCAATCAGTCTACACAGCCTGTATATAATCCAAAGGAACTAGGATAGAATACTGAAATCAAGTCACTTGGAACAGAGGTAGAGATAACTTTAGCTTTGTTTGGATACAGAATGGACCTTTCCTAGTCTATCAATTCTAGTGAAGAGCAGCAGCATTCTTCTCTCAAAAGTAAAAATGAGAGACCTGAGAAGCTCAAAAACGAATCATGTATTACCATCTCACATATTATCATCATTTTCACCCTGGGGTTTCTTTACCTATCAGTTGAAATCTCCAAGTTTAATTCACCTTGTCTCTGAGCATGCATTGCACCCACAAAACTTTCTGTGGCCACCCAGCTATTCATTTCTACAGCATCTACACAGATAAACAGAATCCTAAATTTTGTTTGGGTAGAGCAATTTTAAGCTGACAGTGCCTGAATTAACTCTCTTTCTGTGACAGGCAAATGAACTGCTGCACAGAGAATTTATTGAAGAGTGTGCCAATTACAAATCAAAAGGCAATTTCCACAAAAGCCCTTCAGCATTCATGTCACTAACCTCTACAGCATTCCTGGGATCAGAGCAAACAGCTTCAAGAGAACAGGGCCCATTCCTTTCCGAGGTTTCTCTTCAACACCAAAGCTGCTCTCTCACTAGGTAAAAGAGAAAAGGGTTAGAATATAAACGTGACAATAAAATCACAGAGCTCTGCTATTCTGCAATGGATGAGCAGCCATTCCTATGACAACTGGACTTTCACAAATCTAAGTAATCTTTTAAATAGCTCCTGGGAAAGGAACTGTAGTAAACTAGAAACTGACACACAGCAGTAAGCTTAAATAAGTATTATCTCCCCGATTAAATGGTACTTGCTGAGAGCACATGAACTGCTAAGAGAGTTAATACAAAGTGCAAGACCGGTAATTAATGCACTGACAGCCCGTGATCAGCAAGAGCATCCCTCTGAGGAACTAAGTGATTTCTCATCATTACAGCAGGAGAATGAGAACTAAGCTGCATTGACCCCAGCCCAGCTAAGCCAACTGTGAAGCTCCCGAATGTGCCCAGCTTTCCCTGGCCTCTCCCCTAATCTGTCTGACTATTTTTACAGAGTTATAAAATATTAATCTTAAAATTTTTAAGTGGACACACACAAGCCAACAAGGGCCACCAAGTCTGAGCTCACTTCAGCATGACTCCATGAATCCATCATGGTGACATACTCCAGCTAACCCAAGGCAGGTGGCAGAGGCAGTAAAACCAGCACTATACACTGTAGGACCTGGTAAACAATTAGGAGAAATGCTGCACTTTGGTTAATTAGCCATGAGATGGCAGACCTCTGATTATTTTACCTCTGATTCCCAGTCAGCCCCACTTGGCACCCGTAGTACAGATGTTCCTGCAGTGCAGTGCACTACACAATACAGGCCACAGCACAGACTTAAAGTAACTTGGAAAACTTTATACTACAATTCACATAATTTGTTGTTTTACTGTTCTGTACATTAAAGGGAGCAGGGAAGATATCGTGGAGCGGGGGCGAGTCGACATGAGTAAAAAAAGGCAGCACAGCATCAGGTACCTTTGAAAGGTTTTGTGAGAGAGATGGCACTAATGCGAAAATCTTGCTCAGAGAGGTGTTGCAGAGCTTAAAACAATAAAACATTTTACTACAATGCTGTTGTATGCAATAAAAACCGAAGTAACTTGCTGGGCAAGTTCAAGAGTTCAGCACTAACAACTAAAGCAGAAGTTCTCTCCTAACTCCATCCTCCATGACCATAAAACCCTCTGCTACTCCTAGTACAGGAATAGGAAGTCAATTAACAAAATATGCCATTTGACACTCTCTGAAGTTTGTAAATTGTTTATTTTGTTGTAAAGCTAAAGGCCCTTGCTTTTTGATTGAAGCCTGCTTTTAGAAAGAATACTCCTGTTTTAGTCTAGGACCAACAAGCAAGAAAAATACTCCAATGCTCACCAGTACACAGGATGATGGGGTAATGAGTTCAATTTCCAGAGGGATCCATCCACTCAGGCACCTCATGCATTCCCCTCACTAGCATTCTCAAGTACCTTCGCTGCTTCAACTCGCCTACCTCTCCTCCCTCACACAGCATCTGCTTACAATTATTTTCTCAGGAGATTAGCTCTAGAGACCCATCTGCAGTGGTCAGCACAGATAAAATAAACTAGATCAACTCAAGACCAGCAGATATCCTAGAATCCAGCCACACAGTGTCACTGCACCAATGCCCATGATTTATGCAGTATCTTAGATTCTTCTCTACCAGTGTGAAAGTCCAGGTTAATACCAGGCCTGGGCAACACACCAGAGGCCAGACTGCCACACAGAGCCATCAAGCCCAGAGAACCACCCTACAGTATCCTCACTTTATTCAGCACAATGTGTCCTTGGAAGGCCTTTATCCTCTGCTCTTACCTGTCTTGTCTCCCCTCACTTTCATCTGTTCACGGGGAAAAATAAGAAGTCACCAGCCAGTACCAAACACTACGTGTGTGCACAGCATATGAAACAGTAGAAACTGGACTGTGGAACTCAAATACAAGAAGTAGGGTGAGCACTTTTATTTTATCTCTACAGAAGCAAGTAAATATTTAAACTAAGAGGATAAGCAAACAGTCCTTTTGTCATAGAAACAGTTACTGGGACGAGTTTGGTAGTAAACCTAACACAAATTGGGAACTGCAGTTTCTGCTACCTTCAACTACATTTTACTCTATTAAGAACTTTATTATATAACCAACAACCTCTCAGGTTCAAAATAATAGATTTTTATTTTTAAATACAGACAATGGAGGTCTCAGATATGGGTTCCAAATAAATCAGACTGTGATTGTGTCAAATTTAATTAACACTTACTATATTTGCAAGGCTTAAACGACCAGTTACACTGCAAGAACTCAAAACCCACAAGCTTACTTGAGCAGAAATTAAAGGGTAGCACCTTCTCCAGCTAAAGAACAACATTAGGAAGTAAAACCCTGAAGACAGCTTGCAACTCTCTTTCACATGTGTTATTTACTTGGTCCTGGACCAAAAGTTTACAGTTTATCTAGTTTATCTGTATTCCCACGGTACACTTGGAATGCCTGGTCTCTGTAAGTCTTGATTCCCTTACATTTATCCTACTTCCATATTTTGTCAGAGTCACAATAGCTTGAGAAATACTTTATCAAAAGCATCTGCACAAAATGAGTTGTTTTGACTTGCAGTCTCAAAACCAATAAACACAGGGGATCAGGAGGTACTGTTTAAACATAGTTAACAAGAACTAAATGCCTTCTTTTGTGCCAAAAATAAAGCAGCCCTATTTTACTTAATCTTTAGTACTGTCCATGCTTTAATTCTCCCCATGGTCACCAGCTGAGTTAGCAAAAGTGACTGCAAAGCCAGTAGCACACCTCACCTATCCCGCAGCAAAAAGGACGATTTCAACCTTGAATATCCCAAAAGACAGACATCCTCCAAAGAAATGTGACTACATAAGCAACAAAACAGCTTCGTTTTGAACACACTGGTCACACACAGTAAGACTCTGGAAGCACCCAAGACAATTCACGTGACACTAGCCTCCTCACATGCTCCAGCCTAGCGAAGGCTTAGAAGCATCCCAAGCAGAAATGGCAGCTGATGTGTGTCCTCCAACTATGCTACTCTCTGACAAAAACCCTGCTGCAAGTTGAGAAAGGAGAAACCTTTCTAGGCAGTGCCAAGGGGGCAGCATAGCTTGGTCACCTCCCACTTAGTTGAGTCTCCGCTGTACAAGAGAAACACCTCTGGCAAATACATTAAACACTGAAAACAAACCCTTTCTCTCCTTATGCTGGAGGAAAGGATCTATGTTTTCCAAACAATCAAGACTCAAATTTACCTTTCCTAGAAGATTTCTTAGGGTGTTCACACTCTCTCCATCCGAACTAGGTTCCTGACTCTCCAAACGGACAATGTGATGTGCAGGCACGTACGGTACTCCATGGCTGCGCTGCCTACAGGCTTCCTTACCCATCACTGTCCACTGAAGAGGTGCAGAAAGGAATTTAAGTTCCCCCTGAATCAGACTGCACCTTTCCAGACGCACAGCACCTTGCTCTCTGGCTAATGGCTTTCCCATTAGCGCACTATCCAGAGGTTGCTGAAACCCCTAATGGAAGAGCAGCAGAGCGAAGAACCCAATTGCCCATTTCATATCCGGTGTCTTCTCCTGCCCATTTCAAAAGCGTCTCAAGCAGCAATTACCTCATGAAAAAATAAACGATCAGTGACGAATATAACGGAGAGCTACCGCGGTCCCCCTTGGAGTGCCAGACAAAAGCCTCCATGGCTTCTCATCCCCGGAACACCGCACGGCTGTACGCACAGGCGGCGTGTGATTCAGCAGACGGCAGCACAGCGGAGAAGCCGCGCTGCCGGCTCCCAGCTCTGCGTCGCTTCGTCTCCGTGACCCACCACTGAACCCTGGCAGCAGCCACGGCATTTATTTTCCAGAAATCAAGTGCCATTCAGAAAACAAGTTTCAGTCACCAAAAACGCTCCCCCACCCAAGGCTTACATAAAGCTCCCCGCTGCACTGAAGGGCTTTCCTTTGGTTCAAAGAGTTAGAACATGTCATTTACAAGTGTTTTTCCAAAACACAGTAGTAGGGTGGCCAGCTTGAGTGTGAACAATAAAAACATAAATGACACTTCACAGCAGTTACCATTAATTTTAACAGACACTTGCTTTTTCAGACAAGTCCCAATCTACAGGCATTCCTTGAAGAGTTTCTTTATGCAGTTTGTATAATTACGGAAGATTACAAAAAAATATTTTTCCATCATATGAATCAAAGCTTTTTGGCTCTTTTAACTGCAAAATGCATTTCGTCAATATGTATTTTATACTAAATGCACTCTTATTACAGACATCTTTCTGTTGAGACAAAGGATATAGTCAATTGAACTTTGACTACTACTCGTCCAAACATCCTTCTCCAGAATTGAGCTGATAAGTGTAAATTAATTCTAATAATATGCATGCATGACTTGAATAATTTCTCTTAGTTGCCATTACTTCTTTGTCCTTGTCATTTAAATAATTTGCTTGCTGTAACAAACATTTGCAGACCTGCATCCCACCAGGTATTTAACCAGGAGCTTAGTTAGGTCTCTACTTTTGACCGAGTACCTCAGCACTCACTGTTTCTAGAGCTAAACAAGTCAAACAGAAGTTGATTGCTACCCTCACATCATACAAAAAGTGATGAATAACAAATCTCAGCCCTCAAAAACCCCTTGGTTCCAGCAAAGAAGAAAACTGATAAAGTAACACCATAAAAATCTGCTTTTATGTATATCTCATTTCTGAAAAAGCAATACAAATGTTTCACAGACTTCTATCTTAGCTGCTTTCTCCTTATGTAAGGTATTTACAAGTATTCCTCTGCAGATAAACCATGTTTATCAAGTTCATGCATACTGTACTAATGGCATCAGAATATTAAAAACTGAAAGCCCTAGAACAGCATCAGGTTTCTTCGGTGCCACACACCACAGGTATTCAACAGAAACCTATTCAGGCCTAACAAGCCATTTTCATACCTGCTTCCGTGTTAGAAAACTCCCATGTTTTATCAAAGAGAAATCAAGGAAGACATTACCTACAAACTAAACACACATCACTGAGAGCTGAACAAAGCACCGATGTTGAAGCCCAAAACAGTTGTTGCTAGGAATTACAATAATTGAGTGCTAGCACTTACTCCACATCCAACAGAGATAAAACCCTGCCTCTAACTGAAGGAAATCAGAGGGATCATAAACATTATGTGATCCAAGTACATTTTCTGCCTTTTCTCGTAAAGATGTATGCTTAGCATGCATTCTCTAGCTCACTGGAGCACTCTCAGATGCACTACAAAGGGACATGATGACAAAGACCATCTTTAGCCAAATGAGGTGAGAGGTCAGGATCAGTTACCAGCAGAAGCCAGTATCTGAATTCATCCTGCCTACAATGATAAGAAATAACTTCGGTAAAAATTTATTTCTGCTGTACATAAAATTTGAGAGAAGAAAAACAACTGTGGGCAGTATGTTGTCTAACTACCTCCAGCTGTTTTAACAGTAGGATCAGGATGAAAGACCCAGATGTTTCCCTCTGACAAAGATGAGACTGTAAAAGCCAACATAAGGGTCATCTTCGTTTGTAAAAAACCAAAAAAATAAAAACCTCAAGGTAGAGAACTTCAGTGTCTGGTTCCCTCCGAAACCCTCTTTTGTTACTGTTCCTTATTCACTGCTTCTGCTAAAACAAACTTCTAGCACTGTAAAACTGCCTGCAGAAAGAAGTAAAGATATCACATTTGTTTTCAATAAAGTTCACAACTCCAGCAACCCAGGTACTTTCTTCTCATCACAGGTATTACTGGATTCCTTTGCTTTTTGTTTTTAAATCCAACTCTTGGCATTCTTGTCATACTTCCAAATGAATGCATGCTTCCTACTGAGTACTCCATTAACCTCCTCATGCTCAAGGGAGACGAAGAAAATGCGTTAAGGCAACACTTCAACTTCTAATAAAACAACAAAAATTACACAAGTAAGTCTACAGACACTTGTCACCACAAACTGCTTAAAAATTTTCACCAACTATTACTTCATCCATCTTCAACAAAGAACACGATCATCCATAACTCAGTGTTTTTGCGGTCCCCAAGACCCAGCGTAACACAGCTTGGAAACACTAGAAAGATGATACCAGCAGTGGACAGGGAGGAAACATCACCCCACCTTGCACACAGATTTCTGGAAGTGGAGGGGGAATATATAATTCAGACAAACTAATCATGTTTAGAGGGGAAGGAAGGTTTTCCCACTCTGTTCAGCAACGTGAGGAATTCCATGCCAACCCTCAAAACACAGGCACCACCTCACACTCAACAGCAAAGGGGAGGACTCTCAGGAAAGAGGTCAATGACAGACCATTACAACAACTAATACACACATACAATTAAGTGTTGCTGCTCTCCACCGAAGTCATCCAAGAGCTCAATGCAATCTGCAAACTACAAACCCCTTGACAGGTATCTCAGGCACCACACACTCCTATGTCTTTCAAACAACAGTTCCTCCTAAAAAATTCTTGTCTGGCATTTTAGCCAGATTCTTTCCAACACAGCAAAGCCTGGTAATATATATAAGCGAAGTGCCAACTACATACAATAAAAGGAGACATCACCCTAAAGAAACTGCTCGAGCTGCAGCTGCATTCACATCTCCTCCGGAAGCATCCTATACACAGAGAGCAGAACACAAAAAAAAAATCCCAAACTTGAGTGATTTGGCACTGGGTAGAATTTAAAAGCAAGGGAAGTTTAACACCAACAATTCGAGTTTTTTTAAAGCAAGAAAATGAAAGTCAAGGAAATAAATCCAGTCTCATTTATTGCAGGCAAGCTCTGTTGGACAGTCCAAATCTTGCCTCAACATAGCTGCAGTCATTTGGAAGAGTCAGGAAGATTTAAAGCAACCCCAGATTTCTATGCCACTAGAAAGAAGAAATGCTCCACAAACTGTGCATTTATATTAAGTCAGAGCCAAACTTAGTCTCAAAAAGGAACAAGAAAATTGTCATACACGCTTCATGTTCCTTCACCTTTTAATTACTCCCTAATTAAATTTGCAAGCTTTGATAATATCTACTACTATAAGCTGATGCTCCAAATGGAAATAAATGCTAATTCCCCCTCCAAATGAACCATCAAACCCATGTGCATTTAAATAGATTAGTAAAATTTATTTCAAGTTGTCTTCAGAATACTCTCATCTACCATACTCGATCCTCAATTTACAGAAGTCTTTGCCAAGCGTGCATTAATCCATAGACACCCATAAACAGTCTTCTGCTCTTAAGAGCAAAGAAAAGTGCTTCTTGTAGAATAAATCACAATGTGTCAACATTAAACTCCAGATGCTCCCTACGTAGATACGCTGAACTGACTTGTAGGTCACCTGTGACATAAAATTTCATCAATCGTATTGCTCGAGAAGAAGCATTATCTTTTTACATGGAGGTTTTCAAATTAAGTAACTGGGTCTTAACGTTATAGCACTATGATTTCTGTCAACAAAATACTGGATGCTGGCACCTATGTAGCTCATGCGGCCCAACCTTTGCCCAGCACAGGGTCAGCTTTGATCAGGTTGCTCAGAGGTCTAGGTGAGCTCTGAGCACCTCCAAGGGTGGAAATCCCATTACCCCTTGGAGAAACCAATTCCACTGTTTACCTTCATGGTATAAATTTTTACCCTCGTTGTAAATGACCTTGTGCTGCTGTTGTCCAGTGCCTCTTCTCTTATCCCTGTGCATCTCCAAGAGGATAAGGACAGTCAAAATTTCTACAGTGGTCATCTCTTCTAAAATAGAGTAATGAACATATAAATACTTTATAAGTTGATCAAATATCAAAGGACAGGGTCCTTAATCAGTCAAATACACGTTCAAATAATGAGTGTATTTTTTATACAAGCTATTATTTTATTTATGAAGGAGTAAATAAACGTTACTGAACACACACAACATTTTGCTTCATCAAATCGGAAACAGAGACCAGAATAACAGAGAGGGATTCTCTGTATACTTCAGGAAGCTAATGCCTGGCTAGTCCTTTAGCTTTCCACAGGAATGTCTCTGGATACAGAGACAAACCCTGATTATCTAAATCACTGGTATCTAGAATTTTGAAATCCAAAGGTCAGATACCTGCCCCGAGGACAGATGCTCTGGCATTCCTAAGAACAGATCAGCTACCTTGATGACATTTGGAGGCTTGCAATACAATTTCAAGTACTATGTTCAACTGCCTTGAAGGTGGGGGGTGGTTATTTGTTTCTTTTACAAAGAGAAGTGTGTTAAGTTGCTCCAAACAATACACTCAAAAGTAAATAAAGATTTTTCCCTCTCAATTAGTGTTTACATGCTAGCTTGCTCAATATAGCTACACTCACTGATGTTATATTGCATAATGTAATCAATATATCACTATGTTATCCCTGCCATTAATTCCAACCTCATATTCATTTCTATTTACTTTAATTAATCACAAAGTTACAATTTCCTAACAAGGACTGAAGGCTGACCTATATTAAAAGGCGCCACAGGCTAATGGCAAACCAAAGACAAAGCCAGGCTTTACACAGCACTGCATGGTAGGAGGACAAGGGACGACAGGCATAAACTGATACATGAGAGGTGCATACAATCAGAAGATTTTCCCCACCACCACCAAGGATAGAGAGGCATCAGAATGGGGCCCAGAGAGGTTCTGCTGTCTCCAGCCTTGGAGGTTTTCAACACACAATAGGATCAAGGCCAGAGCAACTTAGTGCCATCTCAAAGCTCGTCTGGTTGCCAGTAGGAGGTTGGACTACAGGCCTGCCAAGGTTTCGTCCAACCTGAGACATCTTGAGAGGTTCTTTTCCCTCAGTCACGTATGTACTGAGTCTTAATCCCAGTGTCCCAATCCAACATTTCATGTGCAAAGTCAGCTAACTTACTACTCTGCTTTCCCAAATCTCCCAATTGCACGGATTCTTTTCCCTCTGAAGCCTTCAGCTTCCTGCCGATTCTGTAACTCTACAACAGGGAAGGCAACCTTTCACCACTGGATGTAATTTCCTCTCCAGGCATCTGCTTGGAGGCCAGAAAACCAGTCATTAAGTCTGCAGTGAATGAAAAACAGGAGGAAAAGAACAGAAAGCAGATGTACTATAGACCACGGCAGGCAGAGGACAGGCCCTCCCAAGCATACAGACCTCCTGACTACTGACTAGCAGAGTCTTCCGTATCTGACTCGCACCCAGCCCTAAAAACTTCAAGCAGGTTGCTCAAGAGCTCTAAGAGCCACCTACCACAGCACCTGAGTCCTGTAACAAGCTTTTCTCCAGCACCCCCAGGGCAGGGGCAACATTTTAACCTGTGCTAACAATCCTTCCTTAAAAAGGATTACAGAGAAGCAGAGCATGACAACATTTTGGTGGTCCTACCTGAAGTCAAGCCCAGGCTAGGGTACTACTCAAAAGCAACTGTCCTCGATGAGCTGCCTTTGACAACAGCATAGCTGTTTGCATGGTGCTGTACTTCAGGTAACATGTTCAGAAAGGCAAGAGCTGATCCTGCACCCAGTTAACTCCTCCATCTGTGCATCTCTGCTTTTGCCCATCTGCAACACAGAGAAATTGTCCCAAAAACAAAGGAGACATAGCTGTGTTTCCCACACAGCAGCTTTAGCCTACGTGCGCGTCTTCAACAATGTCCTCCCTCAAATGCCTTGGACAAAGCTTCACAACAGGCACAGCGCTGAGCCTCTTCCTTGAGTGAAAGGAAAATTAGGGCACCAGGCAAAGAGGAAGCAGACTTCCAGGTACCTGGCCAGCCAGGCTGCTCAACTTCCCACCAGTCCTCCTGCCCTGGGCTAAGCACACTGCGTGCTGCACAGCTGGTGCCCAGGTACATCCAGGGATCAGACAAAACAATTTGCAGAGGACCTTTCATTTCTGGGTTTCCAGCCAGCTATTTCTGTTCTGCAAGAACTCTTTTCTGGTCAGTGACGCTGGATTCCAAGTCTTGAACTGTACACATTTCAAGAAACTGCTTCCTTGTTGTTAAATTAAATGCTACTGTTCTGAGAAGGTCTCTAGGTCAACATCTCTTTTTGCTAGAGAATTTTGCAGCTCAGATAGAGATAAGGCAATTAGTACCCTGACCACCAAAGGAACAAATCAGTACATACTTAAATGTTAATGAAAAGCCTAAAGATTCTGTTCAACACTGTAACTGAACAAGTCAAAGTTGATGACATACATAAACCCTAATAATAAAGACTTATTTTATCACACACTATACCAGGAATCTTCAGCTCCCAGAGTCTGTTTCCGAAGTACATGTACAGCTATAAAATGTTTTGTAGCTACTGTGGTGCTGGTCATCTCACCACAATTTGCCAACCTTCACATCTCAAAAGAGTTCTGCACAACTCTGATTCTCATTTCACAGAAGAGTCTTTTTACTCAACTCCTTGAACTCCCACATGTAACCAGACTTTCGTACTATGAGTTTGCAAGTCTAGCATATATTCGGACAGCTCTCTCCAAATCCAAGTAATTCCTGACTTAAATAAAGTAACAAGGCACATTAGAAAAGGAACACTAAGAAAACAACTTGCATAAATGCCTGTTTTACTGCACAGTTTACCAGCGTCTGATGGTAAATGAGATGATACCTTATTCCAGTAGCTACCTGGAAACAAAGAAATCCATTTAACTATTAACACAGTCCTGAGAGAAGACAGACCTTCTGAATATTGTCCAAGATCATTTACTGTGTTCCTGGGAGAGCTTGTTCTGCAAACTGTCTGCAAAGTCCTCACAGTTTTGGGTTCCGCCTTCTTGGCAGCTGCGAGGGATTTCATTTTGAATCAAACTTGTCCTGTTTTGACCAGCTAATACAAGTGTTAGAAATTAAATTTTTAAAAATTTTAAAACAATTTTAGCAGACTAAAGTAATACTGAATATCCCAAAAACTGCTTCATTCTGCACCGTGAAATCAAAGAGTGTCCAAAGTAAAAAGTCATCTTTTCATTTAGTGACCCCCAAGTAGAACAGGACCCCCCCACACACATGTGGGGGGTCAGATCTGCCAACGTGGCTCATCACTGGCACTCAATAAATTAAGATAATTGATTTTCTTTTTTCTTGAGCCAAAAAAACGAAACTAAGGTACTGCAGTAAAAATCCTACAAAAAAAAAAAAGGGGTCTAAATGGAGTCACTCTTAAAATCATCTGCAAAAATTATGACCATGTACTTCTTTCTCTTCTTTCAGAAAGCAGCACTCAGCACTCGAAACATGTTAGTCTGTTTCTCGAAAGTGTCTCCCTAGACAATCCCTTCATTCCTCAGTTCATTCATTCATTTCTTCTGAGATGTTAGATTCGAGAGAGAGATCACAGGCCAAAGATCTCATAATACACTCATAAACTCTTGAGCATTACTAACTTAAATCAGATTCCAATTACTAAATAACAGTCATTTTTATCCTCCAATTAACAGTGTAACTTGATGTACAGCCTAGATATCCTAAGAACTTGAAAGTGTAAGAATGCAGGTAACACATTTAGTTCTCCATGTTTTCTTTCTGTCCAGGTACGTCCTCCGCACACAATGCGTCCTGCCATGGCTTCAGACATGATGTCTGTACAGAAAAACATGGGTTCAAACATCTGTAAAAAGACATGGATGCAAATTTCAGATCCAGACCACTTCCAATGGGTAAGTTTTAATATACATAGGGGGAAAAAAATGGTACATACTCTGACTAAAGTTAAGGAAATGTCACCCACCAACATGAAGTTGCAATGTCTCTCCAGTCATCCAGTTACCTCACTGTTTGAGTGGTCTGCATGGCCAACTATGACAAAACCTCTTAAGAGAAACTATCAGCAGATCTGAATTTTAACTCTTTTCCCACAGTTATCCAGCTCTCTGTGTTACCTGGGCACAGAATCATCGTCATTAGTACATTTTCCTAACAGATTTGTACTTTTTGGGTTCATGTATGCACGAATTTCACGTTCCCATTTGGATTTTTGTCTCAGAGGTTTTTTTGTGGAGGGTTGTTTGATTTGGGTTTGGGGATTTTTTTGCTGAGGGAGGGAGAGGGGACAACATTTAGGAAGAGGAATATAACAGCTACTTGATACATCTTGATCCTTCCTTGCCCTTAACACATTCTTACACAACTTGCTGCAAATATAATGGAAGCACTTAACTCTTCCTCTGCCTGTGAGCCACCAACAATACCATCCTTCTACAATTTCTTTCTCTACCATCCACCTGGAGTATTTACAAAATGAAAAAGTCCTACTACTCATATTAAATGCCATCTAAGTTCATCACAATTATTTTTCCTATTGCAAAATTTTAAACGATTTGAAAATTCTGCATTAGAATTACCACAGTAAACCAGAAAAACATGATTGGCTAAAATTAATTGTGCATTAGCCAAAGTGTTAACAAAAAAATATGTCTATAATGGAGAAAAAAAGAAACAAACCCCAGACCAATATCATGAAGTTCCATTACCATTCTACTACATATGAAATAGGTGAATATGAAAGCTAAAAACCAGTGAGGTATAAAAGCTGTTAACACTGTTTAAACTGCTGTTTGTGTTTGGATATATATATATTTTTTTTTTTTTTTTTTTTAAATCTTAACCAAGATAAGATACTAGACGCTCATGCTTTTCAACTTCCAAACAACATAGATTTTTCACACTGCAACCCAGGTCTGTCACAAGATGTCAAGTTGGAATTAATTTCTCTAAAGTGACCAATTTAGGCAATAATTTTTGCTGTCTCTGCAATGAAAAGGTACCACCTCGAAGTTCTCGTCCTGATCAAGATTTGAAGAGTAATCAGGCTCTAAACAGTGTGATCAAGTACCACTCTTGATCAAAATTCTTCTCAAGTCTATTCTTACCAAGTAACACAACTGAAATTTACCTCCCTTAAGAATAACGGTGCAATGGACAGATTACTTCGAGTCTTCTTTTTAGGAGAATTAATATTACATGAATATATCCTTAGTAGATCATTAGAAAATTCAAACAGCACTTAACAGGACAAAGCACAGGCTGAAAAAGAAATTCTTCAAGAATATTACTGGACTTGAGCTGCTGCTCATTCCCAACACCACTGTAAATTGGTACCAACCCTCACTAGCAATTTGATAGAAGCACACGTAGAGTTATCATTTTCCATTGCCTTCAACGGAAAACAAACTCTCCAAAAACCAAACTCAACAGTGCACTGAGGGGAAATGTAAAGGGGTTACCAGTCTATACCAGACCTTGTCAAACACACCCCTACAACCAGAGAGTCCCATGCTAATTTATGTATTCACTGAAACTGCTAAAAAGTCATTAAACGCTTCTGGAGGATCACAACACTTAAACTCAGGATGAATCAGTTGGAAAAAACACATGTATAAAGCAGAGACACGGAGGCAAACAACAAATACTCCAGGAATACACTGGGATTAGGACCACAGAATATCTCACTAAGAAGGTCTGCAGAGCAATCTCAGAATTCCCAATGAAGTTTCGGGTCTTACACAAGCATTACTTTTGTGAACCCTACGTTAGACCAGGTCATTCCCACCACCATGCTGAAAACAGCTGGCCATGACATCTGTTTTTTTTTTGTTTTGTTTTGATGTATTTTTCTGGAAAAATCTTTTCAATCCTTCCCTTCTCATCATTACTTTCTGGGCTTCCCCAGTACCGGGTGCTCTGGTAAAGTACAGTTGCATTCAAAACGCCAGCTCTGCAGGGCTGAGGTGAGAATTCCCACAGAATCCTCACTAACAATGGAAATAATCAAATGACTCAGTGACAAATATGGCTACAGCATGCGGTGTCTTATAAGCAGAACTCAGTGTCCCTGTCATGAGAAATTTGGGGGGTAGAGGTATGAGTGGACAGGATTGAAGTACACATGCTATGCATCCAGTGTTTTGGTTGCAAAAGAGAATATCTTCTGTATGCCTGGTCTGCCAGAAGCAGAGGCATATTGTCACTGAAGGCAAAGAAATTCCACCACAGATAGCTCAGAAGAAAAGGACCACAATTTCATACAAACAACAGCATCTTGTCATCTTCCCAAATACCTGATCTACAGTACAGACACCAGGAGCAGGAAAGTACGTCCTCTGTATTCCCTATAACTTGGTTAGCATAGGATTTACAAACTAAAGAAGGACCTTAAACCCTTAACCCCAATTTATTTCCTGATATAGGACACTAAGCGCTAGAGCCTATTTATGACTGATGCAGATCACATTTGACATGAAACACAAGCAGTGTAGCAAACTGTGTGGTATCACAGGCCACCTATTATTTCTCCTCTACTGGGACTCATATATGGTGTATTCAGTTCATCTGTAAGCAGGAGGAGCACAGCACTGTAGACTAGAAGTCTACCATCTCTTGTCCCTTCACATAGTACTGTACAGGCAGGTTTCCAAACGTTTATCCCCGATCAAAACAGCCTGCCTTGGTCACTTAAGCTCACACAAAACTGTGAACTGAAAATGAAGTGTGAGTAGGGCAAGCATTTTTACAATATATTGACTGCCTTTATTATACTGCAGTGAGATCATTTGGCTCTAAAAGCATGAGATTTGCGACTACCTCATCTTATACACAGGAGTACTATATTTTATTTGGTGATCCCAGGGCAAGGCCAGGGAGGAGAACTAAAATTTCTCTCAGGCCCACCCTTTGAAGGAAGGGGAAAAAAAACCCAAAACCAAACAAACACCAGTTATTTACATGTTTCTAATATCATGAGAACATGAACTCGTAACTTTTGACCTTAGCTTCAACAAAGGCCATTTGCAGTATTTTATTTAGATCCAAACAAATGCCTTTTCTTACATACCCATAAAATATCAAGCAATTCTACTGCTCTACACATTTAATTCTTCCCATGATATACAAAGTTTGATTTCGCAACGAACTGAACTGAAGAACAAACCCAAATGAGCTACTGTCTCATTGGCATTGGAAAGAGAAGGAAACAGCAACACGGGAAAGAAAATAACTCCTTCGCAAACAAAGTGGGGGGGAGCAGGGAGGAAGAAAGAAAAGGGAAAAAAGCAGCAACCAGAACACAAGCAGCTGGTGCTCAGGGACTAGGAAGGACTTTGGCTCCACAATAACAGGATCAGTTGCATAATCGCTGCTGCCTGAGAAGTTATACAATGTCCACCCTTCTCGTCATAAAGGAAACAAATAATCAACAAAAAAAGTCCTTTAAGGGCACAGTATCTAATAAATGAAATCCTACATGTTAAATCGTACTAAAGAGGACGAGCTCTGTAGTTTCAAACATTACTTTTTAGCTTACTAAGACATTAACCATCAAATTCTATGTTGACCCTTACTAAAAACATCTTATTTTCCCTAAAAACAACATGTCCTAACGCCAGTGCCAAGCCACAAGAATTTACCACCTGGCTTTTCCAGCCCTGCTCTCAGAAGACATGTTTGCACTGGAGAAAACTGTCCCTAAGGCCAAGTTGCATGAAATGTGACCCCTCTTGTTGCTGTAGAACATTACAACTTCCGTGGCTATCATGACATTTGAACCCAAATCATAAACTACTAAAGAATCCCAAGCACTAACACAATGCTAATTCTATAACTGGGTATTTTGCACATACTTACAGTAGAACTGGCACAATATTCCTAAGAAGAATGAAGACAAATCAACCTACAAGGAATGACACATCACTGAAGAGTGAGCAGGAAAGAGGTTTTCCTCAGTGGTCATGCATTGTGCAGACCTGTAGGCTGTGGCATTGCACAGAGTGAAAGTGAGGTTTGATTCAGATGTGAAAGACCGCAAAGATACTGCATTCAGATTAAGAGGCAGCTGAATTTTAGTTTGCCAGCACTGAATCCATAAAGATAATTCTAGTCTAATTATAGCCCTCTTGTTAAGGACTTGGACCAAAAGAACAAAAGCTTTATCTCTTCATCTAAAATTTGCATTTCTCTGTGATTATCTCTCCTATGCTGTTAAGTCTTGTCCATTTGGTTCTTCTTACCTCTGGATCAGAAGTTTTACATCTTCTCACCATGATTTGGGCTCACAGCCCAATGCTACTGCATTGCAGAGTTAGAAAAGACATGATGCAGCAATATTCCTGAATTTCTTTGGATGTGGAGGTACATGTCATTGCTGCCAATCCCTGATAATCCAATCCCTGCTGCCATCCAGATAGAACTTGAGGCTCATGGCATTTCAGAATAATAAAAATAAAAATAATTAAAAAAAAACAAACCATAACAATGACACTAAGATGACCATCCCGACACTTATGTCCTGTTGTTATTTTCTAGCTAGTGTCTAGAACATTGCAAAATTCACTGATTGTGCAGAGGCAGAACACTCACCCCTAGAACTCTCAGCAATGCCCCTTGTGCTCAGCACAGACCACTTCCAGAAACAATTTCAGGAATCAGAAGCTCCCCTTGAAGCGAAGCGGAAATACCAGGATCTGTTTTGCAGTGGAAGCCCAGATCAACTTCAGAATGAAGGGAGTCACATAACCTATAGTCCTCTCACCATCACTCAGCCTGTCAGCTCCTGGGTAAGAAGACAGATGAGAACAGCACCATCTCTAGTCAGGGGAAAGAGAGAAGCTGCTAACCTGACAGCCTGCCCCAAGGAATATGCTGGTCCTGTATATCCAAGGTATTCAGGGACCAGCAGCTAGAGAAAGGCCCACTCCTCTCTGCTTAACTCACCAGCCCTAAACTTGTCCCAGGAAAATGATATAAATGCTGCTCTGACACACCATCCTCACTACACTGCACCAGACTGTCTTGACCAGTTACAATTTCAGAAGCAGTGGCCAGGTCACAGCAGCATTTCATTAGCAACAACCTTAACAGGAGAGCAGCACATTCCAGCTCCACCTTTCAGGGTTTTGGGTGGGTTTTTTTGTTGTTTGTTTGGGGTTTTTTGTTTGTTTGTTTGCTTTGGTTTGGTTTTTTGTTTGGTTTGGTTTTTTTCATATGAGGGATTGCTGCAGATAGCAATAATCCAATCCTTAAAGCCCCTTACTGTGAATATGTCACAAAGCAGCATGGCTTTATCCGTAACGTCTCAGTTCTGAATTAAGTAAGCCACTTACCTTTCCTAATGCTTCTGCAACGACTCAGAATTTTGATTAATGACCTGCTCTGCAACAAGCGCCCCTTACACCAACTTCATCAGCAGTCCCCTCACTCCCCTCCTAGCTCTCTGGCAAACACTTTGAACAATTCTCATGTTTGGGACTCAGGGGAACCATTTTACCTGTTCAAAGAGTAAAGCAACTCCAGTCAACTCTCAAGACACTACTGTACACTAATCCAAGTGCAACTGGAACAGCTATTGTGGATAAAGTGTGTGATGACCTTCTTTGTGGAAAGACAAGATATGAAAATCCTACACATGTTCCCACTGCTTTTAGGTTTGGTGCTAAGGAAGGAGCAGAAGCAGAAAAAAATTACAAAGTGCTCCAGGACTCCAACAAGCAAAATCTGGTACTGTAATAAATGTACTTACAAGACACATACCTAACTGCTAAAAACTAAGCAAGTCATAAAGCTCACAGTTAATGCTCTTTACTCTGCTACCCACTTTCTAAGGCACATATAAATGGTTTACATAAAAATGTGTCTTATTAGTAAATTCACACATGTAAAAGACAATCAAATTACTCACTTCTTAGGTGCCTGGAGTTGCTCTATAGTTGCTAACTTCTGATTAAACAGCTCTCTGAACGTATGATCTCCAAACCAGTACCTAAGGAAACGGGAATTAAGTACCTGCAAATGGCAGTTACTTCCTCCCAGGGCTATAAGGGCATTCTACACTCTATCTTGATTATGGACAGCTGGGTCCATGCACTTAGGAGGGGTGAACTCTGCCCTCTGCACAGCTCAGTTGATGACCCGTTTCTTCTAACTCAATCATCCACTATCCGATATCAAATACTTCAAGTCTATAATGACCTTTTTCTCAATAAAGAATGGACAGACAACTAACCCAGACTTACTGCAAAACCCCTCACAAGATACTCGGCATTTTACATCCAGGTAATTTGTCTTCAGGCTTTGCAAATATTACTGAGACTCATTCCGGGTCCTGAAAAGTCTTCCCCATTAAATTAAATCTACCTCTTTCTTCAAAGGAGGGAGAGAAAATGTAGAGAGGAAAAAAAGGTAATTATTAGTGACTTGGAAAAACATGTCAAAATTGAGCAGGCAAGTTCTGCATGCAGGAGGGAAAAAGGAGATGCATCCAGAAGACACGAAGGAGATGCAAAATGGAACAGACCACAGTTTTGTGGACACACAAGTCCTGAAAATCTATTTACTTGAACCACTAGAAGATCAAACACAGATGTTCAAATCTGATTATTCCTGCTTTATAACCCTAAAGCTTAGTTTGGGAAGAGGTCAAAAAATGAAAGCAACAATAGCATAAAGTAATGAAAATAATTGTCATTTGTTTTTCCATTAAAACCATTAAAAGGCTTTTGCCTGCTTTGTCAGTAGCATAATTTGGGAAATCCCAAAGCTTACTGTATTCTGGCCTGAAAAGAACACAAACATGAACATACCACTTCCTAAACTTGTCAAGTCTCAACAACTACTCCCCTCCCCAGCAAAAGAAAGAAACATAAAACTTTCATCCCTTTATCATCCCAGTCAACATGAAATGAATGTTAGGATTTACAAACATTAGAAACAAAATTAGGATTTACATATCTTGCATAAAACTGAAGTTGACTCACTATGGACAAGAGGGAGCCAATCCAGATTCTCCTTATCAGAAACAATTATTCTGATCCCACATTACCTGTGCATGTATATGCCGAAATAAAAATAACAGCAAGTGATTTTCTAAAAAAGGCAGTAATATTTAGAGCATCAATGATATCGTGGATGTAGATGAACTGAAATTTTAAGAAGCAATTAGGGAGGGGGAATAATTAATAGGATCCCCATATTAAAAAAAAAAAAAAAGGCAGGGAGGAAGGGCAAGTTTTGAGAAGGGTCTGAGTGGATCAGTTCCATGGTGCTATCTGTGGTTCTCCCCTGCTCTGACGCATTTCCAGGAGGACACTGGAGGAATGCTCTGTAGCAATCTTTTTCCAAGTAATATTTTGGCATAAATCCAAAGCATTTGTTTTAAAACAGAAGCCGAGAGGACTGGATCAGCAACAGACCTGCAGAAAGCCCCCCACAAAAAAATTTTCTTTCAAGGGCACATCAAGAAGAGCATAGAATTGAGATTATGACACACACACAAAAAAAGAATCCAAAAAATCCTTCACACCACCTGAAAGGATAAATGAATGCTCTGACAAATGAGCACACACACACACTCTTCTGTTCTCATAAGTAGCGTTTTTTCAAGAGCAAAATATGAAAAAAAAAAAAAACCAACAAAAGGAAAGCAAATTAATGCATTTGTTTCATTTAAAGCACTCCCAGGAGTTTGCCAGACTTAGAAGAACAAACACTGCAAGAGAAACACTAACTGTGAAAGAGAGATGGGTCACTAACCTGGGTTCTCTTACTTGTGGCAAGCTGACACATTCCTTCTGTCTGCCTGTCCAGACTTGTCAGCACAGAGCCTGGAAGCAGCTGAAAAACTTGTAACCATGTTGATAATGTGAAGTGTAATTCAGACAGCACCTCCTCCTCCATCAAGAACTCCACCATCCAGCAGGAGGTGCCCAAAAACGGCTGGTAACTGGTGTGTCATTTAACTACAGTGAGATGAAGGAAAGAAGGAAAAGAGCAGAAATAAAACCTCGGGGTGACTGAAGAGCAAACTGTGTCAGAGGCAGAAAAGAAACATTCCCTCCTCAAATCCCCGGACTTTTCCCCCCAACTGAAGAGCAGGAACAAATCTCTCTCTACGTTCAAGTGAGACCGACCAGTAGTATTTCCTAAACTGAAAGAGGATGAGAAAAAGAGTTTTGCATGATGACTGCAACTCAATTTTCTTAGGCTTGCAGATCTATTAAGATAACTTCTCTACAATGTTCAGAAGAGAAACTGTCTTCCAAGAATGGCACTGCTTTGTCTCCACCTCCATCTCCCTGCCTTGTTGACAACACAGCCAGCATGCTGGAAGCCAAGAAGAAACAAACTGTTTTGATATTGGGAGAACCTCATATTCTGAAATCATCTGACATGCTTAAACTACTGGGGGAAAACAACAAAACAAAAAACCACACAATAACAACAAAACATAAAACAGTACCACAAAAATCCACACCCCAAAACAACAACAAACCCCCACAAAATAAAGAAACAAATGAACTCAGAGAATCAACTCCCTCCAAGCCCTTGCCTACCGGGTAGAGCAACGGAATTTCAACCATTTTGAGACTGAATTGTAGGTGATTACGGTAACGCTGTTTAGACAAGCTATATCAGTTCAGATTTTCCAGACATCTTTCTCAAAAACGTCTATATTTGCTATCTCACCCACATTATTAAATTGATCATTTTGAGATAAATGTGGTATCCTCACATGAATATATTCACTCACTACCAAAGCTGCCATGGGCTGCTCAGCATCATTAAACTGATACCTTCAGCTCAGCAACCTCACTTTAATCACATTAAAGGTACACCAGCTAATGCAACCAATATATTACGAGAAGCCAATAATTCATGCACCTGGATGAGCACACTGAGGGGGTATGTGCTAATTGTGAACTGAAGCCATTATTTGGATCTCTTTGCAGTCAGGGCACCTTCTAACAACATCCATTTTAGTACAGTGAAATGCATGAGTACATGCTAGGAACCGGAGCGGGGAAAAGGGATCCAAGTAGACAGGACACAAATCCCAAAAGAACAACCAGAAAGCCCACGGCAACGTGAGTTACATGACCCTTGGATGCAGCAGGAGGCATCCCCAAACTGGGGTAGGAGGAGAGGGTTTCAAAGCAGGAAAAAAATGTTTCTCTGTATACCAGGATGCCAACAGACAACCCTGAGACATCTAAAGGTCATTCTTCTTATAGTTCAAGAGGGCAACCAGAATACAAAGAATACAAGTAATGACTACCAAACCCTTAAATACATTTTATTTTTCACTGAAAGTTGAATTTACTACTGAAGGTCAAGAGGAAGTTAAAAAGAGACTGGGGCATCTCTGCATGCAGATTGTATTTACACAGCACAGGGCTCTTTGATCAAGCAAATAATGGCATCACAACATGTACTAGAAGGTGAGCAAACTCACTTTCAGTATGAGAATAAAAACCTCTTATGAGAGTGGTAATTGGCCAAGAGAATAGATTACTAACCATGTAAGATTTCCCCCTAACTCAGAGCCATTAATTACACAGTGTCTCATCTTTTTAAGAGACACTTCCATTCAAACAAAAGATGCTGCAACTAATACAACACTGCTTATGGGGATAATAATTCCTTACTGTAAAAAAAAAAAAAATCACAATCATCCAAAGATCACCAATGAAGTACCAGATTCTTCAAAAGGCAGTTGTTTTTAACTCAGGAAGGACACCACAGAGAGTGAAAAGGTGTCAGGCACTGTAATTATACTGCTCCAGTACACACGTTTTTCAGATACTGCTCTGGAACGCCCACATTCTTGGTCCTTTTCTCTTTCTCTCCTCCTCCTTTTCCAAGTCTTTTTATCGAAAAAAAAAAAATTAATTTAGACTGGGCTAGCTGTTCTTCAAGATGAATCAACAAGACACTGCAAAACAAACATCAGGAAATAAGAGTAACCTATTAAGAGGTATAAATTTTGAGACAGTACTCTGTATTTAATAAAAGCCGTCAGCTCATGATGAAGCTTTGCCATCTTCCTCCCAGCCCTGTTTAACATACTCGTGTTAGATCTTAAGAGTCCCATCCTGGGAGTACTCATTACAAATAGTATAATGAAAAGTGAGAAGCTTACTTACTTAATAACATCAAAATACTTAAGCACAGCAATGAAAATTAGAAAGGGAGGGTGAGAACACCACTTTCTTTTTGTAAGAGAGAAATAAGGAACAGCATTAACACAATACCTATAAGCACCCAGGCTCCACACAGCTCTGTCTAAGCACTATTCTAACAGTGCCTGATGAGAGAACTGGAGGGCAAGAGAAAACTTACTTTTTACCCCAACACTCAGAGTCACAGTAAACTGGTCAAAACAAAATCCTCATGTCTTGTTTGCCAGGTTTTTTTTTTCCTACTTAACTGTTGTTAGTGAAGAAACCAGGGGAGGAGGGAAGGGGATCTATTTTGCTTTTTTTGCTTTTTATTGGTAGAGTATTGGCAAACTGCATGTGGCCATTTAAGTAGTCATCAACAAGAAGGGGGAAAGAATTCTACAAAGTTTAAGGTATCTGCGGACAAATACCTCTTGTCCAGCATAAAGAAATAGCAACAATACTCATATTAACAAGAAAATAACACAGAAAAAACAAGTCTTTATCGGGCCTCCATTTTCCATTATGTAGACAAAGCTATCTTCCTGAAAACTACGCAAGGAATCTTCATATGCTAACAAGAAAACACAGTACTGTGCGCCTACTTTTCTTCTTTAAATATCAAGACCATTCATTAATCCCAAACAATAGTTCTTTCAAAAACCTGTGTTACTCAGAGGCTTTTTCCCCCAAACACTATTTAAAGCTTTAACAAGAAAGTACAACTTCTGACCAACGTTCTTTCCACGTCCCAGGTTAATACTAAACTTCCAGTCAAGTCACGGTGTTCCTGATGTCTCTCTCCTGTCCCTCTCCCCCCCCCTCCGATTAACCACAGGTTGTTTCCTTGAACATACACTCTAAGCAAAGTAAAAGGGTCAAAAGACACTCATTGTTTATAATTAATTTGTTTAAATTCTCAAAAGCAGTTTGCTTTCTGCTCAGCAGAGGTAAGAGCCTTCCACATGCTACGCTAACTCTCCCACTGCCAGGACCTCCCAGCCTTGGACACATCACTGCTGCCCTGCACTGCGAGAGCCAACACAGAATAAATCTAAGCAATGGACCAGTTATGAGCCTGACACTGAAAAAAACACAGTTACAGTAAAATATCCAGTACTTTCACAGCCCATCAAATTAAAAATTATCTTAAAGATTCACATGTTTTCATTTGCTGCTTAAAGCACACAAAAAGTTCATCCTATACCCCTATCTCTTCCTCCAGAAAGCCAGGCCTCTAAATCCCGTGCTCCCAACTAAAACACTCCAGCAAATGTCCTCCTTCAAGCACGATTACACGTTCCTTCCAACCAAAATGTCTCTGTCATGTTTAAACTGTCCTACGTGAACTTAAATTTTAAGATAAGTCCTTCCTCACATCACATGACAGCGATGAGTATTCAAAGACAGCACCAGTTAGTCTCTTGAACCCAAGTCTTGCCCATCATTAAGGCCAGAATAAACCCCTCAACATGTTCCTGATATATAATGGATAAATACTGGAGAGCCTTTCTCCAAGCATTAGAGAAATTAATGCCTCCTAAACACACTGTTAAGGGTAAGTTTGCAGCAGCAGGTTGTGAAAGTAAAAAAACCTGATATCCATCCATCCCTCCCTCTCCACACACACACACACACCAGAACGGTCCCAAACCACAGCTGAATCCTGTGTAACAGCATTAACTATTCACTGAAAGAGTTATAAAGCACGGTATTTCAAGGAAGCTTCTATAAATAACCTTCATCCTGTTACAAACAACAGAGAGCAAAAAAAGACTAATGGTTTCTGGACACAGAATATTTGGCCCTTCATCATATGGATTCACAGGCTGGTTAACTTCTTTGGTAACGATATGGAACTACCAGGAACTTAACCAAAATCAAGAAATGTATTTCAAATTACTATGACTCTGCGCTGCCTGAAGTGTTCCACTTTCCTACTCAAAGGTACCGTTGTGAGGAATACTATGAAAGCAGAAAACAAGCAGGACTAGGGATTTCCACTTCACCACTGCAACCCTCAGCTTAATGCAACAAGAGAAATCTAAACTGAACTTCACACAACACGAACATCTACTAATAACAGTATCCCTTTTTTTTTTTTTTACTTTATTTAAGTAAGCTTATTCTCATACATTGTGCTATTATGTTTTCGTTTGAAATGTCCATCCTTACTCAGGCAGTAAGTTCAACTCCGTTCTGCAAAGAACGATGAAAAAGGAGGATAGATAGAAAAGAGAAAGATCACAATTTAAAGATACACGGCTAGACAAAAAAGGTTTTTCCAAGTACATCATTTGCAATACACACATCTGCCTCCTTTCCCTAAAAACACCCCAACCAAACACAAACAAAAACCTAATCATTCATATCATCCTGTGTATCTGAAGCACACATAGATACACATGTGCTTTGCTGAAATAAAAGCGGTTATAGCTTTAGGTGGTTTAACTAATCAGTAGGCTATCCCAATTCACATCAGGAAACTGCTGGTTTTGGCTGGGGTAGAGCTAATTTTCTTCATAGTTGTTGGTATGGGGCTGTATTTTGCATTTGTGCTGAACACGGGGTTGATAATATAGAGATGTTTTTATTATTGCTGAGCAGGGCTTACACAGAGCCAAGGCCTTTTTATACTGTCACACTGGTGACACTGGAGACCGGGAATCTGGGAGGAGACACAGCCAGGACAGGTGACCCCAACTGACCAAAGAGATATTCCAGACCATATGGCATCACACTCAGTATATAAAGCAGGGGGAAGAAGGAAGAAGGGAAGGATGTGTGGAGTGACTTTGTCCTCCCAAGTAACCATTACACATGATGGCTCTCCTGGAGGTGGCCGAACACCTGCCTGCCGATGGGAAGCAGTGAATTCATTCCTCGTTTCACTTTGCTTGCATATGCTGCTTTTGCTCTCCCTATTTAACAGCCTTTATCTCACCCCAGAAGTTTTCTACCTTTTACCCTTCCAGTTCGCTCCCCAGTCCCGCTGGTGGGCAAGTGATGGAGCAGCTGCGTGGGACTTATTGGCTGGCTGGGGTGAAACCAGGACATTGTACAACACTGTAACTAAGAAAAAAAATTCCAGCTACTAATACAGCACATCCAGAGTCCTGTCTGTACAGGAACATCACCTGTGAATCTGCAAGGGATGTCAGACACCAAGGAAGCCTTTTGGTGTTGTACGCATCCTTGTTGTGCCCTTCATTGTACCCGTACCCTGATCCAACACTGCTGGGAACATGTTTATGTTCCTGGTAAGAAACTGAAAGCAAAATATTTCTGTCTCCAGAAATTACTACAGTCAAAGCAAGACATGTTGCTACTGTGCCTTTACATGCTCTAATAATGAAAAGCTTGAAGAGATACTCCCTGGTTACTTCATGACCCACTCAAAACCTAAATTAAATATTCTTCACTAGCTAAGCCTCACTGCTCAGAACTGTGAAAAAGAAACTTTTGCAAACCTAATTAACAAGCAAATTAGCATTCTCTTAGATCATATCCACAGAGACTTTGTTTTTACATTTCTAGTGTGGCTCACTGCTCAACTGCTACTGACTCAAGTATTAGCATTTAATTTGTGATGCAATACCAAAACTGTTTCCATGTCCATTCCACACGACTGCTTATAAAGAATGTTTACTTCTGCCTGTTCAGAGAGACATCCTTTCTCCTGTGAGTGCAAAGAAACTCCAAAATAAAATGAGTTTCACTCCTCTTCAGTCATCTTATCAAACGGGAAACCAGTGAGTGTTACTAGTTCTGATCACAGCTTTCTCAATCTCATCATATCCTCGGCACCTCAGCACAGAGTATTTTGGCACGTGAAGATTTAAAAAATGTTGTACCCTCCACAGTTGAGGGGAAAAAAATTGACAATTGCATGCTCAATGCTCAAAATCAAAAAGAAAATCCTTTTGTTTTGTGTTTTTAATGCTTTAAAAGCCATAACTTGAGTCATTCTCACAAACGAGGGCCTGTACCATGACATTTCAACTCTTAGGTTGGTAACTCTGAGAACATCAAAAGGCTTAACTTTTACATTAAGAAGCGTTACCTGCCCTGTCTGTCATTCTGCCATGCGATACATTCTGTACCCTGTGCACTCATGCAAACACAAAGCAAGGCCTTGACCTCATCCCTGGCTCTCACTTGAAGACACAAGGACCTCCATAAAACCCCATTACAAGTAAATAGGTCTTGGCCAGCATACAACTGCAGAGCCAAATCCTAAGACCATCAGTGGCACTATGAATGCTATGAAGGTGGTGAATTCCCGTGTCCTGGTCCCCATTACTTCTTCAGTTGTCCTTCAGAAAACTGCTGTCTTCCTCTTTTTGTTGTGCGTTTTTTTCCCCAAAATTAAGTATAATTTCCGAGCTTGTTTCCACACAACACCTGCCCCCTGCTCTGCACAGTTTGGCTGCTGGAACCACTTGAACTAGTACTGCCACTGATGCCTCCCTATTGTAAAAAAAAAAAAGTTTCCCCTAGTATAGCTCACCTAAAATGAACAACCCAAAGGCCAATACTTTGCACCACTCTAATAAAACCCAGACAAAAGCTGAGGCTGATTATGCCAAGTGCACTTACGTCCGATTAACCTTCTTAATGATCTTTACCCTCCCTAAGGCATTCTGAACAGTCCTTCTCCTTTTTGGGACTGTCCATCATCCAAGCACTTAAAAAGTCTTTTTAGAAGTTTTGTTACCAAGCCAAGTTGATATTTTGTCATATTTCATCCCTCTGTATGCATTTTTTTTCCCTTTAAACAGCCCTAAGCATTTTCCTAGCCCTGCAATTTCTTTTTGTATTTCCCTAATCTCAAATTATACAAAAAGGATATGATTAAAGGGCCAAGTAGCCAAACAAAACCTTTAGGACATGACTGCTGTACAAACCTCCCCCTTCCTGTTACAGCCCATCTGTGAGCTAAGATTTTGGTTCTCAACAACAACTGGGGGTAACGCCACGGCATTCAAATACATTCCACTTTCTGAAGCAAGATCCTATCACCTATTACTTTACACAGATCAAACCATCCTGCTTTGAATTATACTGAGATTTCTACCATGTCTTCAATTGAAAATAATAAATCCTCTGGTAATATAAGAACATAAAACATGGTTCACTTGCACCCACACTCCAATTGGCAGAATGATACTGAGAAAAGTAACACCAAGACAATCCAGGTGGTGCTACCCTCTAACAACCAATACTTGGTGACAACTCCGACAAAACCGGCAGTGAAACAGAAAGCCAGATGTACCTTTCTCTCAAGAGCTTCTGATCCACATTCTCAGTGAAGACATACCATTCCAAAAATGAAAGACCCTAAAAAAACTCCTAAGGAACATGTGGGAGTATCTTCCCTTTCTAGTCACATGTATATCTCACCATACCAAATTGTCAGCTCTGAAGGTTTTGCCTTTTTTTTTTTTACAACTGCTTATTGACATAGTTGCTTTAAGTTAAGGATCAATTTTGGTAACTCCCCCTCTACTCTAAAACCCTTCACTACAAGGCCTCAAATACACATTCAAAAGCAGAACTGACATGGCCATTAGTAAGAAAATGGATGGTTCAATAGAGGGACCAGCTTTGTAGCTCAAAGGGTCTGACTTCGCTAAGGTAGGTGTCTTAGAACTAGAATAAGAAGTTTAAGTTACCCATGTAACTGATGAATATCCACTCAACCTGAAAAAGTAGGAGTTTACCTCTTACATGCTTTCAGTGCAACATAAAATTTCTCTAGAATAAGAGAGAAAGGGATGAAATAAGCCCCCTGGAAAATCCACTTCTTCCATGTGTTTTCAAATTCATTACTGTCTGTACACTAAGTTAGCCAACCTGATCAAAGCTTTTTCCTCGTGCCATTGTAACAAAAACACACGATATGGAAATAACAACATTTGTGAAGATATAAGAACTAAACATTCCAATAATGCACATCTAACTGCTGTAATTCAGATGCATCCATCTTATCTTCCTCTGGCATTTCTTAATATTTGCACAGAAATGTGAAGCTATCTGCCTTCCTACCACTCAACACCCCTTATTGTTTATTTCTCCCACACAATTCCCTCCTTCCTAGCACAACACTGTTCCACCGCTTCTGAAATTTCAGAAGCTATTTTTTTACATGTGCTGCAGTAAGTTCTGCAAATCTGTTCCTATTCTGCGGTATGACAGAAGCATTAGAAGTCACATGCCTAAGACAGGCTGAAATCCATCACCAGATAGTGATGAAATACCAAAACCAGCAAAGCAATCACAACCATTCTCCCTCAAAAGAGAAAGATCCCAAGAGATGACATGTAGCTCTCACTGAAATAATCCAATTCAAAAGAAAGGGCAAACTTTCCCCCCCTAAAATCTCAATACAGTTTTACTTCCACAGTCACAGCTTTGCTCAACAGGTAGGGAGAAGAAAAAGAAAAAAATTACACCATAAAAAAGCCAAAAATACTCCCTGCTGTTCAAAAACATCAGCACAATTGTCAAAAATTATGGCAATTGGACATTTCCACACAGAACAAACATCAGAAAATTTTGCCCAAGAGCTGTTCCTGGGGAAAAAAAACAAAGGATGTAGGTCATCTTCACTCACAAAAGACTTAAGGGAAAGAAAGAAAAAAAAAATCTCCTGCACATTTAGAGCAAAGCAAATAGAATAGGAACAAGACCTACTCTTCCTTCTTTCGACTGGACAAAGCTGCGCTTCACACCTGTTTCGAAAGCCTTGGTACCAGCCACTAGCTCCAAGCAGGTGTAAAGCAGATCCCCAGCAGTGACACCAGCACCCGAGACCAAAGCCATGGCCTCTTCACCAAGATGTTGCTATCAAGTCCTCACAGCAGCCACCAAGTCCCTGCTTGTACCAACTTTTAGAGAGAGAGAGAGAGAGAGAGAAAGAGAAAGAGAGGAAGAAAAAGATACCTAGTGTGTGAGAGAAACCCTATTTCAGCTGAGCAACTAATCTCTGCTACTTTCTGACTAACTCTCATGAAAAAGGAGGTATGTTTAGCTGGGCAGGGGGCATAGGGAATAACCAATAACTCCCCCATATCATTCAGCTTCCTTAAGGACGAAGCAGAAAAGCCAAGTTCCCTCAATCCTTACAGTTACATATTTAAACACTTTTACAGGCATGTGTATCACGATCAAATTAGCAACATCCCTACAAAAACTCCTTTTGTGAGTATTAAATCAACACACAGGGTTTAAACAAGGCACTGAGTCAGGAAATGCTACACAACGCTAACCCAAGAGTTTTACACCGTATTTCCCATTCTTTCCTGCTAAGCTCTGATACAGCATTAGCATAAAGACTGAGATATGTAACAACTGTGCTACAGATCTTTGCTTAATTATTTAAACTTTGCTTAAATAATCATCCCCATCATCTGACAGGTGACCCAGGCACAGAGAGTCTGTAAGTCCCGAGTCATCTTTATCTGTCAAAAAAAAAAAAAAAAAGGAAGGTGCTGTACACACTTACCTGTAGTATCACAGAAGAACAGGGGATGTGACCAACAAGCAAAACCTTGCACTACTGCATCACCGAACATGGGTTGCTTGCCAAACAGATCTCTCAAGGCTGGATCACCAATAATGCATACTCAGTTTTGCAAACCTTGCAGTGCTCTCACCTGAGCCAAAGAGCTGCTCTCATGTCCGCATCAATGACTTCAGTTAAAATGTTACAAGCCACCAGCAGAATTTCGTACACAACATCAGCAGCTTTGGCAATGAGAGTGCAAACAGGAATTCAGCAACACTTTCTATACTGTCTGTGGGGCAGCTGGTTAAA
Source organism: Oxyruncus cristatus (assembly GCA_013399855.1). NCBI lineage: Eukaryota > Metazoa > Chordata > Aves > Passeriformes > Cotingidae > Oxyruncus > Oxyruncus cristatus. Next base: position 1,952,482 of record VXAY01002314.1, read on the forward strand.
ACCAATGTGCCCAGAGGCCTTAAGTAATTACGTCCTGTCCTCTCCTACCCAGCCTGGACAAGGTGTGAACAGCCCAGCAGCAGTAAAGTCTTCAACAGAAGACAACAGGAGCTACACAAGAGTGAAACTGTTTATTACAAGATGAAAACTGTAAACCAAATCACAAAGTTAAAGTCAGCTGTTCCTGGAGATGTGACAATTTTACATCAGCACACCTTGGTCCTTCAACATTGGAGGCTTATGGTTATAACTCAAGCTGTTGGTCGCTCAGGACAGGTAAGTAACGAAAAACTATTTAAAACAATCACCATTGCAAATACCTCAAAGAAACTAAAACTAATGAGTATTTGTCACAACTTAGGCATTTTAAATACTGTACTACTGCAATTAGCAACACCATCACCAAAAAAGAATCATTAAGGAAACCAGTGAAGTTAAAAGCTTCTGTATTAAAACCATGAAGAAATAATTTGTTTTCCCCCTACACACTTATCCAAAAATTGTACTATGGACCAACAAAAAATTCTATTTCCCACTGCCAAATGCAAGTTTCATTCTAGTAACATATCATATGAATAGACTTCCCTGGTTCTAATTATCACAAAAATAAGCAAGCACCAGGGGGTAAATTGTGAGTTAGATGTATGGTTTCTCACAGCAAACTTTATCTGCCCTCTCAAAAACCTGTTTATTTTGGACAAATGACACAAGACTTCCTCATGGCAGGAAGTCCTGCAAGTCAAAGGCCACTGCTGAAACAGTATTTCCACTATTTTGCAATAGGAACTTAAAAATCACTTACAAAGATGAACAAAACTGCCAATTAACATGAGCAGATTTGTCCTTTGGCAATTTACCCAATGGAGAGGAAATTACTGGCTTTTCTTTACATTCTGCAGCTTAGCACATCTTAAGAAACCCAAGTGAATCCCCAGAACCCAACTGCCACAGAACAGTTAACATTTGGGAAGTGAAACCCCATGTTCCAACACCAAAGTTTCCAAACAATCTCATGACAGTCCTGAGCATTTCAAAGGGCAAGCAGAACATCTGCCCACGCTCACCCCCATACCCTGCACACAAAGCACCACAGAAGTTTTCTGTATGCTAAAAAATCCCACTGAACGCTTGCAGAAAACTATGAAATAGTTAATGTAAGGCTAGTGGGTGTGAAATGCACTGCTGAATTCCTCTAACAGCAACACACATACATACATCCTGAAGACCTGCTTGCCTTGCATACTTCTGGCAGTTTGGCTCCAGTAAACCAGAGATAAACACCAAGGTTTCCATACCCACAGATGGCTGTTGGCTTACCTTCCCAGACAATTCATGCAGCAAGATGCAACAAGATAATACGGCCTTCTGATCTAAAACTGCTATTTCCAGGTTGAAAATACTAAGAATTAGAATTATTTTGTTATTTAGCACCTGTTATTGTTTTGAAGGAAAGAAACAGGAGTTCCTTTCCCATAGTACTATGTTTTATCACTACTACAAGCAGCAGAAACTGATGCACTGAACTGCAAATAAACAACTGACCAGATACACCAGCCCTTACTTAAACCCTGACATAGAAATGTTGTAATATGTTTTTAAATGGGTGCTGAAGATATTAAAAAGCACAGCAGCACTGTGCTTAACTTGCTTCAATTAGATAATCAGCTGGCTAAGAGATGCAATACGACCATATAATCCAAAACATACTACATTTTTTAGTCCTCATCTAGCAGCCTAAAACTCTCCAGCTAACTGGAAGAGCAAACATATCAGTTCCTAGCAAACATATACCAAACTGAAGAATACTATTCACCGACCTCTGGTCTACCGCCACTGATATTTGAGGGATTCTTCTACCCAAAACACCTTGCTATCAACAATATTAAGAATTCCAGAGCTGGCTCCAAAAGAGCTCAACACACCCAACACCACATAATGAGGAGATACCCACTCATAGTCCAAACACGCAGCCAGAGTTAGATTACCAGCACTTGGAGCAAAAGCAAAACACCACATTAACACGGGCACGCGTTTCCAGCACCCAGTAAGTCCAGCACCATCAACGTGCCTGCCTTTAACCTAAGAGGACAAAAAGGGATTTGGCTGCTTTACTGCAACTGCCCAGTTCCCACAGCAGGCCAGTTTCGTATTTGCAAAGGCTGCAAGTCCACCAAGACTGCACAGGGTGAGGGAAACTGCAGAAACACCAGTTCATGCAAACTGTACAGTCTGTTCACATAGCCTACTTCAACATACTGCTAGCTTGTCACCAAATGTGCCAAGGATGTAATCAAGCTGGCTCTCTGCAGTGCCTGACTGAATCCATAGGAGTCTGTGAGCTCAGGAACATCCTACAGCTGTACAGCCAGAACTGGGTGCAGGGGCAAGCACAGGCATCAGGGAGTAACGCAGTTCTGGTGCAGAAAAATAACTATTGTTTGCTACAACATGCAATACATGAACACACACAGACCTCGTCACAAACCTAAACTGCCAAGAAACCTGTATTCAATCATTAAAATAAGGCCACGACTCACAGATCTACACTGAAACCTTGTGAGTTACTCTAGTTAGCCAAAAAATTATTCATGAAACTACAGATCAAAATAAACACATCTAGTCCTCTGCACTATCTCTTCCATAAGTCTTTCCCTATGCAGGCAGCGTAAGCATAGCTAGAAATTATGGTCCTAATCTTTCAAGGTGAACGTCGCGCTGGGTTCTCAGCACCCAGCACCACTGACTGGTCTCTGTGCAAACCCCTCCACGTATGTGTACCACCTCCCACAACTGCAGGGCAAAAACCCACGCTGCAGCCAAGCAGCGGGTACCTCGGCACCTCCGCAAATCCCCCCGCACGGTGTCCCGAACCCTCCGGGAGCCACAACCGCCCTGTCCCCGGGGACAAACCTGTCGGGTGCTACAACTTCAGTGTTCCTGCCGCACGGCGGGGTCGGCAGCTCGGGACCGCCGCCAAAATAGCCCCGCACGCGAAAAATAAAAATAAAACGAAGGCGGGGGAAACCCGACCCGACCCCCGGCCCGGGAGCTGCTCGGTGCCGGCGCCGGCCCGGGGCGAACGGCGATCCCCCCCCGGCACTCACCGCCGGCCCTCCCGGGGCCGGGGCCGCCGGGCCCCTCCCGCTCCCCGCCGGGGCTCCCGCGGGAGAACCGCCCGCCCCAGCC
>VXAY01002314.1:1956211-1973765 GCA_013399855.1 Oxyruncus cristatus
GCACCGTCCGGGCGCCGGGGTCGTCCCAGCCCCATTAAGGCCGGGCCGGGCCGAGGGGGCCGCGGAGGGAGCGGGGCCGCTCCCCGCGGCGGCTGGTGGCCATCTTAGTCCTCCTCCTCCTCGGCGCCGAGTGCCCCCTCCCCGCCCGGCTGCCAGCGTTGCCTCCTCCCTCCGCTCCTCCTCCTTCTCCTCCTCCCCGTTGGCTGCGGTCGTTCCCGCGGCCCGGCGAGGCCGATGGGGGAGAGCCCGTCCGTCCTGGCAGGCCTGGGGTCGCCTTCTTAGTTCTGGGCCTTTTTACAATTATCTCACCTTTCCAGAGCGGTGGGTTTGGCTTTTCCTCGTTGTCTGACGAGAAATCCCGCTCCTCTAGCGCTGACCGCCGGTGTCCTCTCCCTTCTGTCCCATCGCCATCCCCGGCAACACAGGCCCGAGCAGCTGACACGCTGGGAGAAGCCGTCCAGGGCAGGAGCCTGGATGTGGGATGGGAAAGGGAATGCAGGTTACTGTCGGAGCAAATAAGCCACCCTCGGCTTGGGGTTGACGTGCTTTCCCTTTGCTTTTAGTCAGGCGTACATCTAGGGAAAGTCCACTGGATATCCCTAGTGTTGACCACCTCTGTGCTGGCCGACCAATCTCATCCATATGATCTGGATGTTTAAACACAGAAATTACCTTTTTCCTACTTCACCTAGAAGTTCAGTTAAATTCCCAGCGGCCAAAGGACTCCTTTTAGTCAGCAGAACAAAGCAGAAGTTTGGCCATGTGCTGGGCACACAGCACAGGGAGTCACTGCAACTCCAAGGCAAGCTTCATCCACTTGGATAGCCCTGAGGAACAGTGCAAAGGTGTGTCCACACGTGTGTGACCAGATACCTTTCTGCCTTTTTCTAGTTACTTATAAACTTGCCTCCTTCAAGAGATCAGCTGATAACAACTGTTCACCCCTTAGCAGTTTTGTTTGGGGGTATTTTTTCATTTACACAATGCCTTCTGAAGTCTTCATTGAAAAAACAAAATAGCATTTGGGAGACTCTGACTGCAGGGGTAAAAGCTGCAATAAACAATGCACAAACCACCCGAGACCTCTGTGTTTCACTGGCAAATTATCACAAGCACCAGGAAGCAGGACCATTGCCTCTTGCCTCTGCTACAGGGGTTTATTAAACAAAGCTGTGTGCTCTGTTGTGCTTGAGGATAAATGAAATAAACACCATTTAACTATTCTTCCTTTTCTGGCCGGTAGCATCAAACATGTAAATCTACCTAATGTTTTTATTGGCTGATATACTGCTGTTCAGCTGGCAGTGGAAATCATCCTGGTCCCATTCAGGTGGTGAAAACTCTCTGCTTAAGACTTACAGATGGCTCGAGTGAGGCTAACTCTATTCAGCTGCTAAGGAGCACTCACTGAAGACAAAAGTGTAACTCCAAACAAACAAAGCCTACTTCTGCCAACTGACAAAACAAAATAAGCAAGGACAAGTGTATAACTTCCTTGCCTAGACAATACAAGGCCACCTTTGCTTGTTAAAGGTGTTTTCAGGCATCCTAAATTCACTGTATTAGCAGGAGCAACATCCACCCCAGCTCAGGAGAACAGCCCAGACTATAGTTCGGGTTGGAGTGGGCATGACTGTCCCTGTATTTTTTCCTGTGCAGGATTATGAGTGAAGAATAGGCACCGAGAGAGAAATTGTGTGCAGCATGTCAGCCACAGTCCTACCACAGCCACTGTAATATGATCAGTGGCAGAAGCTCTTAGACAGTTGGTACTCTCACGTCCCTGGAAAAAAATATTATGCCATGCATGTCTTGTTTTGTCCCTCCTAGTGAAAAGCCAGCTTTTGTCTGGCTTTTGGACACAGAGCATTTTAACAGCTTCTTCTCAACCCACCTTTGCAGCCTTCTCTTCCCCATCACATGCTAACACAAGTAATTGTCACTGTCTGCTATGGAAAAAAAAAAACTACGGTGTTCTATGGCTAAGGCCATATGAGAAATGTTACAAGAACATGAAGGGAAAGTGAGGATGGTCAAAACCATGAAACTACAGATTTGCTTTCAGGGCTTTCCTTTTTGTGGGCACTCACCATGTTCTGTATGCATCGTGGAGTAAAGTATACGCAGAAGGAAAAGTATGTATGTTGAGTTACATACCAGACTGAAATAATTTGCGCCTGGAGTGAATGCTAAGCTCAGATCCAGTGGTGAGTATGTTTCTGCTACAGAACAGCAAAGGTCTGTGTCTCAGCCCGTTCAGAGCTAACAGGCATTGAATTTTTACAGGTGCGTTCTCCTTAACATATAAGCCATGCCAGTGTAGGAGAAAGACTGCAATGCACTCTACTACGTGGAATTTGGCCCTGTTTGGTCTATTTTCATTCTGGACTGCAACAAAGGGAAGCACTGATTTCACCAGCTTGTTCCGACAGTTATTTCACTTACTATGCAAGATGCAAGCCTGTGAATGGTACATGGCAGTTACACTTCACAAAACAAACAATCTTCTCTCTGTAATTTATGTGTAGGAGGGTACTTGAACCTTTCATATGTAAAGGATTAACAAGACCTATCTTAGCCAGCTCTACTGAGTAGGAACCAGAGCTAACAGAGATGATGCTCTTCCTGATTCGTTATCGGTAGTGGGAAATCAGCAAAATCCCCCAGGATGGCAGTGGGAGTGGAGTTGCACGGACAGCTGTGTGCCAGATACACATTTTGCTGCATGCTGGCTTATATTGCTTTCTTCTTCTTGTGCAGCTAATGTTCGTTGCATTCCTATTTATAGTTTCCATCTTTTGGTCAGTTGTCGCTGCTCCAAAAGAAATAATGGCAAGCTGTAACATTCCATACTGAGTGACACCAGACACTCCTTTTATGTCCTCAACATCTCTCCTCTTGCAAAGCTCATCACAGGTACCTGCTCGTCTTTCTCAGAAGAGAGGCAAGATAGTAATTACAGTACTATAGTTAGACAAAAGAAAGTGTTTACAATTAATCTTTCTTCCACTTTGCAAAGCAGCTGTGCACAAGGGATTGCATCATTCATTATAAACTCTGGAGATATATTTAAATTTCTTTGCCTCCTTTATTAGAAGGCAAGATGAAACCCACACAATTGTCTTTCAGTGGTGTAATGCCACGCAGCTTTCAGGTGAGATACTCACAGAATTTCCATTGGATTTATTTCACACATCTTGGGCAATGAAGTAACATCTGCCCTGCTTGCATGTATTAGCTAGTACCAAAGTACAGGCAAATCCAGAACTGGAAAGAAATTGCTACAAGAAGGTGAAATAAAATTGGGGGAATTTTAGCCATTTTTTTTCATTAAAATTTTTTCAATGCAAGAAAATAGCACTGTTTTCCAAATATGCACAGCCTGACAGTTTCATCATACAGTATTCTTATGGCTTCCTTTGAGAAGTGCTCTTCCCTCCCTCCTTCTTGCTTGTTGATAGATATTTTTTGGCATTAAATAACAGGAAGGGTGGAGCGGTGAAGGATCTAGTGCCCCTGTCTTGTGACAGTCATGTTGAATTTGGCTGAAATTTGAAAAATAAAAAAAAAGTAAATTCCCTTGTCACATATGTTCTTCAGAAAAATAATGGCCTGCTTGTCAGAAGTTAATAAATTAAACAATCCTCAAATAGTCTACTGCTGAGCTCATAGCATTTGTAAAGCATTAAAACAGTCACCACAGCAGAAACATCAGCAACCTGATGGAGTAACAAAGAAAGCAGCAGCCAGGGCTACTCCTCCTTCACCCTCTGGGGCCCAGGAATCCAGCCCCACTTTGGATAAACAGCCTTTCTTCTTCTGTCTGTCCATGTTAGTCACACAGCTCAAATAAATAAACATTTGCATCCCAGTGCTGCAGAATCGGAGTTCAAAGGTGGATGATTTATAAGTAGCTTGTTGCAGCTGGACATAATATGGGGTGTTTTTTTTCTTCCACAGAAAAACCACTGATAAAGCAGCATTGAAAGCAAGAACATGAGGATTAGGGAAAGAAGCAGGACAGGGGAGAGTGCGACAACAGAATTCCCAGCCCACAAACCTTTAGGCCACATCTGTGACTGTAAAAGAAACCATACCTTGCAGTTCTCAAAAAAACCCATGCCCTGCCTCTGATTATTTGTGCAGAACAGAGTTCTTGCTACAGAGGTTACTCGTCATACGTAACTTGTGTACAATGAAATATTATTAGAAGATTCAAAGAATAAAGCATTGATAGAAAAGGACACATGCCAAACTTGCTTGCAAACAAGTATTACATTGCGCATGTGTGTGTATGGGAAAGAGCACATAGTTAAAAAGAATGGCAAATAAACTGCATGCTACTTAATATTTAGAGGATAATGAAAATTTAGAGGTTAAATCCATATTCACTGAGTTTAAATTTTTGCATGCCCGAATGCTAATGATTCTTGTGGACTCTCAGGCAGGCAAAAGGCAACCTAAATTTCAAATGCCTGGATTGTGTTCAGGCCACTGGAATGTGATTCTGCGCGTCCAATGAAAGTAGGAAAAAAGAGCAGGTGGCAACAGAGAAGGTGCAGTTCAGTTGAGGTCATGGTGGCTTACGCAGCCTCAAAGCCTGATGATCCCAGCAGTGAATCCGAGAGGATGAGATCACACTCAGAGCGAGGGGAAAATGCTGCCATCTGGTGCCTCTGGAGAAAAAAAAAAAAAAAAAAAAAGGGATTATGTTGATGATTTGCTTCACTTGCAGTGGTGTCAGCGCTGGTTCAGCCCTACAGACCTCCAGTTGTCTTTCTGTTGTTCAGAGGTGTTACCGTTCCGCATGGCATATGAAAAACTAGCTTGTGAAGGCTTGTGTTGAATCTCAAAACAAACAGGCTGAAAAAGTGCATTTTACGGTGGTTTGCCCTGGAGAGGAATATCTGCATTAACGTAGTCTTTAAGGTAATTTCAGGAAAGATGGTTTTAAACAAAGTCACTTGTGTCTGAGAGTAGCATGCACCTTATTTATTTTGATGAAGTTATGCATATTCACACCAAGAGATGGCAAAATGCTCTCCCATCACAAATCCCATATGTACTTATTTTACTACTGTATACCAGAAGAAACTTGAAGTCTGTAAAGTACATCTGAAAAAGAATGAAGAAGCTGCTCTTTGCTATCAGGTTTTGTGAAAAAGCTTAACAGAACAAGAAGTCAAGGCATTTCTTTTGCAGAACTGGCTTTGACCTTGGCCATCACCACACAACCTCTAATGCCCACTATTTTATCCTATGAGCATTGTAGATTATACTTAGTGCATGTCAGAAGCCTCAGAGGATACAGGACCAGACACTAAACACCACTTATTTTTATGATTTGCCTTTTACATCAGCCTATTTTGGATTGTTGTTGATACAGCCTCAGAGGATGTGCCAAATATGTACTGAGACACTCCACAGTGTTAGAACGAGGGAGTGTTATTTTCGTCTAAGATATTTTTATTTTTACAGGCTTCCACAGAAAGCCATAATGGTAGCTTGGAGAGATTGAAATGACTGATCAAATAAAAACCCATACATTGCTCTATTTTAGATGTACCAGTAATAAAGATAGTTCTTTCTGGGAACTTAAATTTGTTTATCCCTTGACCAATGGAAAATCTGAGGGCCACAGGTCAGCTTCCCACTGGAAGAAAACTGAGCAAAGTGAGTTATGTACCTTATTTATTTTTAGACACATCATTTTTGTAACAAAGTGGCCACAAAACCTCAGGCATGAAATCCACTCTTGCAGATAAACTAACTCCCACAGCGCCATCGATTTCCCAGGAAGATACTCTAATCCAAGAACAGCTTCAAAGTCATGGAGTAATCCAAGGACCAGACAGTCTTCCAAAGGATTTATTGTAAAACTTTGCAGAGCAAAGAGAAAGAACATGTTTGCCAGCAAAGAAAAGAGATTTGTGAAGTTATAAGTAAAAGGGCTTTGTTGTAACTGCCTTAACGTGTACTTTCCCAGTTCAACCTTAGTATTTGATTTATCAAGATGCAAATCCACTGCTAGCTTCCTCTCTTTCGATGAGTGACTGATGCAGTCAGACAAAGTCTTTGCCACCACAGGTTTTTGTTATGCATACCTGCAGACAACCTGAGGCTCTCATGGCACAGACTTCAGTAAGTACAGAAAATTGTGAGACAAAATAAATTGAGAACACCCTCATTTCCTAAGTCATGAGGGGACTGCTTTTATTCCAGCTTTCAATGAGTGGAGAGGTTATTATCAAGGAACATGTTAGTTAAAAATATTTATTATTTCTTACTGTTTATTATTATTTACCATGCCCCTTGAAAACAATAAGCCAGGTTAACCTTTTTACTAAATTACTAACATTCTCTGAAAAAAAGGAAGAGTTACTAGTCGAACTGTATGAAGCTTGATGTCACTTCAGAAATGCTGTTCCAGAAACTTACTCTTTCCATGGTACCATACTATCCCATTTAGTTCCTAGCCTTAGTGTATTTATAACCACTTTATACACATTTGTTCCTAAACCCCCTACATTTTCATTCAAAATGGAGCTAGATCCTCGTATGACTAATGTTGCAGTGGAAGAACTTGGAGTTTCTTCCTCTTCAACAGCATCAGAATTGCTTGTGGGTACACAAAGGGAGTCTGGTGCTTTTAGACGTGTACGTAGCTTACAATAGAGGAGTAATTTCTTTGACAGTCCCTTGCCCATGAATAAATCAGGCAACTTGAAGCCCTTCTAATATTATTAGACATGTCATATAAAACTACTTTCAAGAAACAACAAAAAAAAATTCTCGGTGCCTGTGGCAGCCTTGTTAACGGCCACTTCCATCATCAGTCTCCCTTCAAGTTACAGTTTGGGAAGGGCATTTCATTACCCCTCACACATAAAAGCATTTTTGGTGCACCGTCCATCTCCAAGTAGAGTAACTGTGTCACATCAGCCAGCTGATTGAAAGAGATTTCTTATTAGCCAAACTTTTGGCTATTCCCCAAGGAGATGATAAGACTTTTCTGTAGTAGATTGCTAGGTGGCTAAGGGGTACTTCTGACCAAGCCAGGAGAAGCACAACTGGAAAGAGCCTGTGCCTTGTCAGAAGGCTTGTATTAACCCAGTATACAGGGTCCACATCTCTGCTGGAAAAATGGAAAAACACCAGGTTAAGATAAGCACAACATCCAGTGTCCAGAGAAGTGGAATCGTAGTAGAGACAAGCTTGGTGTGTTTGCATAGTCTTAAGGGTGACAAAACACAGTTCATGCTATGTATAATCACTTACCCAATGCCTTTTCAAAGGACTAGATGTGTTAGTCTCTGGGCCCATGTTACCACAATACCACACTATTTCCTTACAAACCCAATTAGTTTCTCAGAATATTCTAGCAGTTGGTCTACAGTCCTCTCTCAGTGCACCTCATGCATTGCAAAACATAAATCGCAGACTTAAGAGAAAGATTTAAGCTTTTCCTTGATTTATGCAGATGGGTACAGATAATTATCTGTCAGCAACATAGTCCATCTGAACATTATTAGCATGTGCTACTTTAAGCATGTAAAAATGACACTTTGCCTTGAGTCACAACAGGAAAGAAGTGACTCCTGGCTTTTTTGTGGTCTCATCAGTTTAGGCAACTAGCTTTTGCAAAGAAGTTTTTTTTTTGATAGGGAAAATGAATGCTTAACCAGTTCTGGAAAAAGCCATGTATGAATGTCCCATGACAAAACTACCACCAGCTTGGTACTTGGACATCAGCTTCCTTATGCTTTTTATTTAAATTTTTCATACATGAATACTGCCTAAAAGAATGGGTTCTTCTCTCAATAACCAATCACCACTATCAAATGTAAAATGTAGCTTCTGAAAATGAACAGATTCTGTAACTTTACCTCCTGATGCAGAAGAAGAAGTTGCAGCTTGATGTAATCCACTTCTGAAGTTCAAGCCAGCCATACAGTTTGATCACGCACAGGACAGGGTTTGAACACTGCCTTGCAAGATGTACATTCACCCCAACAATAGCTAACATGTGGATTTATTTTGTTGCTGATGGATAACATGTGAAAATAAGACTTGGGTTTGAAAGGCAGCAGTTTCCCTGCATGATTTTAAGCTTACTTTCCGCCCCCCCTTAAATCAGCTGACCAGAAAACATACATACTAGCTTACACATCCATTTTAATCCTCTTATCTATTCCACTCCATCATGTGATCCTTTCTTCCTCAAAACATGCAACAGTTTTGTACGTTGTCAGCAGTAGGAAACCAAGGGCAGGACCCTCCGGAATTTGACGGGCCTCTGACAGAAGACAGTCCTGAGTGTTACTGCACTCTTGCTGTCTCTGCATGAACCACCCTGCTCTCTCAAAACATCCAGTGAAGGCTCCTGGAAAACAGTCCATTCCCACAAGCTCTTCCTGAGGGTGTTCCTTCATTTGGAGTGTGAATCTTTCTCCTCAACAGATTAGCTTTCTCTCCTCATCATTTCCTCTTGTGCCCTCTGAAGAGATAAACTGCAAACCCTGCAACTAGCTTTTATTTCCTCATTCAGGCTCTGATCAGAAAGGCACAGGGATATACTCTTGTCGAGTCATCAGCAGAAAATGCTGACTGTCACAACTGAGAAAAGAGATGGCAGTTCCTGCAAAATCTGTGTTCTGGGAAGTGGCCAACAGAGCTTGAACAACCTCTCTTAGCTGGTTAGTGGGAACATGGACTAGTATGTCTGAAACATTACATTTTCCAGCAGATGCTACAGGAAGTAAATCAAGGTAAAGGGATGATATCTATAAGGAATATAAAGAACGTCATATTCAATTGCTTCTAAATATTACAGAGATGGACCTGTGCAGACCACACTTCAGCTGTTCCTTCCCCATGTTACCTAATGAGAAATCAAACAAGGAGATTTCCCTTTCTTTCTTGGAGGAAAGCCACAAGCCACATTTTTAGGAGAAGACTCCTGCTTTGCTTAGATCTTCTTGTTAAAGCCAAAGAGGTACGAGGTAATGCTTGCAGAAACAGTCGTTGCAGTAATTCCCTTCTCCAGCAGCTTCAAGAGGTGCCAATCTTTTGGCCATGAAAAGCTTCATTTATCCCTCCTAAGGAAGTCCTTGACCTAATAGTTTCTATGATTTGTGATTCAATATTGAACTATTACCAAAATGAACTCACCTTCAGTCAGAGACAAGGACTGCAGGAGAAGTTGTGCTGGCCTTCAGTCTTTGTGATACAGACTCACCAGTTATGGATGCTTGTCTTCTCCTTCTCCTCACCTGGGAATCACAGTTGGTTCTCAAACATACCTATTGTAAGTTTGAGGATAAGACTCCCATGGAAGTGGTCTTCAGTCCAGATTCTACTAGCACAGTGACTGCAAAGGAAAAATGAATCATAAACAAATACCAGGATTAAAGCAGAGAACATCCTGAGTTCACAGCAGAATTCATGCTAAGAACAGAATTTGCGGTAGTCTCATAGTATTGGATTAATACAGAGGCCTTTAACCTTTATATGCAGTCTTAAAAAAGAAATATTAATTGGGAAGAAAATCAATATAAATTTAAGTTTCATGATTTGTCTTTTCCTCCATGACTGTCTAAAGACTGGGTGAAGACAAGTTAAAAACCAAAAAACACAAATTATATTTGCTCACGTGCCTCCTAATACTCTGAGAAAGCAATCACATTTCTTGAAAATTTTCCAGGAGTAAAATAGTTTCTAAATTCCAGTTGATATTGCTTTGTCATCAGGACTCGATGGTATAGTTGTACATGCTGCAGGGGATTGTATTACATGACCTGTGATTGCCATTCTATTCCTATTTCTCCGTCGCACAAACTGCCCATCAGATTTCCTAAAACTGAAGGGTGACTCAACCTCTCTATGCAGAAATAACATTGATATTTTTCGCATGAGTGTAAGCTCCATCTTGCGCTGCAATGATAAAATCCTTCCTGAGACACCCAAGGAAGATCTCTACCATGTAGGAGTTTCCATCACTGTTCCTAGAGGCTTACTGAGCAATTCACATGCTTCCCACGTACCACATTTCCACCATCTGCAGCTTTCACGTGGTTTCCAGATGTCCTATTGCCACTAGCAGCCGTTTGTAAAGCAGCCTCCAGAGCAGGCCTTTCTCACTGTTTCCAGGGCAATGCAACGTGGCCACATTGTAACCCCAGCTCGCCAAAACGCCGTCTCCCGCCTCGGCAGCATCCCCGGCACCTTCTCACCACCAACCAGAAGGCTAAACTCAGGCCAGACTCACCTTGCCTTAACTGCACAAAGCTGCTTGGTTTCAGATTTACAGTCGTGCCCTGCTTTTCTGACTTTTGGCAGTCCATGGTGCCGCACCAGGATTTTCAGAGCTGTGGCTGCCCTGCCTCCGGCAGCAGCAGACACTCACACACCCTACACCTAGTGAGGCTTTCCCTAAGTGCCTTTCTGCAGGTGCTGTAGGGGTGGCAGCGCCCTTTTGCTGCACACACATGCCAGCTTATGTTTCTTTCTGCATAAAAGCAGTAATTCAGAGCAAGAGGAATTGTGTCTAACAGGCTGCATAGGGGAGTTTTTGAAGGTGGGTTGGAGGGGGAGAGAGCTGCTTGGAAGAGCTAGGTGCCAGGAAAGGGACAGAGCTTTTGGGGGATGGGAATGTTTTATAAGTTGAGAGGAAAGAATGGAGGTGGCCTGAAGAGTATCATTTGTGTGCTTGAGCAGGTCCAACTGGGCTGTCCAGCTTCAGTCGGAAAATGCAGTGCGCTGATTCCCAGGGGGGCCAGACACAGCACTCTGGTGTGTGTGAGCAGCATCAGGCTGGGGAACAGGTCTCTGAGTCGGCTATTTTGCACACCTGTTTTAATGTTGGGTCATCCCAATCCATACAGAAAAATCTTCATCTGCTGCTTCTGTCACTCCCTTTCCAAAATACAGAAAAGGCTTTTTGTGTGTGTATGTGTATCTGGGTTTTGGGTTTTGTTTGTTGTTTGGTTTTTTTCTCAATGAGCAGGTGAGAAGCAGAAGTGGACAGTTCAGAAAGATGGTCTGCCCCAACATTGCAGGAGACATGGAGACATTTGCATGCTGTTGTGAAAAAGATGTGACACCTCAATGGATTACTTGATTTTCAAGTTGTTGCACCTAGACGAGTCATAAGTTAGAAACTCACTTGGTGTTTTAAATAGCTAATTCTGGGAAAGTATAATCTTTCCCTCAGGTTTGGGGAGTTTGGTCTGTGAATACAGCTAATTTAGGCATTATACCGCATTCTCTCGACGGGGTGGGTGTTGGATCAAGTGCTCGCTGTGCTGTGGGGCCACCAGGGGGGTGCACTGTGCAGCCTCAGTGCCAAGGACTATAGGCTTGCTTTTAGGGTGCCTGGAACCTGAGAATGGCACCTCCAGCACCTAACACCCTAAAAGGAAAGAAATAAAAAAAAAATAAAGGCGTTTTCAAGCTTCTGGCTCTGCACTGAGGTTTTTTTACAATGCCTTGCAGAGGAGATGCCTGGCACGATCTGCGTTTCACAGCTGAACAGGTGGATCCAGCAGGAGGGCTGCAGGTTGCAGACAGGAGGGAACTGGTATCTGCTCTGAAGCTGCAAGCGGCTTCTTCTGGGGGAGGGTGCACAACCAAACTTCCTCCTTATTGTACTTGACAAATGGGTGATCAGTGTTCAAAAAAACTAGTCTGGTTTTGTGGAATGAAGGGATGTTCTCTAAAGACTTAGGGAGGAGGTATAGCAGCTAGCTCAGTCCTTTTATTCAGTCCAAAGGTTTAATTTGAATTATCAGAATATATTCTAACTTTTTTAGTCTGAGGCAAAAGTATTGTTTTTCAAAATACTGCGTTCAGCTGTCAGTGTCTCAGAATCCATGGGAATCTGCTTGATTTCCAAGTTTCTCCTCAACTGGTCTCTCTAAAGTCTTGTTGTAGGGATTTTTTAGTGTTTTGTGTTTTTGTTTTTAGATAAAAATAATTTAAAGAAACCCAACAGACATCTATCTTTACAGCCTGTCTAAAAAGGCATACAAGTATATAATGGTTAGATAGAGAACAAAGCTTAATACTGACCAGGTTGACTTAGAATGCATTTTCCTGAAAAACAATTACTGAGACAAGAATGTGAGAACCAGGCTTAAGCAATGTAGAAGCTGCACACCATTTATTAAAAAAAAAAGAAGTTACTATATTAATCTTCAGTAAAGCAATAGTTTAGTCCTTCTCCACGCTCAAAGTCTGAGCAAACATAATATTATTCACCCAACTGTATTCTCACTTAGGTCAAGTTTAATTAAGACTTGTCTTAATTCAAACAGTAATATTGCGTCCGTGATAAAGAGCAAGTTAAAATTCCCCTTGCATTGAACACCATCATGTTCCCAAGAGTTTCAGAGTTAGCCCAAGTTAATTATGTTTAAATTATTTCCTTTGGTGTGCCGATGTAAAGATCATCATCTGACCCCTTAGAGCGGGAGCAGCGAATTAAAGCTTTCTGCCGCTCAGAGCAAAGCCTGCCTTACCACTGCACCCTCGTGGCGGTTTGCCTGCTTTAAATTCTAACACCGAAGGACTACATCGCTAAAAAAAAAAAAAAAATATAATCATTGCTTAGTGACATTGTTTGGTTTCCCGTCTCTTAAAATTCTTCCAGGGAGGTTTTTAGAGTTCTCACCTTCCAAATACCTTTGTCTGGCAATGGCTTTCAAACAAAAATGACTGAGCATAAATGCTCGCCTGGGCAAGTTTTCAAGCATAGGATTAAGTGTGTAAATTGGAGGCAATTTCTGTCTTACAGCACAGACCAATAACTTCCAGGTGAGGCAGTTAAGAAACCCCCCCATGGTTCTTAGGCAGCATTCCTTTTTGTTTATTTTTAAATGAGCACTTCAAACAGGGAAGGGGCAGGAGTGGAAGAGACTGGACAAAATTACTCTCCATTAAATCTGTTTTACAACAAGTTCTCGAAGTTTTTAGCCCAGGAACATTTAAGTTACCAGGCAATGGGACCTTTCTCATATACTGTGAGTATAGGGATGCTCTG
Organism: Oxyruncus cristatus; assembly: GCA_013399855.1. Taxonomy (NCBI): domain Eukaryota; kingdom Metazoa; phylum Chordata; class Aves; order Passeriformes; family Cotingidae; genus Oxyruncus; species Oxyruncus cristatus. The sequence continues at coordinate 1,969,251 of VXAY01002314.1, forward strand.
GCCACAAAACCAGACCAAACAACCATGAACCAGAGGAATTTGTTTGTAGTTAGTGTTATCAAGCCACTGTGAATAAACCATTATTGTGTTAAAGACATGCTAAATCTCTGCACAAATTAAAAAGCAGCCATGAACTGTACAAAGAGACCTTGTCTGACTCTGACAAATGTTTTCTTCTGACCTTTTGTGGTATGTGTGTTTCTACAGATTGTAAATAAATAAAAATAATTTAAAGCTTTCTCTTAGAGACTTACACTTTGTGTTCTGGTGGCTAGAGATGATGCCACCCACATCAGAGAGGCCATTCTTTTGTCCTGCTGTACATGGGTCTTCACAGAAAAAAAGCTTAAAAGCAGCAGAAATCTACAACCTTTTTTTTTCCTGTCTTACAGCCTCTGTTCAAAAAGGGTGGCACTACATTTGCTGCATACCAGATGAGTAAACATGATAACCCCAGCACTGACGAATTATTGAGGAGAAAGTACAAGGCAAATACTATGTTGCCTTTCAGCCAAAGCTTCAGAGGACTTTGTCCTTCTTTCAAAGTGAGGTCAAATACACCAATGGCTGCACTCTTTTCAATGCCACCCTAGCAGAAGTAGGGTTATCTACCAAGTCTTACAGTGATTTACTAGATTAGCAAAGATAATTTGGTTTATTAGTTGGTAGAGTGGAGGCTTGTGTCCCCAGTCAGGGACATTCTTGACTTTGAGAGCTGCTAGAATTATTAGTATGGCTTGGTTTGGAAGGGGCCTTAATGATCACCTTGTTACAACCTTCCTGCCATGGGCAGGGAGCTCTCCCTAGGTCAGGTTGCTCAAAGCCCCATCCAACCTGGTCTTGAACACTTCCAGGCATGGGAAGTTTAAAGACATTCCCCCTTTCCTATCACTACATGCCCTTGTATAAAGTCCCTCTCCAACTCTCTTGTAGCCCTTTTGGGCACTGCAAGGCTGCTGGAAAGTCTCCTCAAAGCCTTTTCTTCTCCAGACTGAACAACCCCAGCTTCCTCGGCCTGTTTTCGTAGGAGAGGTGCTCCAGCCTTCTGATCATCCTTGTGACCTCCTCTGGACTCCCTCCAACAGATCCACGTCCTTCTTATGTTGAGAGCCAGACACAGTACTCTAGGTAGGGTCTAGAGCAGAGTAGAGGGGCAGAACCACCTCCCTCAGCCTGCTGACCTCGATGCTTTTGATGCAGCCCAGAACACATTTGACTTTCTGGGCTGCCAGCACACATTGCTGGCTCCTATCAAGCCTCTCACCCACTAACACCCCAAGTCCTTCTCCTCAGAACTGCTCTCAATCCATTCTCCGCACAGCCCATATTTGTGCTTGGGATTGCCCTGGCCCAGCTGCAGGACCTTGCACTTGGCCTTGTGGTACTTCATGAGTGTTGCCAGGGGCCACCTCTCCAGCCTGTCAATGTCCCTCGGGATGGCATCCTGTCTCTCCAGTGTGTTCACCACACCACACTGTTTGGTGTCATTGGCAAACTTGCTAAGGGTGCACTCAGTTCCAACATGTCCATGTCACCTATAAAGATTTTAAACAGTTTCCTTTATAGCTATGCCTTCTGTTTCCCTTCGGATAGGAAGTGTTTGTAAACATGTATTTTTGCAACGTGAAATTACTGTGGTTGCATAATGACTATAATTCGTCAGTTTACAACAGGGCAGGCTAAGGTCAAATTTTCATGCTGCTTTTGAAAGTACATCTGGCACTAGAAGAGCTGAGGATGCTGCAAGCTGAAGAAAAAGCTTCCCCTCACCTCCCTTCACTTTGCTGAGTGATGTGCCTAGTTTTTGTTTGAAGCTGAAATTAGCAGTCCTAGGACTGGTTTGGAAATTCATTTTTGCTGGAGAGAGGAGGGCCATGCAAGCATGGGGAAGGCTGTTTAATAATAAGGTGTTAAATAGCTTTGAGCCCAAGTTGAAAATGTGAATTTTTCCTTTCTGTATGCTAACTATGCTTAGCCTCCAAGTACTACTGACTGCATGGGGTGGGGGCAATTTGGTCACTTTGCTCAAGTGCCTGGGTATAAAAGCCCTTAGGAGAAAATACATCAAGATAAAAAAAGTCTTTCAGATCAACACAGTATGTTTTGATTGAGCTTGCTCCAGTTAATGTGAAATCTAGAGGTAGCAGCCTTTGCTGCATTTTTGGGAAGCTGTAATCTCAAAATACATTTGAAGTTACTTTTGCTCAGAAAGGTTAGGGGGGATTTTAATACCCAAATCCAGATTTGTGCTCTGCAGGATTCCTGCTTGGCTGCTAACTGATCATGAAGGTTTTTAGAAACATAAATGCTTACAGGCTTTCAAATTAAAGCTCTCCAGGTTCACCAGCTTCTGCTTCTGGGCCAACATAAAACATAGGCCTCCTTCAGCCTGAGAATTAGCAGATCCATGCTTATCCTGAAAACACCAATCCTGGATCACAGCCTTCCACATCCTCCCTTCTGAAGGTGCTTGGCATGCAGCATCTGCCAATGCCAGCTTTTCCAGAAGGGAGCAGAAAAAACATGTTTGCTTCCCAAGAGAGAAACACCATCAGGAGCTGGGACCTGCGGCTTTGGAGGTGAATGCCTTGCCCTTTAGGATAACTAAACCTGCACTTTGCTTCTCAGACCAGCTCCACATAACAGAATTCTGCTACAAACGGTGAGGAGACTGAAGTCTGAGCTGGCCACTGTTTATGCTGGAGTAGACAAGGAGGGGTGATGGGTGCACCCCTGCCTGTGTCCTGGGTGTGGGGGGAATGATGGTCCTTGCTTGGCTCTCAAGAGATAAGAATTTATTCTCTTTCTTCAGCAACAGGAAGTACTTCACTACAAATCACAGTACCAAAAGCCACCGTATTCTGACCAGAAACTTAAGGGGCTCTAGGATGCACAGGAAATATTCTGCAGCTGACTCTGCCAGCTCCCCATTCTGAAACACCTAATTCTTGTAAACATTTTAAAAATTACCTGTTGCCAAGATTATCCTGAAGTCCCCAAACATACCTGGGCATCCAGCTTTCAAGCCTAAAAATGGTGTATCCCTGGTGAAACTGGAAGTCTGCTTGAGACACAGTATTGCCCAATTGAGGCTGTCTTTTCTGCCTGTGACCTGTGCCACAGCTGGCTATCTCTTGCTATTCTTGCCAAGGACAGCCCACTGCAGGGCAGTCTTCTCTCCCAGGGGAGGCTGGTCTCCTGGGGAAACAAGGACCAAGGAAGCAACCTGAGTGGACATGCTGAACTTCATCAGGCCTCATTTCATAGAATCATTTAGGATGGAAAAGACCTTTAAGATCATTGAGTCCAACCCAGCACTGCCACTGTCCACCACTAAACCATGTCCCTAAATGCCACATCTACACGTCTTTTAAATGCCTCCAGGGATGGTGACTCAACCACTTCCTTGGGCAGCCTGTTCCAATGCTTGATAAACCTTTTGGTGAAGAAAGTTTCCTAATATCCAGTCTGTATCTTCCCTGGTGTAACTCATCCTGTTGCTTGATACTTGGGAAGAGACTGACCCCCACCTCACAGCCTCCTTTCAGGTAGTTGTAGAGGGCAATAAGGTCTTCCCTGAACCTGCTTTTCTCCAGGCTAAACATCTCATCAGACTTGTTCTCCAGTCCCTTCCCCAGCTCCGTTGCCCTTCTCTGGACATGCTCCAGGACCTCAATGTCTGTCTTGTAGTGAGGGGCCCAAACTGAACCCAGGATTTGAGGTGTGGCCTCACTAATGCCAAGTACAGGGGCACTTGCCCAGCTTTAGCGCGGCTCCTTTACCTCGCAGGGGTGTCTCCAAGCCCTGTTGCGCCGTACCCGGTGAGCAGTCCCCGCCGCGTTCCTGTCTCCTGCAAACGCAGGGACCGATCCCACTCTCCGCCCGCCGCTGGGGAACCGCCAGCCCCGTCCTCCTGCAGCGCATCCCGGTTCGCCGGGCGGGACGGTGGGATGGGGCGGGATGTGGTGGGATGTACCGGGATGCGCGGGCAGCGGGGACCCCTAGTGGTACCGCGGCCCGGCCGGGAGAGGTTTTAGGTCCTGCTCCTTGGTGTAGGTGCCTGGTGAAATGCTTGTGGAAAAAGTAGAGTCTGTTTCTTTGGACCATGCTGTCTGCTTTGTTCAAAAGAGGGAAAAACCCAAGTTCAGTGGGAGTAAAAGCAAAAACCTAGGTCCACAAAGTGAGCCTGTTTGCAGGTGACACACACTTGTTATTTAGCCTGAGCCTGCTTGAGTCTTACAGACTGAGACTAAAAAGGGAGAGCAACAGTTAGAGAGGAAAAGGTAAATGATGAAATGGGAGGCATTCAATCTGACAAAGGCCTCACCTGAGTGTCCTGTGTTTTCAACTCATCCTAGGCCATATACTGGTGTATGACCAGACATGCCTTATATCCATAGGGTGCAGCAGTGTGGAGCAGTGACTGGCCCCAGGAGAGGGAGGATCATCCCCCTGTCCCATCCCATCCCATCCCATCCCATCCCATCCCATCCCATCCCATCCCATCCCATCCCA
>VXAY01002315.1:0-189157 GCA_013399855.1 Oxyruncus cristatus
TGGCCTCACCAGTGATGAGTACAAGGGGGTGATTGCTGTCCTAGTTCTTCTGGCCAGACTATTTCTGACACAAGCCAGGATACCATTGGCCTTCTTGGCCACCTGGGCACTGCTGGCTCATGTTCAGCTGGCTGTCGACCAGCACCCCCAGGTCCTTTCAGCCAGGCAGCTTTCCAGCCACTCTGTGCCCAACCTGCAGTACTGCCTGGGATTGTTGTGACCCAAGTGCAGGACCTGGCACTTGGCCTTGTTGAACCTCATACTGTTGGCCTTGGCCCATCGATCCAGCCTGTCCAGATCCCTCTGCAGAGCCTTCCTACCCTCCGGCAAATCAACACTCCTGCCCAACTTGGTGTCATCTGCAAACTTATTGAGGGTATATTCGATCTTCTTGTCCAGATCCCTGATAACGATATTAAAGATATCTATGAAATCTTTCTCCTTGGTACACAGAATCCCAGATCTTATTTCCCTTGGTAGAAAACAAACAGATAACCCAATGCAGAAAGGGATGGTTTGAAAGAGAAATACCAGAAATAGTTTGTTCATCCATTATAACAGCATCACCCCAGGTAAGAAATGAAAGTCAGCTGCTGGAAGGATGTCAGTGCAGACCACTCAGCTGGAGTTCCCAGGTGTTGCTTCCAGCGTCCCTCCTCATTGAGTCCTGCTTACCCAGCCCTTAAAGAGCTATGTGAAAGAGACAGGACTGACCACATTCCTTGCAAGTTATTTACACCACTGAAGGAGAATCACCCTTACAAGCTCAACCTAAGAGGACCTTTCATTATTTTCAATTAAATATATACATTTAGTGTAAGAAGGAAAAAAACAGCCAAAGTAGCATTACTCTGAAGACATTCACTCATATGCAGCTAAATAAAGCCACTCTAAAGAAAACTGTGAAAAATATGACTGTTCATTAAGATTAATCAACATTTTATGCAACCCTCATTTTTAGGAAAAGACTAATACTACTACTTTTCTGTTGAGCAGCTGCAGTACCTGTGCATGGACAGGTACTGGAAAAAAAATGTTCTTCTTAGGCAATACAATACTAATTCAACCTTTGTTTGGAAACATCTCAGACACAAAGACTAACCACTGCTTTTGTCAAAATCAGAAGACCCAGGAGTTAAAAGGATGGAAAAAGGACCAGCAGAAGCAGAATTGCTAGCTAGAAGCTTAGAAGCTGGTGCCAGGTATCACACACCACAACTCTGGCTGATGAGCTTGAGCACTCTTAGCTGAAATTCTCAGTACAACCAACAGAGAGGAGCTGGACCTCAGCAGGGCAACCTAGAAAGTAGTGAGTGAGGATGTGGATAAAACTAGTCTGTTAATTGGAAGAACCTAACCCCAGTGCAATATATCTCTCCATTTCAAGACTGGATTGCAGTGGAGTTGAAGTCAAATACTCAACACTTTTGACTCAGACACTTCTGTCTCTGTGCAAGCACTGAAGTGTTTAAGAAATTTCTGGGCTCGAAGTGTGGGCACGTTTTGACTGCTCACGCACCCAGACACTCAAAATTCTTATTCAGCTCTAAGGAGCAAAAGTACATGGTGTGAGAGTTGCCCAGGGTGTTGGAAACAGAGGAATGAAGAAGTCAAAACAGTAGACAGGTTTTGGAAAATGGTAGCAAGGAGAGCTGCAAAAAGGGACTAAAAAACATGCAGAAATTAAGAGGAGGAGAAAAGCAAAACTGGAAACTAACTAGAACTGTTAGTTCAATCTTGTGAATCTGTAAAATTTTAGACTTAAATTGGTAGAAGAAGCTATCAATTTAAAAATAGATGCCTGAATCTGTGAACATTTTCACAGAAGGTGACCCTCTACTTTTGCACCTGCCTTTGAGAGCTCTATTCTTTGTCCTGAAATCTGACAAAAATACCCCCAAACACAAAGAAATTGTATTCTGATACTATTCCACAGCTTTGTCTTGCAATACATAGATAGTAAAGAGTACAACACAATAGGCATTTACATAGATCAAGAGGGACCCTGGAGCATGAAGAAGTTCTTCTAGACAGTTCTCTGTAGAAAATGAGTATTTTCTACTGTTTGGGGAAGTTAATTATGAATTTTTGAAGGTATGACTGAATGTCCCAAATGGAAATAGTAGCTTTTTAATATTCTGTTAGCAAAATATCTATTTCTAAGAGCCCTCCAAAACCTTGCCTCTTGCAGTCTCGATGCCACAATCCAAATTAGTTTAATTACTTTTACTGTATAATTTTTCCTGCCCTACCATGACTCCTCTCACTTAAGCACTTAAGAACATGGTTACAGCTGTTGCTCATTAAATCTTCCAAAACTCAACAAATACTGAATTAATAATGCTGCATAATGACCACTGTTCAGTCAGTGATTCCAAAATTTTCCACCCTTTGCATGGCCCAACATCTGTCTTCCCATCTCTTTATTCATGTACTCAGAAATCTGAAGATCATTCACCCAAGGGAATAAATCTCTCTCAAACTTTTACCATACAACCCAATGACATACACAAATTCCTTACAAAAAAAGCTCTACCTAGGTATCAGCATAAAACCATGCCATGTAACAGATGAAGGGTCTATTCTATGCCAAGCAGAATTTCCCACGAGGTACACTCCTCAGCAGTTATCCTCTGCCCATCAACTAGCTGTATCACGGTATTTGATGCCAGATGCTTCAAAAACAGACACCACAAAACCACGATGTAAATAGTTATGGGTTATTCTGCCAGCAAGGAAACTGCTCTGGAACTTCAGGAAAGAGAGCTGGTCTTATGTTCCTTAGGCAAGGAACTTCATTTACTGCAACTGCAGATGCCCTATGTACTCTGTGTGCACTTGCAGTTCCTTTCATTTGTGTATTACTTAAGCTTCATTTATTCAGCAGTTTAGCAGGCTCTCGGCAACCATGTCATTAAGTAACCACAAGGTAACACTGTACACTACCAGGACTCAAGTTGTAAACTGTTCTCTTTCTCTGGCATGAACTCCCTTCTCTTTCTGGTATCACAGGTGAGTGCCATATCCCTTCGTATTTGTGTCGTTTTCAAACATCCCTATCTATCCATTTTTTCTGCACACGGAACTGTCAGAACTGTCACCATGACTGAGTTATTATGTCACTTCTCTGCAGCCCTGCCTGTAATAGTACTCAGCATTCTGAAACACTGGGTAACAGTTTTGCTCCACATAAAAGCCAACTAGAAAATAAACTATAAGGGTCTGTACAGGGGTAAAGGTTTAGCCATCTAGTCAGATTTTTTTCTGTATTTAAGCTTTCATCACCCTGTGGAAGAGCCACATGCTGAAAATCCACTTTTGAGAAAAACAAAGTCTGAAAGTACTTGGAAACAAAACTTGACGTATAAGTTTGTGTAGTATTTCCAGACTGGATAGCTGGGAGCATGGTGGAAATGCCACCCCTCATCCCATTCACAAAATACAATGGGTTTGAGTCAAATTTGCACAGTTTATTAGGTGGCGCGGTGCCCAGGTCTGCTACATACAGACACATCTGTACACCCCATGTTTCTACTGCCATTACTCCTGGAACAGTATTCCCTCACACAAAACCAGAGTGAGGTCCTAAGGATTTAGCCCAAAACAAGTGGAAAGAAAATATTAAACCAGCAAGCATGCCTCTACCTATGTCTGATGATGCTACATTTTCTAGTCAAAGTGAACAGATCTGCAGCTTGCAGGGTTGAGGACATCTCCTGGTGATTCCTGGTTTGGTTTCTGCTACAGGATATTATGCAATACATGTAATGCGTAGTATTTATGTCAGCTGGTTTCAGGTCCCATGTAAACACCAGAATCATTCTGAAACATATGGGACAGTCACACTTCACCCACACTGACAGGACTGTAGCAGGGGAAATCATACACTGAAACTCACAAACGATCGCTAATTCGATTTTGCATTTTTACTAAAAATAAGAAATTTCAGGCAGAAGAGATTCTTTTTACAGCAAAACCACTATCTGATAATGAACATCCTCAGGCATTCCCAGAGGAAGAGGGGAGCTTAGCTTTTAGACACAGGGGAAAGGGAAAAATGACAATTCTTACATTTTATGTGATATTTTTACTAGTATAATATTTAAATGAAAAAACAGAGCACTTATAAAGCACTTTACACTTCCAAGTGCCTTATAAAGGTTTTTTGAAAATGTTACCACTCATAAAAGTCTGTCTTCATAGTAGCACTGCATAACAAATATCATGCCCATTCTGCAGGTATGAAAACCAAAACAGCTAGCATCAGAAGCCTTCCCAAAACTGCAGACAGTGTGAAGAGCAAGGCTATAACTTACATTATTAGGAACACTTTATTTTATTTATTTAGTTACTAATTCACTGCATCTCTTTGGTGAACACAGGTAATTTGACTTCGTGTTTCAGTACTGTCAAAATATGCAAATGAAATATCTTTCCAGGAAGAGATTAGTTTCGTATCAGTTGAGCAAGTCTGGCAAAACAATTTCTACGAGCAGAACAGGAACATATTGTGCTGCCTGGGACACGTCTTGAAATTCAGGTTTTTTATTTCTTGTTCTCAGTTTGACTGAGGCAAAGCACAGGGACATGGTTTCTTCATGCGAAAACTTGGAACAAAACAATTTCTTCAATTCACAAATACAGTGCCTACCTCCACTTCAGGAGACAGAACTTCATTACACTTTGGCAGCTCTTGAATTAGTTATTTACAAGCTCTGCTTCTGATAATTCAGGTGTGAGTCCTTTTCCCACATCCCAACACACAACTAACTTTTCATTTTACTGCGCCAATAAGCTTGGGTCCTGTTTGCCATCCTAGTATAGTATTAGTTCAGCAACCCTCTCTCTTTCCTTCTCCTGCTATTGTCCCACATGCCCCTCTAGGTATACAGCTGACTCTGTTTGACACCATTTTAATACAAGTCCCAGAAAAATAGCCTTTGTGACCAAACTCACAAAATTCAATTCTCTGTAATTTAAGAAGGCAAATCCATTACATTAGGTCTGTCACTGCATGTACAGGAAAGAAATAAAGAGGGGGAATCCAAGAAAATTCTCTTTTTGGGCTTCTGCAGAGACTTTGCCCCACAAGTGGCCATCCCAAACGCTATGTGACATACAAATTAATTAACGCCCTGGGACAGGATTAGTTACATACATTGCCAAAGGCACTTTTGATGCAAAATGATAAATTTTAACTCCTGTAAAAGCAGAAAAAGTAAAATATTTGGAAATGTAGAAGGTCTCTTCCTGTGCACCTGAACCCAGGAACTAGACCGAATCCCAACAATATATGACTGTTTTTATTAAAAGTTTTATTAACCTTCCTGAAATTTATTTCCTGCATAATGTGGTACATACATAAACATTTAAGTATATGTTAAGTGCATATATATATACACTTAACATATATATTACAGACATATCTGTAGTGGAAGATGCCATGAAGTCTTCTTTCCTCCAGATACAGCAAATACTGAATTTCCAATGCCGTGGGGAAAGGCTGAGATTTTGCCTCTTATAGCAGCCTTCACTCACAAAAGTATGGGGAAAAGGGTGTAACAGATCCCTACTTGAGCAGCCAACTGTATGGAGGGTACCAGCAGACCTGCACACTTACTCTGTCTGGGGTGCTACAGGCTTGGGTTTTAGTCTGGCCTCTCCAAATTAAACAACTTTCCTTCATTGTGGTCCACAACTGCAACGGAGATGTCAAACAAGCAACACCTCCCTTTCCATCTGCCTATAAACTGGTAACTGTCACTCCTCCTGGGTGCTCCAGGCATTGCTCCACCATGCTCATCAAGAGAAACACTCATGTTTCTCAGTATCAAACTTAAACCTTCCACTACCCGTAAAAAGCAAAACAACAAAAGAAACCTACCAAATAAATTAAGAAAAAAAAACAACCCACCAAAAAAACCAACAAAAAGGCTCCAAGGGATGAGCTTTGTCTCACACAGTTTTGCACAACTGATTATTTGTTAGCACTGTGCTAGCAGTCAGGCTCAAGCAGAGGAAGGAACACTGGTGTGCTGGGCTATCTACAGAAACAGACCATTGAGAAACCTACCTCCCATTTAAGTGAGTTGTGAATGGAATTAAACTTTCCAAGTGAAGAGATACCAATTTTTATCACAATAAAAAGAATAAATATATATAATACTAGAGAAAAATATTAACTGACAAAAATATGCATGAAAGCTCATTAGATTAAATGTGACCAAAATACCACTATTTCATATCTTACATGGAGAAAACACTAAAGTGCAGAAAATAACTCCTCCTACCAATGTGTCATCTGAGCTTTTTACTTTCCCATGAAACAAGAAGTTTTTGTAAAATTTACCCAGGTTTGTAACCACTTATTTACAAAAAAGTGAAGACTGAAAACGCTAACTTTCAGGATCTACCTCTTGTTTCCTTTTATGCATGAAAAAAGGAAAACCTGTATAAAACACTAAAACAAAGGCTTTTGTGAAGCTTACTTGCAGTTTTGAGCATATTCCACTCTCAAAGACTGTATTTTCGATAGAAGGTTGGCCTGACAAGGACAGGATGGGCACAAAGAACTTCACACACAGTTGCCAAAAGACACGGGGTATCATCAGTAATGGGCATGTCAACAGCAAGTTGCTATCCTGTTCCTCTGTCGGGGACTGAGTAGGCTGCAAGAGTTAAAGTACTTGGAAACCCTGTACTGTGTCTTTATTCCTCCAGGTCTGGGTGCAACATCTGGCAAAGCATTTTGGAAGCAATGGGAGTAAAAGAGGTCTTTCTCGCCTTCATGCCACTTCAGGGCTACACATGGTAGACCACAATCATGCCTGAGACCTCAGATGAACTGCAATTCTTTGGAGGTAGAACATTAAGTACTAAATGGCTGGCTTAGAGAAAATTTTATTCTGCATAATGAAATTATCATTATTCCCTTGTGCCACACACAGACAAAACACATATGCACCCCATATTTACAAAGTCAAGGGGCACTGTTGCAAATATTTTTCATAATCTAGAGACTGAAAGTAATCACAGATGCAATTAGACTTGCTTTCCCATCAAAGTGTCTTGGAATAACCATACGGGCACTCTTCCATATCGGCACAGCATCAGACCTACAATGCAGAGGAATGACTCCCCGTGTGTAAGGTGAATTCAGAGCTTGCAAAATGTGCCAGAAATGAAATCATTTATCTTTCCACAGAGCAGCTATTGGAAGAGAACTGGATGTACAAGCTTCTTCTGGTATGGACACCTGCCTGTAACTAGCTGGACTCAGATAACTATCTCACTACATTCAGAGGTTCCCCTTCTACATCACCTTCCTAGGCTGCAGTGGCATTGGTAAGCCTGCCTCTACTCCCTGGGACATACTGCACCAACAGTCATCTACTTTTAAACATATTTCTGTCCTGAAATGTGAACCCCATCAAATCAATGGGAACAGGCTGAGGCTTCACGTTATTAAATAATCTGCTTATCTTCCAAAGAGAAACTTCACAAAGAAAGAGCAGAAAAGCTAGAAAGGAAAACTTCCGTGAAATATACTCGTTTTTACATTGGAAAGCTCTACTGTTTATTGAAACTGGCAGTAAATTTTAAACACTAAAAGAAAGTATTTCTTAAAAAATAAAAGCATCACCCAATACAAACAGAACCTCCTATTTTACTTAAGGCAAATTAATTTTTAAATTGGCTTTGTTTATTTAAGTTCCAAGTTTCTGGAACAGCATGTGAACCTGCTGTTGGAAGTTTTTTCACCTGACAGATTTACGTGGAGGAAAGAGAGCTCAGGAATAAGGAGCACTTAAGACATGAGAAAGAAAAACTGGGCTTCTGAAGAGTGAGTCTGGAGGATAGGTGACAAAGAGGTGTTGATTTTCAAGTGGACCAAAAATCTACACAGTTCAAGTAAAATCCAGAAGGATTATTTAAAAAATGCTGCTTCCTCCCAATATTTGTCTAAAGAAGGGACTACAAACCTGTAAATATCTCTCTGGAGCTTATAGTTAGCAAAAGGCACTAAACAGACCTTAAGAAAACAACAGGTAATGAATGAAGTTTAAAAGCATACAGAACAAAAATAACTTTTTTGTTGCCTCCAACTTCTAAAGTCCATTCTGAAAGTGCTCAAAGGAAAATGTGAACAAAGACTAATGACAGGGGCCCTTTCGTATTAAAATAATATATGGAGCAACAGTGAGTGAGAGGAATGCAATGTTTGAAAAAGCACAGACTAAATAAAACACCCATGTACTCACTAGCCCTCTTTCTTCTAGGGTGGTGTCTCAACCCAGCTATAAAGGAACATCTTGAGGAGGGAATGCTGTTATTTTCTCAGGTACAAATCTGTATTTCTGACATGTTTACTGTCTCCATGTAACACTGCTGAAGACCCCCTGACACTGACAAATAGGCTTCGTTACATCTGTGGCAAAGGTATTTGCTCTCATCTCTCAGGAATGATACAGGCGTCGATCACGGAACAAAGCACCAAACACTAAAAAATTCACTTTGCCTGGGGGCTATATTCAGCCTGCCTCTGTAAGAGCCTGAAAAAGCAGCCCCATCTTCTGCAGCAGCCGCACTGACAAGGGTGATTCAGAGCCAATGTGGGCTCATGCATGAAGAGCAGCAGTTGCAGCTCCCACAGAAAGTGCTCTGGTTACAGACCTTGCCCTCCTCCACTCCTTCACTCCTCTGAGCCAGAAGCAAAACCATGTCTCTGGATATACAATGCCCTACCACTCATGGACTGTTCCCACTTCATGCCAACTGGAAAGTCCCAGGCTTCTGCTGCCACTGACCCCAGAAAGCCACTCTGTCACATTCTTCCAGAAATTTGTAATTAATGACTAAAATAGGGTTGCACAGAAATACAGAATGCTGATTACTACTATAGTAAAAGAAAATCCTATGGAGGTGAGAGACACTGAATAATCTCTTGTGTATCAGACATGGTAAAATTATGTTCTATATAACCTCAAAGCAGGCATCTTCTTCTTTGTTGACTTCTTCAGGGTGATTCACACAATGTTTTCAACTCTTCGGGCTTCTCCATATAACAGGTAAGAGGATAGCCATGATGAGCTAGAACTGGATTTAACCTCAAGCATCTTTTGAAGATCATATGTTCACACAGTGGAAGGAACAAGTATTACTGAGTCCGTAATGCTCAGCTGTCCTACTGGAAGTGTCAATGGCAACTTACGCACTGCCTAAAAAAGGCCTGAAATAGCCACTAGAGATCATAAAATAGTGCTGCTGCTGTTTCCCTCTCCATCTTCCAAGTAAAAGTAGCAAACTGAATAAGTAGAGTCCCACCAGGGCTGCAGGGGAGCAGACCTCACAGGAACAGCAGTTACACTCTCCCCATTCCTGGGGCTGACACCACCACCTATGCCAAGTGCAACACAGATGTACGCAAACCAGGAATGCAACCCACGGCTGCTGGTTCTCCCATCTTTAAAGACTATTCCTTTGTGGAGTCACACATTAGTAATTTTCTTCTAAGTTCACTGAAGCAGAAACTAACTCAACACAACTCCACTGAGCCAATTTCTCACAGTTTCTCCTTGCAGAAGGAGTTGATAAACCTGAGCTGCGAGATTGCCTGCGAGCCCCGAAGGCTCTCCATCACACCCGATACCTCCTGATAGCTTTATTTGATGATCTGGCAAAACAACAACAAGAAGCTGATACTAGAATGAGAAATTTAATACCAGTGCCTGTGATTTATGAAATGCTCTAGCTATTACAGGTTTCACTTGCAGTTTTTCTAGTTGGAGAGACGATACATAATTCAAGTTCGCCCCCCAGTGGACTCTCTGCCCATGCCAGTACACTTAGATTCGAGGACACTGGGGACAAGTATTGGGAAGCTAGACAATGGCATACTTAAAAAAGCTAGGAGTTACTTCAGGAGAATTAAATGCAACTCTTACCATCTATACTATTTTGTTTCCATTTTTAATTAAGGTGTAAAGAAGTATACCTTCCAACCAACAAAGTTGTTCAATCCTGCCAAACTACCACATTGTTTTTCCTCCTGTATCCAAACTACTGTGAATGTTTTAGTGGCTATGCACAGAAAATCATATAGGTTGGAAAAGACCTTGAAGATCATTGAGTAAATGAAAAAAACCCAAATGTTCTCTAATACATCCTGCTTAAGTAAACAACTGTCAGCAAGAGCAACCTGCCTAAAAAAAAAAAACACCCTCCAGATTATGCAATGCTGAGTTTCTGTGATCTTTTCTCAAAAAGTTTCCTACTGAAACTTGCTCACCCTTGCATGCATAGCTGTCATACTTCATTTATACTTATCCAGAACTGCACTAATTACTGTGGGTCATACGTGAATAATTAACTTCTTTTGCCAGAAGCAAAAGTAAAGACCAAGATAAAAAATGTAAGACGAGATTAGCACACGGCCAATGCTACACGTAAGTCTGAATATATCGACTTCTTACCAAGACTTAGAAATGTTCAGTAAAATGCATTTAATTTTAACAGCATGATACAGATTTTCTCACTGGATCCACTGGCTAAATTCAGCCCTCACCCTTCTAGACTACACTTTTTTCATCATGCCAGCTGCAATGTCAATATAAAGCAGTTGTCAGCTGACCATTTAATGAAAGGTTTTGATTTGACGTTACTTTTCTTTTCTCTGATGTAATAAACCAACTTCTAGCATAACTGCAAAATAGGCATCTGTCTTTTAGCATGCAGATTCATTTCAGCCAGCTAACAGCCTGGCAGGTATCTGGATTTCCTCTGTACTATGGAAGAAAAGCACCTTTACAAGCCAATCTCTGAGTATACCTGAAGATGGAATAACATGCCCCAGAGGTGCCAATCCCTCTCCTCTGACTACCCAGAGATCCCAGACAGATAGCATAGCCCTGACACCCAGATGCCAGGGAACCAAGGTTGAGGAGATAGATCCTACAATTACAGCAGGTAGATAAACTCCCTTCGTGCTGCCTGGAGAGTTACAGACGCTAAAGCTGTATTTACCTACATCCTTTTCAAACCTTCGGCATCTAGTTTTGAGCATTCTATGTGCATAGCCTGGGATTCAGCAGTGTTGACTATCTTACACTGATGTGGGAGCTTTACCTGCAAGCTCTGGTCTGTCCCATGAAATCACTGAAGAATTACAGACTCATGACAAACGTAATTCTCAGTGTTTTAAAATGTCATGGCAGAGAAGAGCCTTCTCTGTTTCTGGGCTAACTTGGGTGTGACACTTCTGAGGTTGTTCACATCTAGTTTTGTAACTCAGCTCCTTACACGGTGATTGCTTATACTCCTGGGCTGGTTGCCAGTCTTGCAGACTACAAAAGAGTGACTTCCCAATGGTATAAGCAGATAAATGGTATTTTTGGTTCAAACCAAACACTCTACTGTTTTTATGTCTCTGTTGGGCTCTCTGTCTTTGAATCTGCTACAGCTTTATAATGCTCAAAGGGCTATACAGGCAAGAAAAGGAAACAACACAGAAATCAGGGCACGGAGAAGGAAAAGGATGGAGTAGGGTTAGACTGGGATAAAAGAAGTAAAACAAGAATGACAGAAAACAAGGTGAAAGGGTAAGGATATATAAAATATATCAGAAGGGTAGGGATGAAAGACCACATTGAAGATGGGAAAGAATAGGGAAGAAGAAAAAAGAATTAAGACAAGAATTATAAATCATGAGAGAGCAGAAGGCACAAGCATTAATGGGAAGATATGGAGAAACCAGGAAAACTGTCCTGGAGGGAAATGTAATGAAATTTCCAGATCACCACAACATTTCTGCTGTATAAGGAAGGGACTCTTACCTTACCGAAATTGGTTTAGTAGGGGGTACTAGGATGGAGCCTTGTTCAGAATTCCTCTCAACAAAAGTCCTACCAACCAAAAGACATATTGGAAAGAGTGATGGAGACATGGCCTCAATTGAAACCGAGAAGCCATCACGTAATTTTTTAAAATAGTATCTCATACTCCTTAGAGTACATCACACCACAAAAAGTGCCAGCAGATTCTCAGCAAAGAACAACATTGTGCTACATGCTGGATAAACACCATCTTTTCTCCAAGAGTTACAAGAATGCTGAGGTCCATTACGAGCAGAGAGGTCAATAAATTTAAGAAAATCAGTAGCAGAGTAAGGAATAGCACTGAGACTCAGAGTGTTCTGTCCACTGCCTTTCCAGCCATCCAATCAAGCCTCTTTTAAACTGTTCTTCATGATTTCAAATTGCTGGTCCTGAGTTTATCCACAACAAAATTACAACTATAACATCATCACTGCTTCAGCTACCCTTACATGCCTGTCATATAGACTACTAACAGTCCACAAAATTAATAAGGACGCCAGGTATTGACTGTTAAGTATTATCATCACTGAATGGGACCTAGTTCCTCTAAGCACCTCTCCAGCACCTCTGTTGTAGGGATTTAGTGCAACCTATTCTCATACAGTGACTGACTTCCCTCCCCAGCATGGGGTAGGTGCTCCTTAAAGCCTTCCAGAAAGACATACTGAGGACTTGAGTTTACACTTGAGTTGAACTGAAGGCTCTCAGGAGCACCTGGCATTCAAAGGCTACATCTGTAAAAGCAAGTAGTAGCTCGACAGGAGAGATCTGTAGAGTGACAAAATGCTGCTGCAGATTCATGACCACATTATATGCTCTTCTGGAGGGTTTTCTTTTATTATCTCTGGTTGATCCCAAGCAATGACCACCCACTGTTTGTTGAAGCACAGTAGGTGTTGACCCTGAAGGCCACTTTTCTGTTTAGTTTCATTGGAGAGGAGTCTGGTTTGTGCTGACACCACTCTAGTACCGCCAAGGGGGGATGACACAGGCACTCTTGATCCGCCCCAGAATGCCAGTGCTGATGCACTCACAGAGATCTCTGTTATTTAGATAAAGGTCTTTGGCCCTTACTGTAGGACAACAAGTTCAGTATGTCCTATATTAGGCAGAAAGGAACCTGCTTGTCTTAACCATGGTGCACAGTGCCAGAAAAGTCTTAAAGGTATGTGTTCTCCGGTGAGCCTTCAGGTGGGAACTTTTTGTGTATACTTTGTTGCATCCCTCAAAGTCACACCGATGGATGCGCCGCTTCCTGGAGTCTGGAGACTCAGACCTTCTCTGACGCCTTGTGCTCTCAATACTGAATGGTGAAATTGAACTGAAAAACAGAACAGAAGCAAAGAAATGAATCAAAAGCACAGTGTATATCCTGGGCCCCAAAAAATCAGTTGTAACATACGACTGTGACAAAAGTGACATAATTTATTATTTCCCTTTTTATAATGTAGTTCACAGCACATATTTGACACAATCAGTGCTTAAACTAGAGCATATTTTGCAGTATGAAATAACTGAAGTCTTGATTTAGAGGTGCTTATTGCCCTAAAAGTCACCATAATCCTTGAAACACTGCTCCAATAATGAAGTAGCCTGACTTTATCAGAGCTCTATTTCTATTTGACACATGTCCAAGTACAAGCTCACTGAACCCTGTTTTCTAAACAACTTTATATATATAATCTCCATAACTTCTCCTTGACAACTTTAAATAGATAAAAAGCCTGAAACCTTTTATGAGAAAGTGTTTCCAATACCCAGATCTGGACTATGGATCCTTGCATTAGGCCAAACACCTGTTGTTTGCTCGAATACAGACTGCTAACAGATCCATATCACCCTGCAGCAGTGATTTTTCCATTTTCTTGTTTAACAATTCTCAATCTATCACTTGAAAGCCAAAGAATTTTATTTTCCTTTCAGACCATAGATAAATAAAGTTTCCTAGCACGGGGCCAGAGAACAATCCCCAGAAAAACTCGAATGCTCATCAAAGATACTTTATTTACAGCAATGTCTTAAGGCCTATCAGTTATTCCAATTTTAAGCAATTAAAAATATAATGCTGAAATTACATTGCTTGAGATTCTAAATATACTGCGTACTGAGTCTAATACTTGAAAAAAGCCTGCTACAGCAATGCATTTGGCTTGGTTAGATAAACTATTATCAAGTTGGTAGGCCAAGATCCAAATCCTCATTGACTTCCAGTAATTATACTACCCAGCCATAAATCATTATTAACTGATCATCTTATCAACCTCACCATGATTATATCGCACAACAATCACGTTTACCAAGTTATACTAACACGTTTAGCTGCTTTAAGTACTGGAACAACACTGGCCTTCATCACATTTCTGGGACTTCCCAGATTTATTAAAGTCAACATTAAAGTTAAATGAGCTACAGATTCATTAGTCAGCTCTTTTAGACTCTTAAGATCAGCTTGAATGAAAAGAAGCATGAACCTTTGGTGAAGCTATCATACCAAGAAAGGCATTTGAAAGAACCACTGATGTTGATGCGTTCGCTGAGAAGCTCCTGTGGTAACACCGGTTTGTGACCTCCTGTTACAACAGCCACTGCTGTTACAGTTATAGCTGTTCCAGCACAAATTTAACTCCTAGAGATTTCCAGCATTTGCTGAGGACTATTTATATTGGGTTAAAACTTTGCATAAAGCATCTCAACCAATTACCATGTGATTTCACAGATGTTCTAATTCTCTGCATGCAAATCTTTAAGCCTTGAATTAATAGTAGTCAAAATTACTCATTTTTCATTTTGTTTAAATACTTTTACAGTACAACCCTAATTTAAAGCATTATTAAAAAAAAAAAAAAGGTATTTTCTTTCCAACAGTCCTCTTTCTCTCTTAACACTTCATATATATTCATATTTCACCTTCAGGAAAGAGATTTTTCAGATTAATTATTTTTGCCTAGAATATGATGTGTATAAATGGGTGCACAGAGAATTTCTGAGATGCAGAAAGAAGTGGACAAAGGGCTGTAATATCAACATTTAACTAGTGAAAAGTTGTCCACAAGAGAGTAAGACACATTAGCACTTTAACTATGTGACTGGAATACAGATGTATTCAGCTCTCACAGAAATGGTTTAGGAATTGCGGTTTAAGCAGCTGCATCTCAGAGCAAATAAAAGTCTTGGGTTAGGTGATTCACTAAGAATGGTCTCACTACTCCAGCTGTTAGGTTTTTTTAAACATCCCATCAGCTGAAATAAAAGCAAATGTGTAAATCAACTGTTAAAGCTCAATACTGAACATGCAAAATCCAGTGCTCAAGACCAGAAAATCTTTATCTTTAAAAACAGATATTTGTGCATCATTTTCACTGCATGTGATTTATGAGCTGTCTTAAAAGCTTATTTTGTAACAGAGTGTTCAGATCCTGGATAGTACAGCTCATTTAAATGGGAGGAGGATCAAGCTTATAATGCTGCTGCAATTTCCAGCCTGGAGACAAAATGAACCTTGAGAAGAGTCAGCACCTCATAAAAGCTATTTGTCACATGCAAGAAAGTGATCTCACTGCTGGGAACTGCTCTGTGTTTTTCCAGGTATTTATACAGGAGAGCGTGGCATAAAGCAGTGTCACGAATGGGGCACATAACCAATGCTGCTGCTTCTTAACTGGACTGCTCCCTTTCTAAAAAGTGAAGGACCCTACCTATTCCACAGGAGAGTAACAGAATAAGCCACAGAAGGTGATGTGTGTTGTCACTAACCCCTGAGAGCTTCAGAGGCATCGCTTGCTCAGCACACCAAGGAGAAAAGCTATTGTCAGCCAGAACCAGCAAATGTAACCTCGGGCCTTCCCTCTGCAGCAGTGCAGGCTAAATGATAAACTAACCACCAGAGGAGACTCACATGGCAAGTGAGAGTGTACATCCAAGGTGATTTTCCTCTTCCACTCTAACTCCTGTGGCACAGGGGGACCCCATAGTGCAGACACACTCGCTGGTGGAAAAGAAGCCAGAATCTACCTGATAGCACTAGCTTTGTCACAGTCTATCAAAAGCTGAGTAAGTTTTTAAAAATTGAGATACCACAAAAAGCCCTAAAAAGAGCAGTAAGTACTTTAATGAGCTTCCTCAGGTTAGTCCCTCCCACAGTACCTTCCAGCTGATTTGCTGATGCTCATTCCACTCGCCATGCAGCAGTAAAGGGACACCTTCTTTTTCAAGTAATTTCTACAAAACACTCTCTCTGACCACAAAAAATGACAAAAAGTCCTAAAAACTATGTTTCATGCCTTTTAAAGGTCATGGCAGTTCTGCCAAGTGGCTCTGATCAGCACAGGGCTCCAGAAACTACTGTTTGACAGCACCACGGTAGACAAAGACTTTGAGCATGGATGTGTCTGGGAACTCTTAGCTATTTATTTTTTTAACTGACTTATATTTCCTTTTTGTTTAAAATGTATTTCAAAATTCTATAAAATAAAGAAAAAACACTACCTAAAAAACCTACAACCCCCCACACTAAACCAAAACCCAAGCAAACCATATTGTAGTGGCCTCTCTCAAATCTAAGCATCCCTTACAGATTGCACAGAGGGAAGACCTGGAAACCTGTCATCAGCCAAGAGCTACTAGGGTGCCCAGAAGAAGAGCTGCCAGTTTTCTCATTCATGGTCAAGATCTCAAGCAGCCTTTAAGGTTCAAGGTGGGCTTTAACAATAGGACTGACCCCACACATAACAGCTCAGTGAAATTTCAGGATGTATCAAATTACTGCTGATACATCAAGTTTGAAAGATAAATTAACAAAGAAGAAAACTGGGTTCCGACCTGTCAGCTTGACATTTATTTATTTGCAGTTCATTATTTCTAAAACCAGTGTAATTTCTACGTTAGTGCAGAAATCATTACACTTAACAGGAATCCTGGAAGACTGGTGGCTGCCTTCGTGAGCAGCTGCAACACCTGAAGTCAGTTCGGCTGGTAAGGTGAAATGAGTAAAACCTACATGAGTTTTTAGGGTGATTTATAAAAATTCAGTTGTGTTATTTCCAGCTAGAAGTGAAAACATACATTTTTGCAACTCACACAGCCAAGTGCTTGTCTCTCTGATGCAAAAAAGTCTGCAAAGTGTGACACCAACTGGGGCTTCGCCAGTAGATGGCCATCAAGTTCTGCTGAACGTGATCTGCACTACATGAGACAGGGATTTTAACACCCTGGTAATGCAGGATTACTTTTCCATTCTACAAATGCTGCCCGTGACTTCCTAGGTGTTTTGCCTCTGTTCTATGCAGACTGTGACTGGTCCTCGGCATATGCAGTAACACTTAAAAACCACATGTAATGGGTCTTTTTATACCGATCCTGTGTTTTCTGAGCAATAGGCAGAGCAGAGCTGCCCAGAGAACTTCCCAGGGAGCATGGTATGCTTATTAAAGACTTGAACTGTGTTCAGTCTTGTGACACACCACCACACCATGCACAAGTCACTGCATGCTGGCAGCTCCCAACAGTCTCCTCAAGTGTGCTCACTCTGTGGCCAATATGCAGGGTTACCTTCGGCCACCAAAATACAAGCTTCTGGGTGCTGCTGGCATCCCAGTGAGCCAGTCAAAAGCTGGCTGATGCAGCCAGCGAGGAGCCAGTGGCATGCAGCAAGCTACACTTTGCTCTTTGCTGTACAAACCCAAACAATGACTCAATGTTGCATCTTCAACCTTGTGACTGCCACCTTTACTCTTCCTTGCCCCTCCCACTATGAGCTCAGACTCTCTGGCTATGCATCCTTCCTGTCTCCAAAGACCTCATGGAAAACACACTAACCAGGGCCAACAAGTAAAGACCAGTTTGTGTTCAATATCCCTGCCACCTTACCACATATCTCTCCTTTACAGCACTCAGACTACATTACCTTCCTCCCTAGCTTGCCCCATAGTTAATTGAGAGACTTGTGGCTGCACCTTAACAACAGTCCGTGGCTGCTAAAAACAGATGACATCTTCCCCTTGGGGTGACACCCAGGCATCTTCCCTCCACTCTGGCTACCATGAGAAGAAAACTAGACTGGGCTCAGCCCTGTGCAGCATCTGCTCAGCCTGGATGAGGGGCTCAGCAGGCCAGACTGTGTCCCACAAGGTGAACATAACACGAGTTGTGGTCCTTTTGTGTTCCTCAGCCTCTGGGCTGCAAAGTAGGTGATTTGGTAAAGATGGCATATCAGGACAGTCCCACACCAGTTGCTTTCCACGGTGTTGGCACAGGCACTTGTCTGAACCTACAGCAAGCTGCTGCAGGGACCCACAATGACAAAAAGTCAATTCTTCAAAAAAAACCTGAGAAGCTCTTGGTGGTTTAACTCCCTAAGTAATATCAAGTACCTGCACTGACACATGGGAGAGGACGGAAACTGGTGGCCAAGAGTCAGGGGAGTATCATCACCCCTTTCAGTGCCAACCAACTGTGATTACCAAAGCTTCCATGGAAATTTAGAACATGCACAAAGAAATTGAGAACATGGACACAAGCAATCGACACCAGGAACAACTGGAAAATCCACCTTTCGCTGCACAGAGAAGCTACTTCTTGTGATACTTGAGTATATAATACACAGAAAAATAAACACAGAAGTAGATAGTCTGAAAAAAAAAACCTCCCAAGATATAATCCCATGGTTATATCTCCCAAGATATAACCATGCTAAATGCTTAGGAGCTGACAATGTATTATGGCAATACACGATAGAACCAAGAAGAAAACACTCATATCCCACCCTCAGGTCAATTCTGGACATGAAGATATTTACAGATTTTATTTGATTTTAAAGGGAAAGAAAAGGCAAACATACAGTATTCAAATATACAAATAGTGTATAAACTTAGCAATTTTACTTTATGAGACATGCAAAGCTTCTGGGTTAACCCGTAAGTCGTAGTAATTAGAAGTGTAGGCAAATTAAATAAAAGTGGAAATGTACATGCCTGCATTCAGATGATAATAAGACATAGAATGTAACATAGAATGTAACATGCCTGCATTCAGATGATAATAAGCAGCTGAAGAAAATCTTTGGATTTCTAGCATTTGCTTGGCATTCAAAGAGAACCTGGTCTGCAGAAAGAAGCATTATGAGTTTTGGCTGCTTAACATTTATAGAAACTGGAGCTGTTAAGTGACTAACTATAGGCATAAATGAAGCTTTAGGCATTATTTTTGAAAATCTTGGCCTTTGGATCCAGTGGTGGGATGGCACCTCTTGAGCACATTGAGCAGCATGCCCACACACATCCCTGGCAGCTGCTGATGCTCCTTTGGGTGATGCTGCATGGCTCCCAGAGGAGCTCCCCACCAAGGACAATTGGAAGCAGAGATGACCACAGTCTCAACACCTTTGCTTGGCTCCTCTGGCACATTTCTGAATAGAGTGAACAAATCCACAGCAGCACACCACTCATTCAGAGAGTTAGTTTCACTTAAGACAAGTACCCTCTATCAGTTAAGACCTTAAGTTTCAGACGCTAACAGGCATGAATGATATGGGTACTCTGTGCCTTTTTGAAAAGGGGCACTGAATCACATTTACCATACTCCAGCTCTCAATTACTTTCTTTTGTAGCAGCTTTTCACACAGTGTAATTTAATTTTCTGATAGGTCATACAATGTTACCTTCTCGCTCAGGATATTGGTGAAAGTACCCTTGTAAACACCATACATTAGATCATGAAGAAATATGACATGGATTATTTTTCATTATCATTTATAAAACTCCTCCTAGAAGTGAGATGCCAATATCCTACCATATAAAAACATAGTATTTTTTCCTATAAAATGCTTAAATATCAGTGTAATCTCCTGATAAGTGTCTTCACTCAAATATTTACTTACTGTTTTTCTTTTTAAATACAAAGTTTCTACTGTTTCCTGTCCAGAAACAGATGCACACGCATATGTACATATATATTTTTTGCCCTCTTTTATTCTTAGATTCTAATTAATGTTTCATGAAAGGCAAACAGCTGCCTTAGGAATTTTAGACATTAAAACATATCAAGCAGTACTTAAGGCGACCATAAAAGGAAAATGTGTGCTACTCTTTTATAAGAAGTACTTACTTCAATCACTGTACTTGAAGGTGATGTTATACTAGAAATTACACTTTTTGTCAAGAAAAAAAGGAGGAATTTGACAGCATCCACAAACAGCACACACATTAAATGGGAAAATTACATGGATAAACAAGACAGAGATAAAAGATGATTTGAATAATTTGGTTCACAAAGTGCTTGAGCTGAAGATGGAGCAAAATTGTATTTGGAGCAGATGGGGAGATAGGAGTAAGTGCATAGTAAGTTTGTCCTGTTATGCTCTGTCCCAGGTGTCCACTGCTGAGTGCTGCCAGAGGCAGCATCCTGGTAAAGAAGATCCTGTGCTCCAGCTCCATATGGCCATTCCCATACTCCCAACTGCCCTGGGTGGTTGGCAAACAAAACACCCTGCACATCTTTGACCATGACTTCATCTGCAGCATTTACTGTTAAGATCAGATAAAGGTACCCAAACTGTTGAGTTGCCTTGCAAAACCCGAGTGTGTCACCACATTCCTCTGGCTCGGGTAGAACTGGAAGCACAACTAGACATCTAACAAACTTTTGGAAGAGGGAAAGAACTTTGAGATCTACTAGGAAAAGCACTAATGTCAACCATGGCACAACTTACCAAAATTATTCATCACCTCTGTTATCAGCTGTGTTAAGGTGAGACATGGAATGAGACATTTGCTTGATCCTCCGGACCTGTATTCATGCTATGGGATCCAGAAGCAGTTTCCAGCTCCTAGAGCTGTGCTGTCCTGAGGTATATCCCAGCTCCACACAGGGCCGAGACCCAGATACACACCACATTTTCTCTTTCACACTGTTCTTCTGTGCTGGGTTTTTAAAGAAAGGAAGCTGAGACATGCTCCAGCATGTCCCCCAGATCTGATGACTGGAAGACTGCAAAGCATAGTTCTGACAGAGAAAAACCGTAAATGAAATCTGTGACAAAGTCTGAAATGCCACCGAAAAGAAAAACACACCACAAACTTTCTATTTTACCCTTATTAACCAAGAAAATGTTACCCTAGAAAGCTATTGTGTAAAAACACAATACAAAAAGGAATTACATGTTCACTACCTTGCACATAAGCATTGCCAACATTATTAAAACGTTTATTCCTCGTTTTGAGAAGGTTCATGGCTGTATGACAACTTGCACCACTACATCCAGCAGTAACCAAACATGGGCAACACCAATTCCCAGACCAGCCTTATCGAATTACTGAGATGATGCTTAACAAAGACGAATTTCACAATTCTCCTACCACATACAGGACATACAGAGCTTATTTCTACCTACAAAAGTTTTAGAAACATTCGACGGGAAGGCTATGATGTTTTACACACACACAAAACCCTCTCAGTAATTTAAAATATAAATCTGTTTCACTGCTCTCCGCATTTCCCTTGGTTTGGACAGACAAGACTCACATTAACACACTTGTCCTTAGATTTTGTCATAGATCTTAAGGTGACAAACAATCACAGATGTTTATGTATGTTCTAGAAGTATTTTTTTCTAAGACATGCGCCATACAAAAGATGTACAACTGCAACATCCACCCTTCCGGCCCATCAGGACCTTCCAGAATCAATACATGTTGAGGTCCACGTCTTTTTTTAATATGCCATATTACTGTGGAATAAAGACTAATAGAAAAACTCATCTGGAGAGGGACTTATAAATTTTCTGCTCAGTGGGGTTAGCTTCAGAACTAGACCAGCTGTACATAGTCGTGTCCTGGTTAAGTCTGAAAACGTTCGAAGATGGAAAAAAAAGGCATTCCTCTGGGCAAGGTGTTCCAGTGCTTACCCACACTCGTGTTTGAAAGGGAGTTTCTAATGAATGCTTGCTTTTTCTAAATAGTTCTTACAAAAAGTTTATATTCATAAATACACATATCTACATATGGTAATGCAAGATAACTGAGTAACCATTAGCTAACATAACCTGAATTTCTTTCTTTAAGAAAAAAACACATTAGCTTTCTTTGCTTTTAGCCTGATGTTTTTCTGAAGTCCATGAAAAAAAGGAATCCTCAAGCAGTGAGAAAAAAACCATCTTCACAATGAACTTGCAGGTGGAATAAAGTGCATGAGAAAATGTCTGTTCTTTGGATCTGCAGACAAAGCACTGTATATCCTCCTGAAAGCAGGAATAATTCTTGAAATGCCGTATGCCAAACATGTTTGATGCATGCTAGTTCAGACTTGATCCTGGTCTAGCAGAGAAAGAGCATCTTATTTCATCCCCTCCTTTCAGAGCTAGCAGACCAGCAGTGATCATTCACAGAATCTCTAGCAGCAGCCACCCTAACCCTCCTTCCAGACAGGCTGCATCAATGCCAAGTCTGTTCTTTCTTTGTTGTCTCTTTCTAAACAGAGCACAAATTTGGGTAACCGAGCACCTACAACTCAGCTCTGAGAGCATAAGGCCCTGCTTTTTACTTCTGTTTCTTTCTGATTCATATTTTTTCTTCATGGTTTTCTGGCAACACATATGCAAACAAACCTCGGTAACACTGGTATTCTCAGCAGAAAATGGGATGAGTCGAAATTTTCAGCATGGAAATGAGTATGTACATACATTCATGTTTTTCGTATTTGTTCTGGTTACTTGTAGAAAGAGCACAGATCCTCCACTTTCTAGTGTGGGACTCCCTGCATGTTGTACCTTGCTCTCCAGATTTCATTTCTTCTCCTATCTCTGATACTGATTTTTCATACACAGTAGTCAGTCCCAGAGTCTGTACAATGATGACACTCACCTGTGCATCCACCTCCTCTTGTTGGTCAGACTAACAAACGTGGAACTGATCACCGCAGCGGTGATTAAAAATTACCTCTTCTGTATCCTTAGCTGACAAAATTGTCACTAACATCTTGCCAAGTCAGTGATATTAAATGAGGACATCGCTTCCACTGGGACTGAAACTCGTGTGAATGACCTTTACTTTCTTCCTGTTCAGAAGGCTAATTATTGATAAGCTAAATATTTGATTACCCTGGATACCTATATGTAATGCAATTATGGGTGGTCATCTGTCATACCCTGTGTCATCAAGCAGATTTTGTTAACTACTAAATGGTTGACCCCAATGAAGCTTACATTTTGGTGGTTATATATCTGTGAAGACAACCTGCCACCCCCAACAGAATGTCATCTCAGAAAATCAATTTTTTATGCCCCACAGCCCCCTACAAGCTCCTATGTGAGAGTATATATTGAAAGAATTCATGTACTGCAGACATAATGTAAGTACCATATTTATTTGATCTGACTAGGAAAAAAGGGACTAGACAACTTAATTCATTTGGGGACAAAAAACAGTTACTGAATGCAAGATCATACTTCAGGAATTTGGGTTTCTTTCTGTAAGACTACTTTCTAATCAATAAATTTTGAGATTTATAGTTTTGCTTTTTTTTTTCCTTCCAGAGCACCCTCTCCTATTGAAAGAATTTTTTTTTATAAAAGAACATCAGAAAAATATCCTATAAATCAAAATTGTTACTACACCTCAGAGGCCATACAGATTGTGTTACTAAGTATTTTTATTAACAATGAGGAATGCTGATGTATTTATGTTATATAAGAAGCCAGCTTTTCTATTACAGTCATGCATGCCAATTAAGTATTTCTTCACTTACATTACGAGATCCTTGCTACATCTTTTTGGCTGTTTTGTGTTTGCAAAGCAAAATAAGTACAGTGCGGCCCAAATACATGAACAGAGTATTAATACACTACTGCAGTATGAAGAAACTCCAATACCTCCCCATGCATCTGTGGTTTTCCACACCTATTTATAAGATAGCATATTCTGAAGCAATGTTACGGGCTTCACTGGGTGCAACTTCTCCTACTCCTTTCCCCAGAACTGACACTTCTTTTCTCTTCCTGTCCATGTTTTTCTCCCCTCTTCCCCTAGACTTGCCACCAATTCCCCAGCTGGGAACTGTCTCTCTAGACAATCATAGGGGCAGATTTTGTCACTTAGTAAGATATTTACAGAGGTAGAAATTTACATAGTTGCAGTTTCACTGTATTTGCTAGTATTTGAAAGATTTCTCGTGGCTTCATCTGCACACTGGGACGCAAAGCTGTAGAAACCACTACGGCAGGTAGCTTCTGAAAGAGAAGCTCATGACTACCACCTATGTGCTGGAAAAGTTAGTTTGTCCTTTTTACTGGCTTTGCACAGATCGGTTAGATCATGTGGGCAACCATTCATTTTCTTCTCGCCATTATTAAAATTCCACCTAGGAAATACTCAATCTGCACTCTTTGTAACTGTGGGTAGTAGAGTCTTTCCACATGTAGTTAATTGTGCAACAGAGCATTAATCTACTTTTCACTCATGCCAAAACAACAAATTTCAACAATTCCTTGATTATCATTACACCAGTTCAGAAGTCACGAAGATATCCAGCTTGGATGCAAGCCTTGTGAAGTCTGGCAAAGCTGCCATTGTCTTCTGTGGAGTCAGACATACACCTTCCCAACAGAAAGAGGAAACTAGAGTATTGTCATTTTCATGAACTGGTGCACTTTCTCACCAAGGCAGAACTGCATTTACAATCTCTCAAGTGCTCATGGGCTTGATTAACAGCAAAACTTCTTCTGTAAGCAGACTGCACATGGCCATAAGATATGTTTTGTACTAGGAAATCTAAGGAAATACATCTTTAACAGATCTGCTTGTCATAGAAATTGTTTCAGTTGTGCTCAAGAGTACAAAGCTGATAAATACCCTGATAAATCCTGATAAATACCAATTATGTTTTTTCAACAGCATTTATTAGGCTAGTAGCCAAGCAACTCTACTCCCCTGGACTTCACTGGGTCAAGGTGTTTGCATGAGCTTGCTCTCATGCTTCTTCACTTGAACAACTAGGTGGTCCTCACTGTGGCTATATCTTGGTCAGGAAAAACAACAGACATCTTCAGGATGACAATATTCTTCTTTAGAAAGGTGTAGTGGGTTTCTGTGGCTATGTTTTGGCAGCAGGGGGCTACAGGGGTGGCTTCTGTTAGAAGCTGCTAGAAACTTCCCCTGTCCCATGGAGCCAATCCCAGCCGGCTCCAGGACAGACTTCCTACTGCTGGCCAAGGCCAAGCTAATTAGGAGTGATAGTAAGGCCTCTGTGATAACATATTTAAGAACAGAAAGGTATTGCGCAGAAAGAATTCCAGCCAGGGAAGCGCAGAGTGAGAACATGAGAACGACAACACAGACACCAAGTGCAGAAGGAGGAGGAGGAGGTGATCCAGGTGCCAGAGCTGAGTTTCCCCTGCAGCCCGTGGTGCAGACCATGATGGAGCAGCTGTGCCCCTGCAGCCCATGGAGGACCATCGGGGTGCAGAGACCCATCTGCAGCCCATGGAGAAGCCCCTGCTGGAGCAGCTGGATATCTGAAGGAGGCTACGACCCCATGGGAGGCCGAGATGGATCAAGGTCCTGCTGGGGACCTGCAGCCCATGGAGAGAGGAGTCCCTGCAGGAGCAGGTTTTTCCTGGGTAGGACTTGTGGCCCCTGTGGGGGACCCACGTTGGTACAGCTCATTGGTGAAGGACTGCACCCCATGGAGGAGTGACCCACGGGACAGCAGTTTCATGAACTGTTGCCCAAGGGATGGACTCACACTGGAGAGGTCCATCAAGGACTGCCTCCTGCGGGAGGGATACCATGTGAGCAGGGAAAGGACTCCTCTCTTTGAGCGGCGGCAGAAACAACCACTGACTGTAACCCCCATTCCCCATCCCCCTATACTGCTGTGGGGGAGGAGGGAGAACATGGAAGGAAGGAGGGGTGGGGGGACGGTGTTTTTAGTATTATTTTACTTCTCACTCTTTTGATCTGATCCTGGTAGCAATAAATTCAATTAATATCCCCACTTCAAGTCTGTTTTGCCCGTGATGGTGTATCAGTGACCTCTCCCAGCTGTTACCTCAACTTATGAATCTGTCATTGTTTTTTTCTCTCTCCTCTGTCCAGTTGCAGAGGGGAGAGAGCGAGCAGCTGTAGTGAGTACCTGGCCTCCATCCAGGGTCAATCCACAACAAAAGGCGAGAACAAAATCCTGATGGCTTTTTGCCATCAAAATAAAGTGTCAAGGTTTCCCTCCGTGAATGCTCTAGCTCTGCTCAGGTAGAACTGGACTGAGGACTTGGTGTTATATACTAACCATAAGTGTATGTGAATTTATGGGAGGATTCAAATCGGGTGAGATTTAAAAGAAGTTGCCTCTTCGGGTTTTTTGAAATGTAACACAGTGCATTCTCCTGACAAGAAATGTCTTCCCACTGGTTAAAAGGTGTCTGTATCTCTTTGGGATGCCAATTATTATTTGATGGAAATTATTCTGCTCTTTAAACAGACATTGAATGTGCTGTTTAAAAAAGCATAAAAACATACTAAGTTGAACAAGCTTTGCAACTGTCAAGATTTTTGACCTGGCCCTTCCCTAAACACTAGTAACAGGCAAAAATTGCATGTTTTTAGGCTTTATGAAATCAGCTTTATTCTGCTTCACCCCGTAAGAATTATTTAAGTATTTAGAAACCATGCTGCGCAACTAAAGAAGGAGAATTTATAGTCATATAGTACAGTCGTTATACGAACACTTTTTCACAGGGGGTTAAACAGCCACTCCTTTTCAGATTAGCACATTTTTCCCTTGGATTTGAAATTGTCTCAGGGAGGAGGAAAGAAACTAAGTTTCCACCTATGCAGAAAAATCATCCTATCACCAGTAGAATTTCTTGCAGACACCTTAGAAATGGAGATCAGACATCCTTCATCCACATGATACTCCTTGTCCTATCTAGTGCTAAAGAATATTTTTTGCTATCAATACTTGATGTATCTATTTTTTACACTACCATCACTATAATTTGTTTTGCACTTGGAAGCACACTCACATTACAAAGGAAACCCTGCAAAGAAGCAAAGGGAATACGCCTAGCTGCTCTTTCTGAAGATGGCGTATCCCAATTAAGGCATGATAATAACAGGCCACTCCATTCACCTTGCTAATTTATGCATGTTGCTCATTAGTGCAGGTCAACATAACTGAGTGGCTAGAACACAGTGCTCTGAATTTCAAATGTGTTAAATGTGCAGTCAGAAGCACCATCTAGGACCCAGCGGTCCCTTGGTTTGCCACAGTTCTCCTGCGTATATTAGCCCAAAGTGAGTTGTGCTGACCCAGGATCCAGTTCATTCATCTCTGAAAGCTTTAGTCTCCCAAATCTTCACCAACAGGATGTTTGGCTTAATAACTTAAATTCACATCAAGACATCTTTAATTCTACTTTTTAATTTTCCTTTTTGGAAAAAAGAAAATCTGAAAAATCTTCCACACCCACATCTGGATATTTTCCCTTTCCTAATCTGTTAAAATCTCTGCTTGTTTACTATATGACATCTTACAAACAGTATCAGTCCCCAAATAAAGCATCAACTAGTATTGCCAACATAGCAATTAAGAACAACCAGCGTGCTTACACTCAAGCCTTTACCGGAGAAATTAGAGTCTGTTAAAATCTTGCAAAATTCAACCCTGCACATATGTTGTTTTGCTTTGTTTTGCTAAATGGGATGGAACATACCAGAACTGTAAGGATCAAAAAACACCCATAATTTCCTAAAAAATTTAGAGCCTTTGCATGCAGTAAAAAGGGATAATTATCAAAGCATTTTGCTGTCACAATTGTTCATTTGGAAGAGGCACCAGAAAAACCCCAACCAAATCCAAATCAAACACTCCCAGCACAACAGAATGATATCGCTGTAACTACAGTAAACAAGAGAAAGAGAAATAAGAGGGAGACATTAGAGTGGCATTCAGCACAGGGTCAGATGAGAAAACCATGGCCATAGCAAGTGACTGCCTGAATAAGACAAGCTAGACATCTCACCCTGGAAATGGGATCCCATACCCCATGCACGCTGTGGAGCCACCCACCACTTCGGGCAGGTGACCCTGATGACACTGCCTTGGACACGAGGGTCCTTGGATGCCTTGCTTGCTCACATTGTGACACCAACTCAGAGATGAAGAAACACATTTCAGGGAGCAAGAGAGAGCAGGGCTCTTCTTTGCCACCACAGTTATAATTTCTTTGCCCCTGTTACACACTTTAATCTTATACAGGAGGGATGGAGTGAGAAGGACCATCACCGCAGACTGAAGCAGAGTTTGACCCAAGACCACAACTTGGACATACAACTTGATGTGCCCTTAAGCATTTCTTTTCGGAAATATTGTTTTTGGGAAGCCATCCATTTCAATTACACCCCTGAATCCTCTTTGGAAACTCCCATTTCCAAGACCACCTCTTCCCCCTCTGCCTGGGTAAGTGGTGGTCTGTTCTGAGTTTCGTATTAGCTGTAACAGCAGCCAAACAATCCATTTCTCATTTACGTCTCGCATTTGGCCACTCAAATGCAACACAGTTTGTTACACACATGTAGGTAGTCTTTAATACTAATAGAATCGATATTTTAATACTAATTAAGTGTGATGTAGAAGCATCTTGTGGCCCGATTAAGTCCCTGTCCTACCATACAGAAAGCAGACGGAGGATGTGGACAGGGATATCCAGCCCACCACTCACCCTGCAGCAGGCACAGAATAAAGCTGTAGCACTCCTGCCAACATATTTGCCCAAGGTAGCATTAAACAGCTGTGTTCCCTGGCCAGTTATTTCTTGTTCTTGTTCGGGTCTTTCCAATAAAAACAAGACATCTGAATTTCAATGTGTTTTAGGTTCAGGAAATTAAAGTGTTTTTCAAAACATCTTTAACCTTTTCAGTGGTCAGTGGCCTAGCACGTGAACCTCTTGCATCTTTTCATACTAGAAGTCTGCCAAACCTCTCCTGGAAAAGGCAGGCAGGGAGATGGTATCTAAAATTACAGAATATCAGCTAAAAGAGCACTGCTGTCTGTTTCACACCAGGATGATAAATCCTCCTGTCTCGTTTCTGTGACAAAAAATTGAGCAATAACGAAAAATGGTCCAGTATTCATCTGGTTTTGTGACAGGCTGCTTTTATTTCAGCCTCTGGAGTTCAAAGAGTAGAGATGTGGTTCACAGAGATGTGCTGTGGCTGAGCTTGTATTTCTGAAGGGCTGAAGCCTAACTCTTACCCATCTGAAAGCACTGGTTTCAAAAGCCATTTTGAAGGACAACTCTGTTATGAAGTCTCACATTATTCCAAAGTCCGCATTATTCAACAATACAATCTGAAAGTACAGTCAAATTAATTGCACAGCTTCTCATTAAAGCAATGTGTTACATTATAACAGAGTGAAGATAGGGAAGGGAGGAGAACATAGCTTGGGGCCCAAGTGCTGCAAATGATTTCCTGTGTATTCTTAGCCCTGCTCCTTACTATTTTTGTGTTTTAGCTTCTGATTTGGAAAGTGTGGGTATACTACCCTTTCCTTCCTCTCTTTCTCTTCTTCCTGCCACCTTAGTATCAAGTTGTATCATCTTTTTGGGAAATGGCTGAATAACCCGGCTGTACAAACACAAATGTTCTCCAGGTGCAAGAGTAAATGTTAGCACTAGACACAACTAGCAAATGCTGAAAGTACATAGCATAAAAGATCAGAAAGTAACTTGTCCCCATTTCTGACTCTGCTGTAAGTCTGCAAAGCAACTTACTTTTTGCAACAATAGTAACTGAGTGTTTCATCCTTAATGTATGTGTGTATTTTAGGTGAATATGGTTTGGAGGAAATGCGTTCTAACACTGTACAGTGATGAGGCCTATGGTCCTACTTCATGCTTTACTACACATCGCCAGACAAAATGTAAGCTGAATACTGGCATGGGATTTTCAGAAGATCTCTTAAGAAAATACTAGATTTTCTTTTTCTAAAGTAATGATTAAAAAATAATTGAGTAAAACAGCTGTGTGATCAGACTGCTTCTGCTCTGCTGGCAAACTTGCCAGAAACTGCAGGACCCCAACTCTGGGACAAAAGACCCATTATTGACCAAATATTCACAGGAACACATAGCTGCTACTTTATGTTCTGGCAGAAGGCCCTGAAAAAGGTGGTGCTGTGATTTATGTGCCATTCAATGTTGTTTTCAAGACAGTTGCTGAACTGAAGAAGCACCATTAGAATACGTCAAGCACACATCAAAACCCATCTAAATCAACAGGGGCTGAAAATACACCATGTGCCTGACATACAGTAATTGACATGTCATATTTTATTTGACATTTCAAGGACAGTAGTGCCTATTTAAATGGAGACACAGTAATATAAATATTTTTTTTACTTGAGCTAACCAAAATCTAACAGGGCATCTTGGTGAAGAACTGTTCATGAATATCACAGGGAAAAAAAAGAGACTAATAAAGTCTCTAATGGCTCAAATTATGAAATGCAGAAGAGTCAATTTACAAGAATATAACTCTACTAACACACCTGGAGGGAAATTCTAGTCCCACTGGCTAACAACCTCCTACTGATTGCCATGGAGCCATTATTTCAGCCATCCCTCCCTATTCCTTTTGCTGCTCTGCCTGGGTTTAGGTCTACAACAAAAACTGCCCAGACTATCAGCAACACAACTGATATGGAAACATGGATTAACATGACGGGAATACAGGAAGGCATGCACACAGCATGGGTCATGCTCTTTTTCCCTGCACAGACAAGACAAATTGCAAGGTAGTAGAATTTTGAATTACATATGCTTCACCTGACACCTCATCCTCTCTCCTGAAGGCAAATGCACAGGGACATCACCAGTAATAACAATGGCCCTACAGGACGTGCTGACAGGCAAAAGGGGGATGTACTAAGAAGCAGCAACTATGCAAGCTATTCCTTTCAACAGGACTAGATGATTTCCTCAAATTTAACACCCAACAAATTGAGCGCCCACTGTCATAATTTCTTCTGTTTCCCATTCATCCTTGTAATTTTTTGCTTCATTTAAATAATCTAAAGGGGTTTTTTTTCAGCTTATGTTGTGATGTAAAAGAAAGATGCTGGCAGAAAGTTTTTAAACTGAGGGTTGAATTGACTAATTAATCTGCTGTCATTGCTTTTACCTAATACTTTCCTGTACAGTGTTAATTGATTCTTTCTTGTACCATCTCCTCTCCTCTACATTTCCAAGACGTGATGCTGCAGTCCCCTGAACTGCTCTTTAGCCAAGCCAAATGTATTTAACTCTTTTACTCTGCCCGCTTAGCTATCCCCTTCAGCAATCTAAGCAGTTTGCTGTTCCTCTCAGGTCTTGTTCAGATTTGTAAGTGTACTGAATGCAGCACAATTCCTTGGAATAATGCCATGTTCTCAGTGGATGCATGACAGTAGCATTTGCAGGATGAGCCCCACATGCTGTATGTGTAATCTAATGATATTACACTATGTGGATGCTCCACAGGAAGAAACATTGTAAATGAGGATGGGTGGAACTGCCAGCATAAAGAACAAAGCAAGCATGCAGAAATCTAAAACCCAGGTAAATACTTCCTGAGAAGTACATTCTTCCCATCCACATTTTTTTCCATGTAAACCCCTTACTTCAAAGAATGAAATAAATTTATTAATGACTAAATGATCTATCTGTCAGAGAATACAAGCAAACTGATTTACCTGTTTTTTTTAAAACCCAGATCTTGGTCATAAACTCTGAGATGTTTATGCCCAAATAAGAAAGTAAACAGAAATCTCATGTTAGTTTAAAACTCTATTAAACCAGAAGACAGAAAAGGAGATTGAAGGAGGTAATCATGTTAGGCCAGCAGGCAGAGAATTTTAATCCCCCCAAAACCCTCAAAAAGTTTTTGGTGAATCTTCTTAATTGCAGCAACTACAAAGAAAAATAGTATGAGTAATCTGTCATATGTCTAATTCTCCTTTCAGAGCTGTGGAGAGTTGAGCAAGGTACAGAGAAAGATACAGTGCCAGGGTTTCATTTTAAACCTCAGAATTAAATACAGGGATCAAATAGTTCAAAGGAGATGAAAGAAAAAAGAGTTCACATACTTCGTGAATTTAGCTCCTTAATAGTTGTGTCTAGGCTGCCATAACAAGACAGGAGCATACTGGGCGAAAAAGGAAAAAGACAAAACTACTAACGATTGTGAAGTTATTTTCAAGATTCAGAATAGGATCATTCAAAGCACCAAGAACAAAAAGGAAGAGCAAAATTATAAAGCAATTTTTGACAGAGCTCTTCTTAAAAAGTGGTTGAGCAGATTCACCAAAGTGTGTGAAATCCTTGATCCTAAGCTGAACTTCCATGAAAACAGAATCATATTCCTTTCTGTTCGTAGGTCAAAGAAATGCTGCCAGAGCCAGAGAAAGGGACAAAGAGCACTTTCTTATTTTAAATTAGGGAGTGCTGCAGGAATAGACAGAAGTGTCTCTATACATGTAGCTAAGATGTTGATCTCAAACACAAAGTGTGTTTCCACATTTAATTGACTAAAACCAAAAGGTCAAAATTTGAACTGCTGAAAATTAAAATAGTACTGAATGACACAAGTGAAAGGAGGTTGATTCAAATATAACCTTTTATATAGAGAATGGAAATATGTAACCTTACTCAAAATGCTTTTGCCAATCAACAGTTATATCAAGGCTCTGGAAGTAGGATGCACCAGAGATGAAAAGACATAAAGATCCTGTAATGGCAATAGGTATCTCTTCTGAAAGCACACAGAACCAAATATTAGGGCACAGTATTTCAAGCCTGTGCATGCCATGCTGAGCCCCGCCTAATGTCTGTCCTCTTTCCCCTGGCCCCATCTACAACCCACCAAAGACAATGAGGCCGTTCCACCACCCTGCAAGCCATAGATTAGGGATGGGACATTCTCATACATTCAAGTCAGGACAGTCTGTTACCTTTTCTGCTTGAAAGACGATACCTCTACTGCTACAAGCATGCAATGGGACTTTTAATGTCTCCAGGAACTGAGAGGGATGTACTGCTTTTTGCTGTGGCTGTGCGGTGAGGAAGCTTGCTTCCCAGTCCTCACGAAAACATGAGAGTGGGACCTCCTGCCTGCCCCACAGTGGGAGAGTAGAGGTACCTGGTCTCATCAACAGTGTTTACTTACATATAGACTGCTGTGCTCCTTTTAGCACTGACTGTGTTAATTCTGAATTTTCACTTCTGATGAGGAAATTTTAATCTGAATTAATATACTTAGATTACACGTATACAAAAAGAGCACTTACTAAAAATCAAAGATACTTTTAGAACTTCTCATTACCACTGAAATGAAAAGCAAAATAAGCAATACCATTGCTTTGAGGCATTTTCCTCTACTATTGTTTTCAGAGATACATTAATTGAATGCCACTCTGTAAACGCCAACAGCGTTAAGTCTTGTCTCTAGATGGCAGCAGCCTCCTTTAGATTTTGGTTTTCTCCTTCCTTAGTTTCCTGGTCTTTGTTCCTTAACCCTCCAAGCAATTCTACCCTTCCTTCTCTTCCCCAAATAAAGACTTCAGTGCTCCAAGTTGCACAGTTTGGGGAAGATGACCAGAAGGCATTTTCACTAAAAGGAATCAAGCTATTCCCTGCAGTTAAGCTACGAGGTTCTTCAAAAAATACAGAACAATGGAGACCTTAAGTGGAAAATAAAAAAGGAAAATTTTTCCCCTCCTCCTTCCCCTATCAGTCACCTGGAGAAATGTTGGAAAATAGTGCTTCTGTTTTGCTAAACACAGCCCCTCAGAAAGGGAGGAGCAGAGGACAGAGAAAAAAGAAGAGACACAGAAGAAATGGAACAAAAAGGTGCCATTTCATAATGAATTCGAACTGGGAAAAAAGTCTACTTAAAGAATACAGCTTTAAAGCACTGCACAGTTTTACAAATCTCTCTCTTTGGACATGGTATATTGACACTATGCTGGTAGAGTCTATTAGATGAGCCAAGGCTACTTTATGCATCGTAAAACTTAAAACATAAGGAAAGCTATTGCTCAAGCAAAAACACCTTGTCTGAACGCCTCTCCTTTTCTCTTCTAATATTCACCTTTAGTTTTGCCTTTTGGAATAGTTACACCTGGGAAGTACTTAAATGCGGTGTTCTATCACATCAATATGGTATGTTTGGGCTATCTTCACAACTTATATTCAGCTTCCTATATAAAAACCACTCAGTTCAGTCCTCCACATGCCAATTTGAGGCCCCAAAAATCCAAAGGCTGGTGAGGTTGAACTGTGGACCTAGCTGCCTTGCTATGAGGCATATACACATGGTCTTTAGCAATGATAAAGGCTACAAAAACATAGAAAACTACAAAAGATATCTTCATCCTCACCCTTCTATAAGCAGCATAGGAACATGAGAAAAAGGGATTCTGAGAACCAAGGATTTTAGACTAGCAGACAGACACAAAGTACCGAAAGAAATATATAAACATGTAAGAAAAAAAAGTACAAAATTTTACTTTTGAATTCATTTCTTACTCAGTTCTACTGCAAGATCAGACAATTACATGGAGTCTGAACACAGACCAGACCTGTTACTTGACCACCACTACCAATTATATGATCCTTACATGATATTTCTCACACTGTGGTTTTACTATATACCTGAAATGACGCAACCACAGGTATCTAATAAAGGCAACAGTTTTGCTTTCAACCCTCTCTGTCCCAAGCCACAGACACCTCCAACCCTAAGGAGAAGCACATTAGGGAGTTAACGTGTGCCAGCATCATCCTCGGAACGACTCACCAGAACTCAGCGGTACCCACACAAGAGAAGCGGTGAATACGCATGACTAGGAACAGGGACTGCACTTGGACAATTAGATTTGTCCATGCATCTGTGCAATCAAGTTATCCCTGCTACTTTTGGAAAAGGAACTAACATCACGAAGTTACATCACTGTTAAAGGACTCAAACGCTAAGTCAACAAATGAACACTTCAACACACTTATATAATTGAAGCATCCCAGATACAATGTGTCTTCTAACAGACAGGCTCACACTATCC
Source organism: Oxyruncus cristatus (assembly GCA_013399855.1). Classification (NCBI taxonomy): domain Eukaryota; kingdom Metazoa; phylum Chordata; class Aves; order Passeriformes; family Cotingidae; genus Oxyruncus; species Oxyruncus cristatus. Next base: position 34,959 of record VXAY01002315.1, read on the forward strand.
CAATGCTTTTGAAGGAAAAGTCCCAACTATCTCCCGCTGACATACACAGTTCTGCGTTGTGTGTGGGTTAAAAATGCTGAAATTCGTGGATCTAAATGTTAAATCCCGCAAGTGGATCCAAATGGCCAAACTTGTGTCCACATGAGACACCATGAAAACTAAAGATGTTCTTCGAAGGTACGAGGCTTGTTTGCATGAGTGTACTTGCACCACTGGGATAAAATCTTTGCTTTTGTGTCTAACACAGTTATGACTCAGAAATGACATGAACCATGGCTACTTTAAAAACTGGGCTCAACACAATCTATAAGAGCAGCAAAATTCACCAGGGGTCTCACCTTAGGACTACAGGAATGAACAATTCATTTTCATGCTACTAGAGGGAGCAAAAAGAGAGCAAACAAAGCAGCAAACCTTCATCTTCCCTTTATTCTCAATTATTATCAGGTTTATCTATAATTCATAGGTTTTACTATGAGAATCAACATAAAATCTGAACAGAGTTCAGATTTATGAATTTATTCTCTCAATACTCAAGTGAGGCTGATGGACAATGTTACTACCATTTTTCAAACAAAGGAATGACACAGAGTAATTAACTGCCCAATTTTTTTATTCTTTTTTCTTTTTTTTTTCTTTTTTTTTTTTTTACAATAGAAATAGAATAGAACTACGGAATGGAATAAAGTGGTAAATATGAGTGATTGGGCCACCCTTAAAAAGCAGGGCATAAGAAATCTATAATAACCAGGATGGCATATGGCAGGTAAGAAATCCTGAGTCACAGTTCCATATACCTAGTGAATGCAAAGGTGTATGTGATTTAAGATAACTCATCCTACCAACTTCCCTTTCCTGGCTTTCCCTGGGTGCTACGTTTTGGTATCTAGGATTAGAATTCACATGATAATTTTCAAAGATGGATTTTCTTCTCCAGGATGGTCTCTTTACCTTACATGTCCACTACATTTGTCCCGTCCTCTTCAAAACTCCTTCTTTTTCTCTGTTCTAACTTAGTTAAGTGGTTTGCTTAGACTTCTTTGACGACCAAAGGAAAGACAGACCCAAGGAGAAACTGGCAAGTCCTGGGATAATTCACCTCATGTATCTTAGATATGTATGTTTTGAAATGGGATGGAGAAGCCCACCTCTCTCCATTAAATGCAGAATGAACTCTACTGATGAAAGGAGTCATACCAAGAGAAGCACCTATTATTTATTTATCCATGGCTGTATCTTTAGCTGCTACACTAAAGGCAACAGGTATGGAGATTTGCAAAATGTCCTTAAGAGCAGAGGAGAAGGAAAAAAAAGACTTATTTGTTTTACAAGTTGTTACATTGCTCAACAAATTGCTTAGTCATTTGTCAACTCATATTTACCATATGTGTGCATTTATGAAAATGCAGTCTGAGTGAGGGACTGGGGAGGGTGTCTGGAAGCAACACAGGGCATGATCATATACCCTTGACTTTAATGCATTAGACTTGTAATGAGGGACTAATTTGGTTCTAAGCACCGGCTTGGCAGAAACAAAATACTTATAGACTATTAATAGAGAAACTTTTCACAGAAGCTGTGACCTTTATGACTTAGCATGGTTTACAGCCCCTACCTCTGTTACAATTAAACAGATCCTTACTGCAAAGCAATGCATTTCTGTTTTTTTTTTTTTTTTTTTCCCCCAATTATAAGGAAAAGACTGTTAAAGTAGAGCAACTTTTTAGTACCCATACTGATGCAAATCCCTTCTGCAGTATGGAGGTGTACTGAAACAGTATAGGGGGAAACATGGGGTTTATGGTACTCTGAACAATAATGTTTCCTAATGTCCTGCAAAAATCTGTTCCATCCTTAGTCAAAGGCCTATGGAGATTTAAAGACAATGATCTCTATGCTCTGATAATAAAACTAATTAATATGAGAAATCATTACCTAACACAATGTTACAGCGGAATTAGGGGAGGAGGGAGAAGTGTATCGAAGGGGTTACTTCTCTCACTTCCAAGTCAGACATATGTTACAGGTTTCTAATGACTTTGAGTATAATTAAACATTTAAAATTGGTATTGCAAATGCCTGATGGAACCAGTTACGAAACACATCAAAGAGGACAGTCCATTTACTATGTCAGCCTTTATTTGCAAAGCCATGTGTCAACAAAAATACTGGTTGTTAAGGTCACTGGGACTAGAAGAACCAGGGAAAAAAAATGTATCAGGATAATTTTTAACATGAGTGGTGAAAGTCTAAAACTCAGGAAGATATGTAACACAAAATACACATCTGCATTTTTAAACACATGAAATCAACTTTTTTTAAATTGTGAAAGATACTTATTAGTCTGACTTCATCTGGTCATTGCTGTAGCTCACAGCAGCACACAGAATATCAGCGAAAGGATGTACAGTCTAAAAGCGCAGGTGAATGGGATTAAACAAAATGTAAAAGACAACAAATCAGTTGCAGAAATACAAGCTAAAGAGATATTTGGAAATAATTATAACAATTGGTACAGTAATCCTAGCTCCTCCTGGCAGAGCAGAAATGAGGAGCTCTATAGGGATGTGCTAACAGCTCAAGTAACAGAACAGCAACGAGCATAATTTTGTCATACCTAAAAACGAGAGAGTTGAACAAGCTACCATCTCATTAGAAGCAAATGGTGAGAGCAGCTAAATGACTGGTATTTCAGCAGTTTTGTGCTTTGCAACTATTTTTGCCAAGGGAAATGATTTGTAGTGATGTTCTGAATGTAAAGAGTGACAGAACAGTTCATGGTAAGCAAGTTTCTTTAATTTATCCTATTCTTAGTAACAGATTCAAATGATGACGGATTAATTTGGTCTCAAGAAGAGAGTGCAGAGTGAAAAGGTTCCCTGTGAAAATGATTTCAGCCACATCTTTGACAGCTGTCGCACAACCATATTACCCTCAAAATGCCAAATTTGTGAGATAACTGAGGGGAGATAGTAGAGCTCTGCACGGCCAAGAATGTAGCAATACGAAGTGATTATTCACTATTTTTTCCAGGAATTGCGGACTTAAACTGAACAGAGGGAAGAACTTTTTTTATTTTTCATACAACACATACTTAGAACTCACTGCCACTGCATACTGCATAGGACAAGAGCATAAATGAGCTCAAAGGAGGATTAGACAAGTCCACAAAGGGCAAGGCCATATATGGATACTAAACATTACGGTCAAGAAATAGCCTCAGAGGCTGAGGTTCAGAAACAACTGATTTTTTTCTACACTAAAAAGTAAAATATGAATAAGGGGGAGGGCAGGGACGTAGGGTATTCCAGAGGAAGAATCACAACAGTAACCTTGTTTTTCTGCTCTTTCGGTAAACACCAGCCAGGTTACTGGGTTCGTTTAAACTCAGTAGGAAGAATTTTAGACTTTGGTCAGTTGTTTTCATACACATACTAGTGAAATATGCCCTTTTGAAACCCGCTCTTGAATGCCAGCTTTAGTGAAGGCTGGTTCTTATGCCAGCAGGACTAGGATGACCTCCCAACTCTACATTGCTTGAGGTGCTTACAAACACGTGGCACACGCAACAAATGACAGCTTTAAGAAAGGCAGACCAAACGAAACATGCTCATCAGAAAGGAAAAGGTTCAACTTGTAATATTCAGTCCAACAAGGCAGGGCTCTTCACTGTACATTGTTCATTGTTTTGTGCAGGTCAAATTCAGATGACAAGCTGACGAGCACAGTACCATTTCCTATTCAAGCATATTTCATAGTCCAAAAAGAACATGCCAGTATCATCCAGTCCAGGAGGCAGGTGTAGGGAACATGAATATCTAAGGGTATGGGAAGGTGGTAGGTGGGCTTCTCAGTCTCACTGCAAGAGGCTAGAGGAAGTGTGAGGAGCAGAAAAAAAACCTGAGACATGTAGGTTCCTGAAAGCATACTGTAAGCAGCAACAGGTAATCTGAAAGGTTGAGAAGTGGTAGATATTTCAACAGCTAGCTCAACACAAGAAGTCTCCTTGATCTTGCTGGTAAGACAGCTATCTCCAAAAACACTCTAAGTATTCTACTCTAAGAACAGGCTATCTTAGCTACTTTTGCTCATCAGGTCTGATGGTCAAGTAACAATACCATGGAAACTACCTGAATTTACTCAATTGAAATCACTGTAGGGTTTAGCGTTTGTACCAAGATCATACACAATGGTATTTAATGACACTATTGTGACACAGCGATAGAGGGGGTGGCTGGGAAAGGGGAAACTAAAAATAATAATAATAATAAAAAAAAAATATCAAAAAACCCTCCACAAAATTGCCTGACGAGTAATTTTTATGAAATGAAAATAATTTACACAGCAGTTTTACAGAAAAAGAGAATTACGCCATTAATCAGCAGTGCTGGATAATTACACTGTACATGAGGCCTTGCTTTTAGGAAAAAATATAGGCTAATAAAGACAGTCAAACGACCGATAGTGGCAGGGCTTTTGGGAGACACCAGAGACACAAAGCTAAATAATTTAAAGCTAAGGAGTATAATGACTGTGAAACCAAATTATTTTAAGTTTATATTAATTCTCTACCCAATTACATATCTAACATTAAATCCAAAAGCTAGAGAATTCCTCTCAGCCGCACACAACCACAGAGACAATGAGAAAGCCAAGGGGATGTGATCTTGAACATGACCAGACTCTGAATGTGTTCTCCCAACTGCTGTGTACATCCTTAATATTCAGAGGTCTCCTGGAGAATTAAAGCCAATTCACACTTCCCTCCAGTTACTGCCGGTTCAAGTAAGGTCTCCCCCTAATACAGTCAACTGCAGTCAATCAATTTTCTTTTCAGTGCCTTTTGCACCTCTCAAGCACCAGCAGCAGATGGCTCAGCCTGGCTGTTGCACTATCACATTTGTAAGGGAGAAACCAGTGGAAAGTTAAACAACGTTGAATTAACAATGAAAATGAAGCCTGGTGCGTAATGACAGTGTTTCATTACATCTGCGTTGTAAGCAATTTAGCCCTAATTATTACTGACCTTTGGCAATACTGCATCCAAGTAAGATGTGCTACCTTAAAAAGCACAGGTATAGTGGAAGGCAGACATTGTTTCTGAGTGTACTCATAAATAAACCAGACAGTTTCCCTTCCTGTCTTAGAGGTTTACCTTACAGCTGAGTTTTCAGCATTCAGTAGTCCCCCTTACTTTGTGTCTGCACAAGAAACAATACAAACCCAACTTGATGCAGTACACCTGGCAAGTTATTATTATTATTATTACTCCTATAGCACCCAAAAGAGCATTCAGTGCTTCACAAAGTAGTTAAAACGACAAACTCTGTGCTACAATGAGCTAATACTCAGTGAAACAGTAGAAGTACACAGGGTGGAAAAACAGGAGGTGGTGTAACAGGAGGAAGTATACTGGTTACAGGAATAACATTAAACAGTTACTAATCTGGGGAACATAAGGTTCTGTGCATGTTGCCTCTTCTTATTCTACACTGAGTTCAGAGGAATCCCTGTGACTGGACATTTTATTAGCATGGTTTCCAAATCCACTGTTTTTTTCCAAAAGTGCTGTTTGCTTGCATTAGCAAAATGCTAATCTGCATTTTTTTGTGTGTGAAGGTTTTGCAGCCTGAAAACAGATATATTTGAAAGTCTTGTCAGTTCTAAAGTTAATATGCCCATTAAGAATCCAACAAACAGCAGCCACAGATTTTGAAACTTTCACCGATTTCACAGTGATGGCACAAAAGTCCATGACTTTGGGCCAAGATGCACTAGGCCAAATGCACAGGAGCAGCTCTTTTCCCTACACGCGACATAACACACCAAAAAACCACATCGCGGGACTCTGCACACTCACAGCACAAGCTAGAAGAACTCACTACTGACTTGTTTCTCTCATTTGCTCTTCTTTTGAGTTTGAGAGCTCACTGTTTAGGGAACTGTGCAGCCCGCTTGGCATAGCTGATCTACATAGCATAGGTGCTATGATGCCATGTGAGCCTCTGGCTACCACATACCTCCATGTCCCTGAAGCTCTTCCCTCTCTTCTGCAGGAGGGATTACATCATCCTTCACCTGCAGCGCAGTGGGGACAGCCCAGGGAGGAGGCAGAATAGACGAAGGTGAATTAAAAACAAATGACCAGGAAAAACTACAGTGCTCATTACCAAATCCATCTACCAGTACAAAAACAATGGCCACGCAGTCCCCTGCACTCTGGGCAACCAAATACTGTCCAGAACAAAGCATGCTGTTGGCACCTCCAGACTATTAGTAATAGTAAGGTATGTGCTGCAACGTGAGGCAGAGCCGTGAGGGGTAGCACTCCACGGGGCTGGCGTAAGGAATGGATCTGCTTCAGGTTGCCTGCCAAAGGCACTGGAAAACTTGACTTTCTGGGGGCTGCCCAAGGATGCTTTTCTCCTTCCTGTAGTGCTCTTTGAAGGGCTTTTGTCAAGTCCAGGCTATACTGAGCCAAACGCAGGTGGAAAGTATCCCTGCTCATTCTCCAGCCTCCCCAAGAGGTACTGCTGCTTCCTGATGAAACAGTCACTGGGATCCCTCATCACCCTACAGACAAAAGCATCCTGCTCTGTCCATGGGGCTTTATAGAAGTCACTGCAGCCACAGGTGAGAGTCTGAGAAAGAAATCCTTCCCCTTAGCCCTGTAACCGAAGGGCAAGAAAGAGGAAGAGTGGAGGCTGCCAGAGGGACTGTTCAGGTTTGTCCAGGACCCACTGAAATTGTAAGGATTAGGATGGTCTCCCAAGAAACACAGGAGAGAAGAGAAAAATCCACAAACTTTTGACCTCACTCCCTGTTAATAGCCTCATATACCAGAGGTTTTGGAAGGGGACAAAAGCAGTAAACCAGCAGGGAGAAACAAAGGGGCACAAGGGGGAAAAAAACCTGAGAAGCTAGTGTCCATTGCACCACTGCAGTGGTGCACCATTTAGCATGGGGACACATACCCAAGGGAAGTAAAGTGTGTATTCATAAACATTGTTCAGGTCTTGCACCACCTTTAGGTTTGCACACACACAATGTATACCTGGGATGAAAGGTACCCCTGCTAGGGCGCTTCCTCCTTGTCAGATGTCTGACAAACTGTGGAACAACACACTCAGAAACGACTGCTGGCTTAGTCAAAAGGATCGCAGACAATAGCTGCTAGAAGCATTACTAAATATGTTGATATTTCATAAAGAGTTTGATCTCATTGCTGTTTGCGTTTCTGGTTTGTGAGTAGCAGGAACAGCCAGGTAAGGTGATGCTTGCTGCTGCACAGATCTGCTGCAGCACTTCAATTTCACCAGCAGAACTGATCGAGGCTTCCCAGTTCACTTCTTCCAATAGCCTACCCTTTCTGTGGAGACGTGCTGTAGTGTATTGAGAGTCCAGCTCCCTACAGAAGTACCTACAGGAAACCTATACCTTGTCTATATAAAACCTTCAGCTTTCAAACCACTACCACTGAGTCCACAAGTGGAAGCAGCAATTTGGCTTTTATGTGTACCGAGCAGAGACAATTTGACATATCATCTGTTTTCAGAGGATTAAGGCTACCATGCGTCTATCAAAGCATCAGCCTGCCTCACACATACAAACACGCAGTTATGGGGTTTTCAGGGACACATTATCCACATTATGGTATATGCCAAGGGGTTAATCTAAGTCTTGGAGATATGTTTTGACACTAGTTTTGCTAAGCCACTGTCATCTAAATATAACTTTGTTTTCATAAAAAAATAAAAAAAATGCTTTAGGAGTTTCCTCTGAAGAAAAATGGCTCTTTGAGGCCATCCTGAGAATTCCTGCTAGTTTTTCACATGTTCTAAAAATCAACCCTGTGAAGCCCTGCATAGTCATGCCTCCCCACTGCAGACACCCAGAGAATGCAGAGCCTGCACAGCTCCTGCTCCAGCTGCCCCCAGTCCTACAGCTCGAGACAGGCCTTCCCAACCAGAGTTAACTCTCTGCCCAAATAATTTCCACGTGACTTTGCAAGCTACTTCTCGTAGACAAGAGCTCAACTGAATTACCACCTCATTCCTAAATAGTTTCTACACAAACAAGAAAGTATGTGAGCATAACACCTAAATTTATTGAAATGCTTACCTTCCTGCAGTGGTTGAGAGAGTGTATATTACTTTACAGCAGATAATACAATTTTGCCCCTGTTCCTACAAAGGACCAACCACAGTTTCTCCCTAAGAGGGAGTGCATCTCTGTGCTCACACAGCTGATATTCTTCCAGGGCTCTTTATTACCATTTTCCCTATGATGGCTGCCACAGCTGAGCTGCTCTGCACAGATTTTCTGCTCAGTATGGGGGGCTGGGGAGGGGGGCGTTAATTACACAGTAAGATGGAGCAGGGCCAGGCAGCCCCTCTGGTGCACCATCTCCTCCATGCACAACCTTCTTCCTGCTGCTTTGCAGCTACAAGGATCACCTGTTGGTCTTGGCACTTGCCCAAGCTGGGGCCTAGCGGAAATGACAGAATCAGCTAGAAATGAGAGCCAGCTCCTATTCCAGCTACCCAAATGAGGGAAATACGAAAACAGATGATGGCAACGTGATCTACTTGCTGCACATGGGAGCCAAGAGGGGGTGGGGTAGAAGGAAATGGAGAAAGAAGGGGTATATATTGAAAAAAAGAAACAAATGAAAAAACAGAAAAACCCAAAATCCACTAAAAGGAAGCTTTTTTCCTCCTGTTCTTCTCTTTTCATATTCAACACAGAAAAAGCATTAGGAGAGTTTTTCTCCACCTGAATACCTGCCAAGAGGGAGAACTAGCTACCTTGTTCCTGCTCCTGCTGGAGATGTTAGATTTTCCATCTCCCACAAGAGATATCTCAAAGGGATATTCAGGTACACAGCAGAAACAATCTGCCTTTTTCAGGCTGGCTCCTCTCTGTACTGCATGGCGACACAAGAACTGTTTCAAGATCTGTGTCAGGCATTCCCTTCTCCCACAACAGTGCTCAGCAAAACCTTGTACTTGATATTTGGGTGATCTGCAATGTTGTGTAGCAGAAGAATTAAACACCACTCGCCTCTCATTTTGTTCTTCCAGGCAGGAAAAGCAGCTAAGTAATCCAACAGCAAAGGTAACCATCGCTAACAGTATTTAAAGCAGAGGAATGCTGCCTTTTAAATGATAAAAATACAAACTAATTGCACACTGCATTTCCATATGTAGTTTCATACGAGCCCCTGGAATCCATATTTACTCTAAGCAGTAACCATCCTACCATCCAAAATCTCTCATCAAATTTGTCCGGACCCTTGAATTGAGTGACACCATAAATATATACTCTCTCAATTACCTTAATAGGCTTTAAATGATCTTTGAAGATTTTTTTTTCCCAATAATTTTTAGAAACAATAACAATAAAACAGGAAAAACCTAATTCTGAAAAGGAAGTTTTTCCCTCTCCGAGCAATGGAATGAGTCCCCAGAGCTTCCTTCTTCCTGAGAAACAATCCATGAATAATCAATGTACAGTCCAATTCCTCAATAAGCACCAAGCCTTTAAACACGCAGCATTCAGGAGTATCTGTGAGTTTGGCCTTTGAACTGTACCACTCTTTGCCTTTCCCTCCCTAGTTTCCTGAGTGTTCTCTATTCTGTTCTTTCTAGTAACTAGGTAGGTAAGCAGAAGCAAAATTTGAGCAGTGGGAGCAAGCTGGAGCTAATTTGCACTTTATGAATTATTCAAGCCCTCCTGATTCCTGCACCTGCACTGAGGCAGGAAGCTTGCAAGGAACCGTCATTACTCTTCTCTTGGGTTTGCACAAGCTTGGTTACTGCTCAGATACTTTGTTCTGTAACTAAGGGCTTCAGGTCTTGTATTAAGCAATTGAAATGGGAGGAAAAAAACCTTAACCTCAGAAGGATTGTCATACCCTTCTGCCGCCTCACACCCAGGATAATCATTTAACCCATTCTGAGACAAATGAATTCTAGTGTGTATCGGACCGATGCTGGAATTCATCTCACATACGCTAATCCAAATCAGAGCATCAGCAGAGAAAGAAGGAATGGGTGGACGAGCTGGTCTTGTCAGACATTTACTCTGCTGCATTAAACTGCATATTTAAACCTCTCCCTAGCTCAGTAGGAGTATTTCATGGGCATCAAGTATTTCACAAAATAACTTAATCATTAAGGCATCCTTCTCCACAGATACACCATAAATAAATTTTCTCCCTGGCATTCTGGCTATCAGGGGTTAGCTTAATACTATTGGAAGAGCCTATATTGTGCTTGCAACAGGGTGGATTTAACAAGCAAACAGGTCTTCTTCATCTTGATCTACTATTATCTTGGTAAAACGAATGTGACTGCAACTCCACATATGACCCATGAATCTAGACAGCCATTAGGAACATTTGCAGAGAGCAGATACAAACCAATTAGCACTATGAAGATTTTAAGATAATGATATGTTTTTGAGCTAATAAGCTAAGGCAAACAGATCTAAAACTATTATGCAAATTCAAAGCAGCAAATACCATCTTTACTGTATCTCATGTCCACAGCTGCACTGAACATCTTTGGGTCTTGTCCTTCATTAACATTGCTGTTACCAACAAGTACTCCGGTTAAAAGATCGTCTCATTAATCCCCAGAAGCTAAGCACCATGCTTTGATTGATCCAGTAAAACAGATCTGTGGTAACTGATAATGAAACCTCTTTAATCTCCTCTTCCAAAAAAATGAGTCAAACACGAGTGTTAAGCATTCAGAAAGGTACAGTCAATCCTTATCAAATCTTTGTTTTTCTTCTTTCTATGCCTAAAGAAGTTAATTCATTTTCCTATTGACGCAGAATGCATGATTGGTCCTGTGCTGCTCTTATCGCATTCCTATCCAATAATAGGTACTCTGGCTCTTTTTTTAAGGTATTTTAATCGAGCATGTAAACATGTGTTATTCTTTGATGCTCTTTCATTCAGCATCATTAATCCCCAGCATGAAATCAATAGACTTAAAACTTTTAATCACGTCAAAATGAAACACAGAAATCCACAAATGACTTCAGTTCATCACACACACTGAATAGCCTGCAAATTGGAAACTGTGCCTTCTTTTTGCCTTGGGAATCAGCAAACCCTAAGCTAGTCTTTCACTGAAGTAAAATGATTCTTTCTTCAAGAACCTGCCACAAGGCAAAAAAAAAAAAAAAAAAGAAAAAAGATTGATAAAGAAAACATGGGATTTTCTGTTTGCTCAGTCATCTTTTTTCATCCCTTGTGGTCTCATTGGCCTTATGAGAAACTTTTTTTACTGCAACCTCTGGACAGTATATGCGTTTAAAAAAAGTTCAAAAACAATTACAGTAACTGGGTTACAGAATGTACTGGAGGTGCAAGTTAAGGGGAAAAACAGCTTTGCGGTTGTTTATTTTCTGTTTTTAACAGCACACATTGTTTGTCTGCTTGAAAAGAATGCTTAAGGGACAACGATCACAGGCACTTTAAAAAAAATAAAAAGAGAATTAGCTCAACCTTATATACGATTTCCAAAGCCCATGCGGCACAGAAAGTGACAAGAATCTCTTCGATGGGGCAGAAATTGTGGCTGAGATGCAAAAATTAATGACAATCAGACCCATCCTTTGATTGGCAAAAGGGCAGAAACAGGTAAACAGGGAAAAGGAATAATCTAGACAACTGCAATATCATCTTTAATTCTACTATAAAGCAATGAAAGCTTGCTGATTTGAAAAAAGAAAATACAGTTTGGAAAGTGAAATATATGGAGAAGTGTGGAAACCGGCACCCTGAAACCCTGATTTGGGAGACTTACTAGGTCCACAGCCACATTCCCACCCACTGTCCCACGAACAGCCCTAAACAGCACGTCCCTAAACCCATGAGGTCCCTCACTGGTAAGCTCGGTACCAACCACGAGGCACTTGTTCACACATATTCATTCTGGCAACTGCCCGTTTTCCACGCACAGGCAGGGCAATGTCCTGAACGTTGCCTACGTATTGCAAAGAAGCCCCAAAAGGCAGGCAAGAGTTCTGATGGTGGTAGCACCGGCAAGGTGTTGTGTTGTAGCCCTGCAGTCAGGTAATTCACCCAGAGAAGGAGCATCACCCCAGGAATAACCCGGCTATAAGGATGCAGGGTGTTCTGCATAAGTGTCCATGAAAGTGAGGCTACTCTGCAACCAGGAATGCAAGAACCATGAGGCCAAAAGTTTCAGCAGAAAAGGGCGATCCTGGCTCCATACTAGAAATCTGGACACGACTCTCTGAGGAGAACAGTGGAAGTTCTATACCAACATCCACAGCTGTTTCTGTCCTGATGTTGCTCCAGGGAATGGAGCCTACAGTTCCCAGTCCTGTCCACACCCAGGCAGGATACAGGTTTTTCTTAACCACTCTCCTTCCCACCCCATGACTTCTGTGCTCCTGTCTACACAACAGCCCATATTCAGCAAGAAGGGATATGAGACACTCCACTGCTCCCCAAGTATCTCATCTGATTAGGCCTGCACCAAGGATTTTAATGATTAAAACAACCCTGTGATGCTTGTGCTGAGAGCCCACATCTCAGGTCTCCCACTTTGTTGACAAGCCAGTTAATGAAGCTCATCCGCAGAGGTGGCAAAATTACTGTTGCTGCTGCCAGCTTGTTTATCAAAAGAATCACCTCTGCTCCACAGTTATACAAAAAGGGCTATGCAGATTATCCCTGAAGGAAACCGATGCTTTTATTTCCTACTGGTTCCCTATGTAGTCCATGATGACTTACCTAACCTAAATGGGCTCTATTCCCACAAAAGCACTTATGATCCCTAGGCCATCAGAGAAGTATACACCTAAACTAGATGGGTAGGGGCTCCTTTTTGGTTGCTCCAGGGACATGCAATTCTCTCCAGTGATTATAATAAGGAATTCAAGTGCTTTTCCTCAGAGGTCAAATCAACCTGCAAAGCTTAACTTTAACATACAGGTAGAAGTTTGTGTTCACAGTGAGGCACCAGTGATACGTGCTCATCCATTAAAAAATTTTGTGAGTGCATAACAGAGACACCAGTGCCTCCAGTGTAGCACAACGTAGTCTCACTACAGCTGAGAGAGGGAATGAAAATTTCATAGCAGGTATAACTAATCTGCACTTTACTGTAAGTATCCAGAGTCTTGGTAACCTCCTGATTTTGCAGTTTTTTCCCCATTGAAAGTAATGTTCATGCACTGAACTGCATGAAGGTAAAGAACTAGATGAGGGAATTACTTCAAATGCTTTGGCTATCCTAGATGCATTAATTTTTCATTACCTCCTTTATGAAAAAAAACCCACAATAAACCAACAACAACAACAACCAATAAAAAACCTGAGGTAAAACTAAAATACGAAATGAGGACATTCCAAACCAGGCAAAGAGCAGATCAAGCATATTCTTCTGGCAGTGCTCTTGTTACCAGTAACTTCCTATTTATTATCATCATCCTCATCATTACTCTTTATTCTTTCCTTAAAAATTATCCAGATTATCTCTGCAAATGTGTTTTTTTTTTTCTTTTTGACAGATGCTAGATTCACTTTCGGCTGAAAGCAATCAAGTTTTAAGCATAAGAAATACGTTTTTTAAAGCCTGTGCTCTGTAGTTAACAATTTTGTCCTGGAGATGAATTGCAAGCACAAACTTGGGCCTTAACATTCCTACTAGCTTAATGGAAATCCTAAGAAGTCAAACGGTGTACTCCACACTGCAAGGCTTATTTTCTTTTTGAACTGGTGACAAATGAGAACGACTGCTTCAAATTAGTCTTACAAATGACAGAAATAAAACAGGACACTACAAATGTTTGTCTTTGAATAGTGGAGAGTCAAAGCAAACTAAGGTGAAAATGGTGTCCGGCAGGGTAATTCAGATCAGGAAAGTCATCCAACTCCATAGCAGCTTGACCTGAACATAGCCCCAGAGGCAGTGCTACAGCTGCCAGCAAGACAGCTAGCCAAGAAGCTAGTGGAGGTGCAAGCCAAGAAGTCAGCCATGAAGCCACAGGCCAACACAGGAAAGCTATATTCCAGAATTTGGCATCTGGGTCCTCCAGCTGCCAAACACCCCCATCTGGCTGAGCCTGTGGACAAGGTGTTAAAAAGAACAGGGGTAAATTATACAAGAGCAAAAGCAGTACCGTTTGCAAGACACCAAGGATGAAGAGGCACATTGTGCCTGCCAACACGTGAAACTCACACATATTATCACTTTGTCCTGGTGGATCGGGGAGGCAATGTGGACAAAATGCTCAACATTTTATAGGAGATGAACAGTTAGATGTGCATGAACTGAAGCAACAGTCCCAGCCTGTGGCCATCCACAGAGGTCAGCAGATGTAGAAGTTATGTGTGGAATTGCTTTTGAGTAAAACTTAAGAGTTCTGAGTAGAACCCAATTTAAAAAAAAAAAAAAATGAAATAAAGCCTACAAAAAATGTTTCTTCAAGACTTTGCGATCCATTTTGTTCCTCCACCATCAAAAGAAATCAAGTATCTAAGAATATTTCTGCACTTTCATAATTAGAATACCATAATTTTCAGTGTAATTTTATGGAAGGATAACTCTCTTCCAATTTAGTGGAAAAAGATAAGTAACACAAAATTGAAAAAAAAACCAAACCCAGGTAGGCATAAAATTTAATTCATATGAAATATATTCACTCATATAGCTGCATTTACTTGTAGCCAAATTCACTTCTGACAAGCAGTTACTGTTCCTAAACTGCAACAGTGCCGTAACCCAAGAAACGGGACCAGCTGTGAGGAATAATGTCAGTGTCAGCAGTATTAAGTGCACGGTAAGAATTCATACTTTCAAATAATACACTGACTTAAATATTAATCTCATTGATCTAATTTCCACCTTTCACTCTACAGACAGATTCACATGGCCTAAATGAGGTTTGACAGATACAACTTTCTCGATCAATTTGGTCCTTTATTTTAAAAATACATAAAACCCCTATAACTCTCTTCCAAATTCCTGTTTTTATTAGAAATTTCCCTTGCCAAATATTACATTTCAGTCTCATCTCACTCCAGTCAGAGTGCACTAACTTTCAGTGGTTTAAAACTGCTACATGAGATCACAGAACCACAGAATCAATCAGGATGGAAAAGATCTGAGATCATCGAGTCCAACCTATGACCGAACACCACCCTGTCAACCAGACCATGACACTCAGTGCCACATCCAGCCTCTTCCTAAACACATCCAGAGAAAGTGACTCTACCACCTCCCTGGGCATCCATTTCAATGCCCAATCACTCTTTCTGTGTAGAACTTCTTCCTAATGTCTAACCTAAACTTCCCCTGGCTCAGCTTAAGACCGTGCCCTCTTGTCCTGCTGCTGGTTGCCTGGGAGAAGAGACTGACCCCCACCTGGCTACAACTCTTTTCAGGTAGTTGTAGAGAGCAATAAGGTCTCCCCTGAGCCTCCTCTTCTCCAGATGACTTATGCCATCTTCATCTACATCTCACCATGCATGTTTTTCAGTGGACCTCATTAGTAGGATCTCATATTCATTACTATGGTTTGTGTACACTCTATATGTAAATCCATGAGCAATTTTTTAAGCAACATTAAAGAGGAGCAAAAAATTAACAACATAAACTTCCTTCTTGAAAATGCTTCCTGTAGAATGGAAGTTAATATAATTGGTGATCAGATTAAAGAAAATTATAGGAATTTTAAAAAAAATAAATGTATCATTTAAATTTCACAGCCAAGGAAACCTTAAAAGCTTTGTATTGGCTTTAACAGAGAAATTGTTCCTGCTTCTTCTTTAAAAATGTTTGAGCAATAAGATCCTGGAAAATTTAATATAAATATACCAGTTGTAACATAATTAACTGCAAACTGGAGATAGGAGTAGATTTAGGGAATGACTTCTGTATTTGACTACTCATTAGCAATTTCAAAGTGTAACTGCTCTTAAACCTGACTTCTTCCTAATTTTATTATGAAGCTTAGCTGTACTTATAAGTGTGAAGAATTTGATTTATTCTGCAGCTTATTTGCTCGTATTGAATGTGTGAAGTTGTTTTTCCTTCTCTACTCCACACGTAGGCACATGGATTACTAAGGGTAGATAAAGCAGTGAGTTGATGGGTTTATACTTGTCACACAATGACCATGACTCAAAAGAAATCTTCAGAGGGGCCCACAAAACAAAGAAAAGAAAGGAGAAGGACAAACAAGCAGCAAACACACTGGAAGTGGACATTTCATTGCATGCTATTTTAAAACCCAGTAAAACAAGAGCAATGAATCCAATAAAAACAGAAACCCTATCAGCTTTGGTATGTCCCTGCTGCCACATGACGTCATTTCTACTTGGGCAAGCGGGGTGAATCTGAAGGCCCTTATGGCATCACAACATTTGCTGAAACCTCCCAGTCACCCCCACACTGGACTGGCATATAAACTCTGCACCCTAAAGCAGGGCATCTACGAGGCACACTACAGAGTAAGGTTCTAAAATTTTGCCCTCCTTGAAATAAAAGCAAGGAGATGTTTGCAAAGAGCACTTTCTTCATTTTATGGCTTTGCTTGCCAACTGTTTCATGGTAACTGGCAACGACCCATTGTAACACGAGCTACACTGATTCACGTTAACTTTGCTACTCAGTTTCAGTAGACTATTATGAACATTTTTAAACTACATTATTAAACATCAGACAACAGGGGTTTTTTATATTCTTGTATTTCAGGCATTTGGATTTGGAAGAAAAATAAAAATGCAGCTTTCCCACCGCCCCCCCCAGCCCCAAAATATAAAACGCAATTGGAAAACTCAACTTTGGACCTTTTCTAGCCACACATATTCCCCCAGTCTTACATAAAGAGGGAAAGAAACCTGAAAAGCACTGCTACTAGACTTTGTCAATAAAACAGAACATTATATAATACACAATAAAATGCTTCATACCTGGAGTTGAAAAAACGAAAAGGGTTAACAGCTGACCTGGCACAGCCCCACATGCTCTCTCTGGAAATTGAACACAGACAATTAGGAATTTTGAGTTACCCTAAACAATCGAAGGGGACTTAGACAAGCTTGAGCAACACTTACTGCAAAGTAAGTAAGGCACACAGCCTTAGTGTGGAAGGCACTTTAGGATTATCCCGTTCACTTAAAACTCCGCTTAAACTGGAACTGCTCTGTAGAGGTCCCAGCTAATGATGAGGAAGTCATTAGGAGCTCTGCGATTAATTTGCATGGGAGCAGAGTGAAAGCTTAAGGGTCCATGTGTCACTCAGTCGTAATTCTGGATCATGACGGACCATATATTCTTATTAAAAAATAATCAGTGACCAAAAGGTAAACGTTAACAAGAATCTACAGCAGACAAGACACTGCATGAAGAGTAAATAGAGGCTGGAGCAAATGTCTGCTCCCAGAATTCTGCTGCATAAGTAATATTATTCCCAACACATCACTGAAAAAACATAGGCTTTAATGCTTTTTACTTGAAACTGAGACTCCAGGGAAAACAGATAATCTTCTAGAATATTACACAAATATACAGTGTCATAGCTGTATAAACTCCTATGCTGGTTGAGATTTGGACTACGTGGAATGTTCCTTTTCATTGACCAATTCTGATCTACTGCAGGTGCCCCAACAGGAAACATCATACAGCTGTTTTTTGGAAAAAGTTCCACCATGTTAGGGAAAAAAAAAAGAAAAACCTGTAGAAAGCCAAGAACAGGAATAACCCCCTTAGTCCTCTCTGTGTACTATGTACTATGAAATTAGTCTGAGGCCAACGCTCAAGAAACTAGCAAAAAATATTAGAGTAACAATATGAATCATAAAAAAAGATCTAGTACAGTAGTAGTTGAATGCATTTGCACTGAAAATATTTTGGATCTTTCATAAAGCTCAAGTAAAACAGCCAGGTTGGCATAGTAATTGTTGAAAGTGAAAAGGAAATTTTCAGAGCAACTTCTCTTCTTTATATAATTGTACTTTCTACTGGCTGTTGGAAACCTACAAATAATCTATTTACTCTCAAGATTTTGCACTGCGTATTTTTAACTGCTCAGATTATGTTGCTTCAAGTGTAAATATTTGCTTTCTTTACTGTTTTTGCTAGTTGTTAGATGTTAAATTTCTGATGACAGAAATATACTATGTAGATGACAAATGATATAAAGAATTTTTGAAGTCTAAGTTATTAGCTCCACCATTGCCCGATATAGTTTTTTCTCCAAAACTCTTTTTCCACTCTTCATGTAGAGTCTCTTCTCAGAAACATATCTCAGGTACCTGTCCCACAGTATTACAGAATCACAGAATATGCTGAGTTGGAAGGGACTCACAAGGATCATCGAGTCCAACTCTTAGACCCTGCACAGGAGGGTTAAGCCCTGCCCAAGAGTCACACCATGTGCCTGAGAGCATTGTCCAAATGCTTCTTGAACTCATCAGGCTTGGTGCTATGCCCACTTCCCTGGGGAGCCTGTTCCAGTGCCCAACCACCCTCTGGGTGAAGAACCTTTTTCTAATACCCAGCCTAAACCTCCCCTGACACAACTTCAGGCCATTCCCTCAGGTTCTGTCACTGGTCACCACAGAGAAGAGATCAGTGCCTGCCTCTCCTCTTCCCCTCAAGAGGAAGCTGTAACTGCAATGAGGTCTCCCCTCAGTCTCCTCCAGGCTGAACAGACCAAGTCACCTCAGGCACAGATTTTATTTCACAGCTGTGTTAGTACCTAATCAAAGGGCACCGGGACAAAATCTCCCCTGCCTCATAAGCCCTCAACTGAAAGCAATATGCACTGGGAAAGTGGTAACTGGAAACCAAAACACTGACTGTTCTCTTCCATGTCAATTAATTTATAATCACCTCCATGTCTTACTGGAAAATTACTTATTCCTGCAGCTGATATAAACAGCAATACTTAGAAGTCATAATTCTAAATTTTGTACACTACCTTTAATAAAGGTCCATTTTTAACAACTAAGCAATAGGGCAGACAAAAATACACTTGTTGAGGTATTATCATGCTGAATTTTTGTCAGTGGGAAATTAAGCAGACAACTAAAACTCTGCTTAGAACTTATGGTATCCACACACTGAAGGAAAAGACACCCACACATTATCCAATCAACTTCACAGACACCTAAAACTTAGTATGTTCCTCTCTTTAGCATGAAAGCCAAAGGGCTGTAGCCTCCCACCCAGTCTCTGCTCTGATTGAGAAATCATGGGGAGAAATAGCCAATCCTTGTCTCTGGGGTTTGAAGCTTATCTGTGCTATGAAAATGGCTAAAACACACCTAACAACAGGTAATCAGCACAAAAGGGATCTTCCCAATCCAAAATAAAAGTGTAAGCGGAAAAACAAGATAAAGGACCACTCATGGATATCTCTTGCATACAAATGTAGGTATCTAGCTTCCTGAGTTAGTGCTGTAACCACTTTTTTTTAATGTTTTTTTATGCCATAGGTGGGTGGCTGCACCACTGTGGCTGCCGGCTGTCACATTTTTGAACAGTGATGGCTACTAAGAAGAGGAGAGCATGCTCTGCGTTTTACAGTAAGTAGAAATAGGTAAGCTCAGAACAAAGTACTTGATCTCTTAATTTCCACAGTGGAAAAATTGGGAACATGAGCCATTCTTCTTTTTCCTGAACTGTATTTTAATAAACAACTACAGGTCAGAAGCCCAAGCTCCAAAGAGAGTAGAGGTGACTCAAAGCCAAGTACCTACCTAGGAGGTCAGTGGAGACAGCTCTAGGAAGCTGGCTGCTCTGCAGCTGAACTTCAAGGCCTTTAACTCTGTGCTGACCATGTTGTGGGAGTGTTGAATGCCTTGTGCAGGTGCTCCGAAACACTGCTGGAGCTGATCATGTATTTCATAACCTCACAACACCTCCACCAGACCTATCCCGAAGCAGGCCATCTGCATCTTGCCTCAAGCGCCCGTGCTATTATGGCTCACCTTGGTGCTGGGTACCTGCAGTACTTCACATGTGTTGCAGGCATTTGGGGATGGTGGTACCTCTATGCCATGCAGTACATTGACAAGGATCTACCAGTTACAGAACCGCTCGTACTTGGTAGTTTCTTTCAAGCAAGAGGAAACCCACATTTCATTATTCTGACTTCGCTTTAGTTGTGGCTAAGAATCTCAGAAATGATATGGTGATACAGCCAGCAAGCAGTTCCAAAGTGGAAATACTGACCGCAAAGGGAATCAACCTATTCAGCGGGATAAATAATTTTCAGCCAAAAATTTATTATACAACATTACCCTGCTACTGTGCTTTTGAAACTTTTATGATTGAGATTTCAGTCATTATTCCAGTTCCTCCTGTGAACTTATTTATAATTGTTTGACTTTTTGGCCTTTACAAGCAACATATTACAGAAACAGCAGTGGTCATCAGTTCTTAAGATAAACACCGTGCCTTCTATGTCTATTTGACAGCATCGTGTGTCCCAGATTTATCACGTATTACCCTAGTGCTATGCTAAATACTGTATTTTTCATGCAAATAATTGAGAGAGGTATTTTGACAAGACTGAGGCTGCTGACTTTTATTTTAAATGACTTTTTAAAAATAAATCAAGTATTTTAATGCCTGATGTCAGCTTCTGGTCATTCCCAGGTTAATTTATTTTTCAGCCTCTGTCTGCAATGCTGGACAATTCTGCCAGCAGCGGCCTTAGGATGAGCACTTTCTAGGGCAGTCTCTGACCTCAGTACCTGCAAGCCTGCCCCATCACACCTGAGCGAGTGACACAGGCTAGGCAAGAGAGGTTTGGCCTTTGCTGCCTCCTCTGATCCACCCTGGTCTCTTCCTTATTTTCTTCCTGCCTCAGCTTTCATATTTTCTTGCACCACTGTATCCTATGGCAACTCAGTATATCTCAGAAGGACAAATAAAGAAAAACATGACCCAAAACTTCATCCTTGATGCACCTTTTATCACAGCTCTAATGATGTAGGTGTACAGTTTGAAATCTGTGACCATCATTACTTCAAGATTAGATGCATAAATACCTACCATTGTGCTGCTTTAGTCTTTGTTTCAGCCTTCACTTCCTTTCATTTTGGCTAGAGTAATTTCATGTGCATGGTGACTTTAAGCTCCAAGTATCATTTCCATGATTTATTAAAAATAGTAACACTCATGTCCTAAGTCACAAACACATGGACAATGACACCTCCTTGGCACTCAGGCTCAACACAAAAAACTCTTCTGTATCCATTATCCAGGAACTTCCTTTCATTTCTCTTTTACTTCCAGCCCAAAAAGAACTTGCTGTGAGAAATGAGGTTGAGGTGGAGTCACTGCTAGTCACAGAGATTTGAACTAACAGACAGGAAAACCTAGCACAATCTTTTCCCATTATGCAGGAAAAAGGAAAACAGCAGAAAAAAATGTAGGTTGGTGTTTTGTTTTTTTAATCCCTGTACTTACATGCTCATTCAATTATGCCTTGCTGAACAGTGTTCCTTTCTTAATAGTTCCCTCCTTTGCATGCGGTTTACATATCCACAACCTACACAACTTCTGTGGTTTGTGTGCATTGATCTAAATAGGACAATTTTTCCATAAATCAGTATAAGCACTGTTATTAAGATTTAATTGTGTTGCATATTTGTCTGTCACAAAATCACAGGAACTGCCTTATGCAAAAGGAAAGATAAAAATTTATCTGATATAGATAATGAAAAAAGAAGTAATTTTGGCTCAAGTGACAGCAGAGGACAATGCTCTTTCTTTTTCTTATCAGTAAGCCAAGGCAGCAGTTCACTGAGGCAGTTTTATTGTGGCTTTTTCTGGCAGTGTTCTGCTATCTAATCCACACCTCTAAGTATTTGCTACAGCTCTGAATTTCTAAAGGCACACAGTTCTACCCCTGCTTTTTGCGCTTATTTAGAAAGAAAAAACATAAAAAGTTGAATAACGAATCACTGGGGGAACAGATACCAAATAGGTGTACGAACTGCTAACTGGGTAGCAGTAATTCATAATGTTATTTATAATTCCTTCTTCGGTGTCATGCTCTTCAAGCAATTATAGAATGCCTACCTCCCTATCCATAAAATGCATTTCACATATCTAACAACTAATAACTCTGGAGCAACACACTGTAGTGGATTAAGCATGGGAGTAAGAGGCAGACATTCCTGATCCCAGCTCATTCTCTGCTATGCTGCATGGCCTTGAGCAAGTCACTAACCTGTGGATAATTATAATATCTGAACACACAGGGGACCTGTACAATTTAATTAGTTAATGTCTGCAAAGCGCTCGAAAGATAAAAAGTGCTATATGAATGATAATCATATGCTACTGTTTTGTGGCAATTTATTCCAAAGCAAATTTGTATAAACATGTTTAGAAATGTTAAATTCCAATAATGGCAAAGTTTGATAACTACCTTGAAATGATCAGCACTTTTTAAGAGTGAAATTTAAATTAATTAACAAATCTAATTGATTTCTGAGAAGATATTTATATTTGAGTTCAATATAGACTCTAAACTAAAGCTGGGAAACAAGATTTTAGAAAATTTGCTCATGATGTATAAAGGAAATGAAAGAGACATACAGAAGGTATCAATCAATACACCATTGCAAATAACTCTCTCTTTGCATCATATTGGTTCCCAAAATAGCCCAAGTGTGGAGTTACTGTTTTTCTTTTTTGCATCCAGACTTCTGTTACAGTTTCAGGCTTAATCATTAAAACAAACAAAGTTGATGGTAGAGCTCCTGCGGACTTCAAAGGAAACAGGATTCCTTAGTTCTTCCAGCTTATGCACTTAAATATTTTTCTCAAAAGGAAAATATTACTCCTAGCAATGGCGGGGTAAAATATATATTTAAGAGCAATGGCCATCCCTTCAAAGTGATTCAAGAGAAGAGATATCCGAATGGCAATATGTCCTTGCTCTACAATCGTCTACTCAACAGTCATGGAAACTTACTCTTACAAGGGAAACAGGAGAACATGATTTTGTGTAGACAAAGCTAAAAGAACTTCTTTTTTCAAATTAGCTTTCTTCAGTGAACAATTTGACAATACCCCTGTCTCTTGATACACTGTCACTTAAGCAATACAGTCCTTTCCAAGTAGGCAGTGATGTAGAAGCTACTCCTTTGTAGAAGCTGCTTTTGATTTACAGTTGTCATTCAGCTGGCCCTTGTTCCTAACCGTCTCTGGCTGATGGGAAATCTATTATCCCGGCAAAAGGCCCTGGAACATGTATCCAAAAATTTTCACACCAAAAATACTAGTGCAGGCACAGAACGGCATCTTTTGATTTTACTGTCGAACTGTCAAATTACTAAACTTTTGTCAAATATCATATACTCAAAAAAAAAAAAAAAAAAAAGGAACCTTTTTAGAATAATATGAGTTCAATGGATTACTGAAACCCAAGATTCATACTTAGTGCCTAAAGAGCAATTCCCAAGGTATATAGGTCTTTCAAGGTCTTGGATAGAATTCTTCAATAAAGCTTTAGGCACATTCATTTTTATATACAAGCAGACATTTCTGAGAATTCAGATTCTGCTAGGAAGAAGTTTGTAAAATGCCATGTAAACACACTGTAGAAGAAGTAGTACTTCTTCAGTGAGTTATCTGAACTGCACGTAGGTAGGAGAAGCTTACCCTATAGTAAGCTTAGATGTACTCGCTCAGTTTTTTGTTAAATCACAGACTTCCAGAATGGCCTTATAAAATAACATAGAGGGGGTTTCCTCATATGTATCTTCAGCCATTTGAAGTTTTATCACTCTCCCAAAACCACTTGCCCAGGTTTCTTTATAGCCACTAGGGAAGACAGACTCCTCCAAAAGATGATCACAACTGATGAGATGATCAGAGTATGTATCTCTTGCCACTGAGGAAATCCAAAATACTTGAGTCTAACTTTTAGATAGATTGTACTGTGAGAGATGAACTTTGCCACAAAGTTATGTCCAACAGGACAGTCCAGAACTGCCCACAGGTTGCCTAAGCTAGCTGAGACACAGCACACCTCTGCCAGTTCAACAGTGTCCTTGAGCCATTAGCCCGCTTCCAACCCAGCAACACCTTTCACTGCAGAAACCTCTCCTTTTCTGCCACAGGATACTTATTTGATACTTACGACAAAAAAATAAAACAGAACTAGAAGAGAAAATCCCCGAAAAAATGACACAGTGGGGGCATCAACCATAATACAGATGACTGCCTTCCTTGCACGGCTCTACACCACCAGTATCTTTCATTTATATATCTGCATACATGCCTCTCTCTCAATGTTTATTAACTCAGTGCAGTTTGTAGAGTGACTCTGAAGGAGGTCAAGGAGAAGCCCCAAAACACAGCCTATGGGAAGGTGGGAGGCCCATGGACAGTTCTTTCTGAGTGTGTAGTCCAATTTTCTTCCAAGAGGATTGCAGCAACTACGCAATCTTCAGCTCTGAACTTTTAATGTAACAGAAAAATGCATCCCAGACTCGGGAATTCTTTATGAGAAAAGTAAAATTGAAATTTATGTATTCCCACAATTTCATTTTAGAACAATTAGCATTCTCCAGTGAAAAAATCCTTTATTGAGGCAATCCTGGACCACCACTGGTCGACTGTCCATCTGTAAAACCAGCATCCAATTGTGTGCCAGTTTTAAAATGAGCATTTGTTCATAGAGGGTGGATGTACCAGAGGAGAGAGAAGTGAAGTACACATAAGTACTGCCAAAACAACCTTGCTTATGTTTCTTGGAGACTCAGGACAAAGTATTTTGTCAGCAAGTGGAAGAAAAACCTGAGGTGAAAGTTCCTTATAATGAATAGCACAATAGCAGCAATGATTGCATCTGAAGTAGGAAAACAAGCTATATCAGTGTAGAAAATTAACAGCTGATGGAAACACAGATACAAACTTCAAAAGAGATAAAAATAAGCCACAAAAGTTGATTTACATTTAAGAAGAGGAGGGAGACAAAAAGAGATCTAGGGCAAAAAATTAAGACTTGAAAAAACACATACTAATTTAAGAAAGTACATTGGTATGGTGCCTATGCTCCCTGTCTGCTGCAGAATTTCTTGTTCACCAGTGCAGTATCCAAAAACCAACTCCTACTGTACTGCAGTAATAGAAGCCAGTGAGTTTAAAAATAAAGTAAGATGATCACGTTAGCATCCATGTATCAATCACATAAAGTAGCCAGAGAACAAGGGTGGGGTCAAAGTCCCTAATCTCATTTTCAAACAAGCACTCAGAGACACCCAGCTCAGCGCAAAGAAGAGTTCCATTAAAGGTCACAGCGGTCACATACAAATGACAAATCCTATTTCTCTGAGTTAACTGCATCTATAACTACAAGTAGTCAAGATTTCCTCTCTGAATTTTCTGTCTCTCCCTTACTCCAGAAAAGCAATACGCTCCCTGGAACATCATCAGTCTATATGCACAGTTCCTCTTTTCCTTGACATTTGAAACACAAAATGGTATCATTAAAACTGATCAAAAGTTCATACTAAGAATCACCCTCTGCCTCTCCTGCTTCTGCACATAGGACACTTTAAGTTGTCCATATTCATAGAGGGAGAGCTGTATGCTGTAAAATAATGTATTTTACCACACGAGTGTGCAGGGAAATAAGGAGATGAATGCCCTGTTCAGGGTTTGCATTACTATGTACCATGGAGATGGCTCCTGAGTCCCAGTGCATCAGAGCAGCCAAGGGATGGAAGGGCTGCCAGGCTGAGGGAACAGCTTGTTGCCTCTGTGAGGGACCCTTAAAAAGTTTTACTGGTCTTCTAGGGATTGACTAATACCTTCTCCTCCCTTGGCTTCATAAAGATTTCTAGAGCATATCTGAGATTTGACCCTGAATGTAATGATGCTATTCTTGCTGTGCAATTAGCATCAGTGGTGTCAGGAGCACAGAGGCAAATCTGCTCTTTGTTAGAGAGCTACATGTCAAAGTGAATTTGTAAAACACGCTACAAAAAGGATGAAATGCTGCTTACAATGCAAAGCCCACTGAAATCTCCATAATGCTGCAATATTTATTATCAGCCAGAGCATATGATCTGAGATTAATAAATTATTCTTAGTCCATATTTCGCAAGGCATAGCAACTGCCATAAAGCAGTACTGTCGACACATGAAGAAATTTCACCGAAGTACCCTGCCTGAAATAATGACTTTGTTTATCTATAACTTTACATTATTGATTGGGTTTGTTGAACTGAAGGAGGATTATGAAGTCATTCCAAAAGAACTACTGGAAGAAGTCTGGAAGCTCAGCCAATATAAAGCTAGCAGCGAGAATGCAATTTCCCTTTGAAAAAATAGTCATATTTGGTTATTTTACAAATATGAAAGTAAATTACATTCTGTTTGTGTAAATAAGAACCAATGCCAAATGTGTGGCTCTCAGTGTTTCATTGTCACAATTTTTACCACTAAG
Organism: Oxyruncus cristatus; assembly: GCA_013399855.1. NCBI lineage: Eukaryota > Metazoa > Chordata > Aves > Passeriformes > Cotingidae > Oxyruncus > Oxyruncus cristatus. Next base: position 61,431 of record VXAY01002315.1, read on the forward strand.
AATTTTGTTCTTGCAACACTATAGTGGACCTGAAACGAAGCAACACAGGTGGATGCCTTCCAGGTTTAGAGGACATGAAAAGCAAAGCTTTCATGTAGGCATTCCAAACTGTCCTGTGACCCAGCTACATAATTTCCAAGACAAAGAGCTTAAAAATGGCTGTATTAAAACAGCAGTTTCTCCCCAAAAACTAACTAGCATCACAACCTTGACATCGCTAACTCCACCTAGCCGACTTAGATTCAAGAAAAAAAGCTGGAGCATTCAGTATGACCCTGTCACTCCCAGCTTCTGGCATGCTGACTCCCCAGTCAGGCGCTGTGGATTGCTGTACCCTCACCTCACACCAGAGATCTGCAGTGCTGATGTGTGTGCCAGGCAGCTGTCTGCACCGCCTGCAGTCAGTGGAGAGGAACGGGCGCTCACAGGATGGACTCTCTCTCTCTTTCTCTCCCTCCCTAAATTAGACAGCTAGAATAGGTCAAAAGAATTACCATCTGAACATGCCAACTGCTCTCTGTCTCATATGCAGGGAGGTAAGATAACCAGCTTGGATGCAGATACCTATGTAGGCAAGATGAATCCTGGACACACAGGTAAAGTCAGAAGACAAGGAAAGGCAAGGCACCAAAGCAATCCCCACAGCCCCACACACGGCATGACGGGCTGCACAGGATCAACGCAAAGCAAATGCCCACCTCAGGATAGTGAAATCCCCACAGGGGTTGAAATCCCTTACTTCTCTTGGAGAATAGCTTGCAATAGGCAAATATATATACATGCATATATATATATATATATTCATAATCCTTATGCAGAATAATTTAAAATATGTCTGAAAACCAACCAGGAAAAGGTCAACTATTGTCTTGCACCTGCTACTAGCATGTACAAACTAGGCTTGGTATTGTGTTTAACAAAGCCAAGCTTGCACAACAACAACTGGTACTGAAGGAAAGGATGCTGCCACCCCTTCGGCAGTGCCATGCTGTACTTCCCAGCCAGTATATGCAGGAAAGTATTTTTTGTTGTTCACTGGGTAACTATTCACAATAGTTTACAAGCTCACATAGAGAATAACACACTCTGTGGGACAATCGTCTAGACTCGAGGGCCAGTCTGCCTCACTTAGGCACTTGGCTTGGACCTACGTTTTACTGACTACTGAAGCAGTCTTTCCATGCATGTCCCTGCGCTGCCTGGTTATTCAGCAGAACAGTAGGTGCCTTTCCACGTCCTCAGAGGAAATTCCTGTCTGCTAAGTTTAGATACTGAAATTGAGTACACAGGATCTCCCTTTGGAAGGCTTCAAAGGCACTTTCCTCTCTGAAACAAAGGTATGTAGAATGTGAGCTTCTTTTTCAGTGGACTCTTTTGCTAAACATCTAATATTAAGGTATGTATTAGATGCCTAAAATCAGAATAGAGCCTGCCTGTAGGGCATAATATTGCACACCAAGAAAGAAATGGATTGAGTGAAGTCAGCGTAATGTGTCAACATTCCTTTTCAGCTCAGCAGTTGTATGTGTGGTGTCTGTGACTGAGAATGAAGTAAAGATGACAAATTGCAGATCACAGTCAAATTAGATTTTCCTAATGGGGCTTTCGAAATAAACTAACAGATTACTGTTTAAATAAAACCTGTAACAAGGATGAGTTGATCTTATTTTATTAAATTTCTTAATTTAATTCTTAAGCTCCAGAGCCAGCCAAGTAATATTCATTTACCTTCACAAACTGTGGAATGCACTGTGGAAAAGCTAAAAAAGCTTTTCATGGTTTGAACAATTCTCTAAGTGTTCAAGCAATATCCATCACAGAGAACAATATCTGCCTGCCAGTAATACATCAGAATTATTTGCTAGTGCTCCATGCTTCGTTTTTTCATTAATTAGAAAGAACCACTTAGTGCAAAATCATGCTGGGTTGTTTTATTTTTCTGGCTTATTATGTGTGCTGTAATCTGAGAACAAAATACTCAGCACTTCAGGGCCTAGTGTCACAACTAGTAAATTCAAAATACATAAGGGACCTGTCTCTCAAGTAATAGTGTCACTGGCAAAGAAACCCTCCCTTCTTTTATCATGGCCAGAAGGGGAGCCTGCTAATCACAATGAGAGCCAACACCTTGCCTTTCCTTGCCCATAAAAACATCTCTCCCTGCTTAAGGACAATATAGGCTTGAGGTTCACAGTTGTGGTGCCTGGCTAGAAGATCAATTAGAACATGTCTGGTGAAAAAAAGAAAAAAAAAGGCAGTCCCTCCTCAAACATGGCTTAGGAATATTGGCGTTTTCGGCTACTGATGTCCAGGAAAACAAAGAAAAAAGTTTTTAGATACCATGTTAAGACATTTAAAATGTGTCCATAATAATTTATAAAATAACAATATCTAATTGCTTTTATTATATGCATTTTTATTTAATAATGTCCAGAATACCCATATTTTGAATGTCTCAGATAAAGTAATATGTTTTGTGGGTCTAGCACAGGCTTCAGTGCCTGGAGGCTCTAGTTCTATTTCCAGCTCTGCTTCAGACCTACAGGGTGACCTTTACGCATAACCTCGTTTTCCTCACCTATAAAATGGGGATATTAATACTTATTTACCTCACAGTTGGTTCCCTTCCAGCTGCTACAGTAACTGAACAAGCTCATATATCTACAGAATTGCTAATGTTCATGATAAACTGTTTCTTTTTTTTTTCAAACAAGCAATGCAGACACTAAATTGAGAACTTATTTGTTCATCCAGTTAGTAAAGTACACAGAAAAATAACGGCAATGGAAAAACCATTCAAAGCCACACACTAATTTCCTTCCAATGACACTGTCCTTCAGGAGAAATGTAGCTAGTTCCTGTCTGATAGCAACTAGAATCAAGTTCTTGATGCTGCTTTTAGTAAAAAAAAAATTTCATGTTTTCTGAGTGGAAATCTAACCTGATTTCCCTTCGGAGAGGATATAAAACCACCGTAAGCTTTGCAAGTAAATAAAGGGGAAGAAACAATTTCAATTTTAAAACTCAACCTAACAATGAGGGCAGAGAGAAAGAAAGGAAAATAGAATGAGAGATGAGAGATACAGTCATCTCTTCCTAAAGGGAACAAAGCTACACAGAAGAGTTGCTGACAGGTATGTAGCCCGCAGCTGAGGGGACACCCCTGTGGCACCAGTGCCTCCATCAGCCTGGGAACACCTCAGCAACACTCATCTTGCTCTGGGAATGTGATACTTACTCTTGTACTGCTCTGGCTATGGAGAGCGCTGTAGATCCAGTTTCATTAACGCTATCTAAGGTCACATTTGGCAGGTCGTCATCATCACTGTCACTTTTAATTTGTCTGGGAGATAAGCCTCGGGGGTCCATTTGTGCTGGAAAGAGACATATAATGGATTAATATGAGCGTGTTGAAATTAATCTTGTCCCAGAACAACATCAGGGCGCACAACACACCTGCCTGCTCTGGCCAGGTAGCATTGCTTGTGCTGAGCTTCCCAAATCAGGTGACAGGTGGGCGAAGTCATCCAGCGGTGCCACAGCTGGGTGCAAGCACTTCCAGCGCACAGAGGTGTGTGAAATTCACAGAGGCTATGCCAGTGTACTTGGCAGTACCGAAATACAAGTGCACATGCAACACCCAACAAAAACTCAAGTTACTTACTCTGCCTGTCTTCAGGAAGTGAAGGGAAAGGGCTACATCTTCTCTGTGCAACACAGAACACTCAACAACATATTTTACAGCAAAATTTCAGGAGCAATCTCTGATTTCAAGTGTTCATCACCACAAGATAGAATGGGTTTCAGGATGGAACCCGTGTCACTCCATTCAACTAAAATTTAGGTATCTAAAACTCCAGCTGTCCTGTTTCTCACACAATTCAACACTGATGTCAGCCTCTGAAGGATCCTTCATTCCACATTACATACGGAACTTCACACAGGCAACCAATGTTCAGGTAAATGATGTCAGGAAGCCTAGACAAATTTTTTTGAAAAGTGCCATAGTCTCAGGTCTTACAAATATCTGAACATCAGGAATTGCAAGATTGTTTTATACATCCATAGCTTACAGTATCCATACTGTATGGCAATGGAGTAAGTGCCCAAGTGCTGGCAATGGCAGCTGCAGGGGCCTCTGTGCAGAGTGGCTGGGGCTGCCTCGTGCTGGACATAGCCAGTGTGAGCCACTCCAACAACCCAATGCATGACATGGCTGAGCCCTGCAGCCGTGGTGAGGGTGTCTCGTGGAAAATAGGATTAAGAAAAGGCAAAAAAACTGGACAAGAGAGGAGGGAGGAAATAAAAGTGTGACGAACACTTTACGCTGAGGGTGGCAGAGCACAGGAACAGGCTGCCCAGGGAAGTTGCGGAATCTCCCTCTCTGGAGACATTCAAAACCCACCTGGACGCGTTCCGGTGTAACCTGCTCTAGGTGACCCTGCCCTGGCAAGGGGGTTGGACTGGATCATCTCCATAGGTCCTATCCAACCCTAACAATTCTGTGATTCTGTGAAACAGCTCTGCAGGCACCAACATGAGAAGAGATTGAGGGAAGGAGGTTCTTCATAGTGGGGCAGAGGTTCCCCTGCAGCCCCTAGAAAAGACCACTGTGGACCAGGTTGTCCTGATGGGAACTGCTATTTATAAGGAACTGACAGTGTAAGGAGGAAGAGAAGCAGAGAGAAACCATTACGGACTAACCAGTCCCCCGTCCCTGTCCCCTGGGGATGGAGGAGGGAGAAGAGCTGGGAATCAAGGAGTAAATCTGAGACCTGGAAAAGTGGGTTTGGGGGTTGTGGTTTTCATCAACCTAATCTACTTTTAACTAGCAATAAATTATTTTTTCCCACATTGAGTATTCTTTGCCTGTGATGGTAATTGGTAAGTGATCTCCCCATCTTTATCTTGACCCTTGAGCTCTTCCACTTTATCTTCTGCACTGTTATGATGATGGGTAGTGTGAGAGCGGTGGGGTGTGTGCCTGGCAGACATCCAAAATCAACCCACCAGAGTTAGGTTTTATGCCAAAGAGACAGGAAACGAGAGGAGAGCAGAAAGGCAGGTGACTTGCCTTCCCTCTTATGCTGGTTGCTGCCCTTCAAAGGGAAGAAAGAACAATCCACATATGGAGAGGGGGAGGAAACGAAGAGACAGGCATGGGGGGGAAATATGGGGCACAAGTGTGACTTTAGATAGTGCTGAGAGGAACAGGGAGGGTTGCTTGTGCCAGGGGACAAACCCAGAGACAAACTTCAGAAGTGATGTAGAGAAAGAGACATTATTTCTTACTCATGAAATACCACATAGAATTAGTAACTGCTGAGAGACACTGAAGGCAGCTGGAGTACAGAGCAAAACTGGAGAGATGCCTGACCCTGCAAGGGAGGCGTAGGAAGGGGAAAGACAGGCGGAGATTTGTGTAAAAATGTGTTTATTTTGTTTGGTCAGATGAAAGAAGAGAATTCTCAGTTACTTATTTAAAGAGCCAACTGCCGCTTGTGCTCCCCTGTACTGCAGTGACAGAGCCAGGACACTTTCTGGGTCTTGCAACATGATTTTCGAGAAAGGTATTCATTCCTACTCAATTCTGGCTAGCCACGGACCTGGACAAGAGGTATCACAGGCTTCCTTTAGAGATCATGAACAGTTCAGTGGGCCCAGTTCACCTAGGGAGCAGCCCCTAAAGTCAGAGTTAAATTTGCCATTTTGCCATCTTTCTTACGTTACACTGTTCCCTGACTCTAGAAAAGGGACTGAGTTACAAAACAGGAGGGTCATAGATACTTCAGGAGCTGTGCAGCCCTGCAGTAGCACTGATGGATAGCTGGGCTCTTGAAAAGAGAGTGCCCTGCAAATGAGTGATGAATCGAGGGAAAGTTTGTCTTACATTTTAATTCACGTCTTAGCTGCGAACCACCTCTGAGTAAAAGAATAGTGAGTGATTACAAACTACCTTTCAGTTGTTCTTCTTTTTTTATGTTAAAGAACTTCATAAAGAAAATACAATGAAAATATGTTCAGTAAGCTGCTGAACAACCCCTTCTGGAATCATAGTGCATCTACAGTTGCTAGCTTTCTCCTAGCACAGTTTAGGTGTCTCAGTAATGTTGGTTACATCTGAACTGCTTATTATTTCTTTCATGTATGGTAAATTTAAAAACCATTTGCTTATCAAAGCAAAGACTATTGACAATGAATAGTGACCTACAAGACAAACACACAGCAACTTAGAAATTTTTCAAAACATTTGTTTTAGGTAGAAAGAGCACCATTCTGACTGTGCTTTTTAAAATCATGACTTACACATGATGATATTCAATGTGTACCTGAGCACTAGGGATAATCTAGCATTTGATGTAAGATCAACTGAATCATCTAGTCAGCTGATTTAGTCCCAGAAAACTGGGACTAATGTTCCCTAATGTTCCTTCTTAAAAGCATGAGGTTATTATTCCGTGTTTTATTAATACATCATTTTGTTCACAGATTCATAAGAAGGTTTGGGTTTGAAGGGACCTTCAGGATCATCTAGTTCCAACTCCACTGACGTGGGGAGAGACACCTTCCATTAGGCCAAGTTGCTCAGGGCTCCCCTAACCTGGCCATGAACACTACCAGAGATGGGGCATCCACAGCTTCTCTGGGCAACCTGTTCCAGTGCCTCACTACCCTCTCAGTAAAGCTTTTTTTTCCTTAAAGTGAACCTCATTACAAAAAGTTATGATTGTATCTGCCCAATATTTAATTGTGCTGCAGGTGACACATTTGTGACTGCTAATTGTTTGTCAACAAAATGAAAAATTTTAACAAAAAACTACATGTGTTAACTGTGGTTTAATCGGACTTGCACTACAGTGGAAGTTTTAGGTAGCTAGCTCAGAAACTAAGCCTAACTTGAAATGAAGAAAGTTGTTACATAATTTAGTCTGTAATACAGTTATTATACACCAATTCTGATCATGTAAGCATGAATACACCTACAAAAACCAGATGGTATAAATGCATATGAAAAATCTTACATACTTTTGTTCCCCGTAAGACACATTGTTTCATTATTATTGCAGATTACCAGCTCTTAAAATATTATTGAGACTCCTATGACATTTGGTATGGCTTTTAGATTACTAGAGGAATGTGTTAGGATGAAAACTCTCAATTACCTTCTTTTTGTTTCTGCTCAGGAAGTCCTACTCCGCATACTCCTAACATGGTCACAAAGTTGCCAAAGGCATTGTACTTTTGCACCTAGGGATAATAGGGCCCAATGGGCACAGTTTGCCCCATCAGATACTGATATTTGAACACACCATGAGATGCTGCAACATCTGAGCATGGTGAGGACGGAAACGTGCCAGGTGGGCAAATTCAAAGGCAGGGAACTCAAGGACTTTTCTGTTATATTTTTGCAGTGAACCTAACTATAGCTTGTAATTAAGATAATGACTTAGGGATTATTCCCTTATTTTTTTTATGTCGGCCCACATTTACATCCTTTTTAGTTTCTCTCCCCATTTGTCACTTCTTTTCAGCTTGCAAACTTTGGTGACCAAGGCACTGGGGAGCTGAGGTGACTAATGGGGAAGCTGAACTTTGCTGCTGTCAGCTGGTGCAAACTGCCCTGTTTTCTCATCAGCATGGTTGCAGCTGACAAGGGGGAAACAGCCTTTAAAGCTGTTCTCCTACCCGAAATGAGCCATGAGAGTAACCAACTGGCCAAAAGCCCAACAGATATCTCCTCCTCACCACTCACTGCAGCGCGCGAACTGCAGCACAGGATTTTTATACATTAAGAGTTCATGACTCCTACTTACAGCTTTGACTTTCTCTTGGACATCTAAGAACAACTGTCGAACTGCTGGCACCAAGGTTTATAAATACCAGCCTCGGTTCATAAGCACTGAATTAAAAGTAATTACTGGCCTAATGAACATCAAAGAGGAAAGAATGAAGAGATGTAGGCAAGAGATAATTTAGCAAATGAGATAAAAAAGGTGCAGGACAAGTGAGTGATGGAATGCAATTGGCAAGCAAGGTGGAGGAAAGCCCACAAAACATGGCAATGCCTTTTAATCTCCCTTTGTGTTGTACCTTGCCCTAATAATCAAACTTCTCCTTGAACTTAGGGCCATGGGTCCAGAAGGAACTCATCTGGGTCACTGACTCGAGTCCTCCCTAACACAGGCAGACACATTTAATTAATAAAGCCCAAGCCCAATACTTGGACTGTTTTTCTTGCCCTTGCTACTCCTCCTGAAAGGCAAGATTCGTCTAACAGAGCTATCTGGTGGTTTTGTGAAGTGTGAATGAAGTTAAGGTGAGGCAAGCAAAAGGAAACGAGTCAGAAACTGCTGCTTTCATGGGACAAAGGTGCCATTGAATGAGTGCACAGGAGCTACAGAAGCAAGCTGTTGGCTCTGCATGCTGAACAGACTGGTGAGCCAGGGGAGTTATTTAAGAACATCTGCAAGTGCTGAAGGCTGCAAGTGACCACACTGCTGTTAGCCTCAAGAAACAAAGGTCCTTTTTTGCTACAGAAAGTATGAAAATTGCTCATGATGCACATACATATATGCAATCACTTCTCAATGCCCCCTTTGCCAAACTGTAACAAACAGGAGTTTCCCTTTAGGCAACATGAGCAAATTCACTTTCTGCACTTGTTTTAAAGTAGATGTGCAAATGGATCTCATGTAAGGCACACGTCAGTTTGTAAATACTACAGAACTTGGTCTACCATCATTAACACTGTATCTGCCAGCTGTCAATTGTCAGTAGGGAAAAGTCTGATCCAGATCAGGTACAAGCTTGCTTCTGTTTCTATCGAACGAAGTAGTTTTTGGCTTTAAAATTTTTTCTGGCTGTGGGGGCCAGACAATAACTGATTCTGCTTCTGAAGGCGAAATTGCCTGTTCTACAGCGCTGGAAGAGATTTAAACTTGCACAGCAGCTTTCTAATGAGCACTGAATGAATTTGAGCTTTCTGGCACAGGGCTGCATTGGTTTTGACATGGTACAGGATTAGCCATGTCATGGAAGCAAAATCTCTGGCAAGGATCCACACTGTTGGTTGCTAAGGGCAGATGAACCCCTTGGAACAGCCTCCACATTCCCAGGGAAGTAACCCAAGCATAAGGCCACACCATCCCAGTATTTTTTTCCTTTTTCACTCTCTAACTAGTGCTCCTGTCCACATTCTGGAAACTCCTGGGAAGGAGGGGACTATGGATTTAAATCGCTCCGGGCTGACGAGAGCCCAGCATATCTCCTCCCACTTCTCACACATGTGCTGCTCATACTAAGCTGTTAGGTAAATGCTGTCCCCCTGTCTGTCATATCTGGGCTTCACCCAAGTATGTCCAAACCTCTCTGCTTTTTTCCAGTGATGGATACACACCTTTGTCTGATCTGGTCAGACAAAGCCAAGTGCTGTCAGAAATCCTGCAGTTGGATGCCTGCAGGTGTCATGAAAAGGACCACACAACACCACATTACTGTCACCACTGAAGTTTTCAGTTACTGCAATCTGATTTACTTAAGTCAAATTTCCTGTGAGTGAAAGGGATGACAACTCAACCCATCAGTAGGCTTATGAAGACCCACTGGAAGTAACTTTATGTCTACATACTATCTTTGATTTAGAGGCAAATATGAGCCACCTGGGCTAAAGATAAATGAAATATTTAGGAGCCAAGAGAAAACTAAGTAACCATCAGAAATTTTGTCTCTATAGTTAAGCCACACAGTAATTAACTGATGCTGAAGTGACTCATTATAAGATGATGCTTGCTGGTGTGAAAGCAGAGAGAGAAAATTTCAGCATTCTGAAATACTGAAGCCTCCATCTCACTCCAGCTTTAAAACCTCAGTTTTCTGCATTGAATTAACTTCTCTGCTAATAACTTTTTAAACATACATACACGTAGGTCTGATGATACACTACACCCCAATAAAAACTGAATCACGCTTAGTTGCTCTCTTTAATTAAGAATCTATTTCTGCTTTTTGAAAGGATTTACAAATTCTTTTGTTAATTTGCTTTTGTTTCACATATAAACACCCCATCCTGCTTTCTCTGAAGGATGCTTTCAAATTGCTAATCAAAATGATTCTTCATGATGGGATTTCTGAGTGACCTTGGCATCAACCCACTAAGACTTACCTGCCAGTCAGAAGCAGGGGGACATGGCTCTGCAGTGGGCAGATTAACACCAACACCTTTGCTAGGTGAGATGTCAGCTGGGTGGTGGGGAGGCCCCTCTGGCCTTGCCAGTTGTGATCCAAGCCTGGGTGATGTGTTTGTTCTCGGAAACACAGCCCCAGGTTTTCATTGTGATGCAAGTTTAAACGAAGTAGAAATATGAGGTGCCTCAAATAAGTCAGAAAGGGTCATGACTGTTGTTTCTTAGAAACTCTTCTACTGTGGTTTCCAGTGCATGCTGGCATACAACAGGTTAAAGATTATCTGTAAGCAATGCTGCTTTGTACTTACTTCCATTAGGAATGGAAAACCAGTTTTACTCTACATGCCAAAATTAACATTTACAAGAAAAAGAGGCTCAGTGTCCCTTTCAGCCATTTTGGACCTGCTCCTTGGTGGGAAGAGGACAAGAGTAGCCTTTGCCATGGGATTCTGCAATGCCTTGGTTTTCTCGGAAAGGAGCAAAAGTGTCTGAGGGGATCCCAGGAAGTGTCTGAGATCAAACAGCTGCACAGTGCTAGCAACAGCACTGTGCAGGCTTGCTTGCTCCCACTTTCTTCCCACCTGCCACTGTTCACTTAACATCAAAGAAGTACCTTAGTCCCCAACACTGAAGCTAAAGAAAATGATCTTTGGCCTCAGGGCCTGAGGAGGCAAATGTGGAGAAGTCATTCACAAGGGGTCAAAGTAATGATATTAAAAATAATCATCTGCCAACAATTATGAATACTGCTGTGTCCAAACCACAACTCTGGAATCTAAGTTTGGCATACAGCATAGTTTGATACCTGCAATACTGAAAGAAGGAAACTGCTGGCCAACAGTGACTTCTTTTGCTTTCTTAAACTGAAACTGTCTCAAATGCCTCTGATAAAAAAATGCACCTGCGTAGATATCAAATACCAAGCAGAGGGACCAACTCATCTCTATCCTTCTCGTAAAATAGGTTTTACAACTGCGCAAGACCAGCCTCATACCACAGTTTGATATTTGAAGCAACTGAACATCCCCCTCCTTGGAAATTTTTTTAGAGAAGAGGAGACCAGCACGGACTTGTCCAGCAGGAGGATGCCAAAAGAGAATGTAACAGACATCACTACATGTTTTTAATGGTGGAAGCAACACTTCCAGATGCAGATGTAAAGGAGCTATTTCAAATTATGACGTCAGAGATTAAGTGTGGTACTCAGGCTTATTTAATGTATTTCAGGAAACAGAATCATGTCTTTATGGACCTAACAAATACATGTGAATGACAGTATTGATGACTTCCTCCTTCTAAGGTGGTCCACACCACATGAAGCACATATATGGCATTTTTCTTCCAATTTAAAGTTCATTATAAATGATTTATGCGTTGGAAGAACGGTCTGAGTGCACCTATCAGATTTTCAATCAAAACAGCTTGGTGCCTAGTAGGGACAGTAGAATTGGTCGATTTATTTCATAAAACTTTATGTACAAAGCAGCAGTATCCGTGAACGTAATGGTCAGAATATAGAGTCTACAGGGGTAATTTTTATTACAATTTATAGTAAGATTACCCATACTCCACAGTTTTCAGATTTTATTGAGATTTTATGTGACTATATGGCTAGAGCAGCTAACTGCACCAACCATAGCTATGGTTCACAGAGAATGGAAATTGGCACTGAATGCACAGTGTAACTAATCTACCAGGGAATATTAATTGCTATGATCCAATCAAAGGCAATATTTAAAATCATTTCAACAGTCAAATAATTTGCCATAAACCTGTAAAAGAATAGCTGTATCGAGAAATACAGAGGTGAGAGTGATTGCATGGATGTAAAATATGCACATATTTAAGCATCTCTGTCATTGGGTTGTATACATAAACACACAAAACCATTTTTTAAACAAAGGACTTTTTCTAAGCTATTTCAATGCCACAAGATCTCATCTACACAAAAAAAAGAAACTACTAGGACTACTGAGATTTATATCTCACTGAGCATCCACTACACAAATATTCTATCACCAAAAGTAAACAAAGAAAACAATGAGGACTGAATGTATTTAATACTAAATAAAATATTGCAAGGCCATTACACAGACTAGCAGACCACAACTTACACACTGCAAGAAATATCCAGAGGTATTTTAGAGAACTGAAAGTTTCCAGCAAGTTGGTTCAAGGCACAATAAAACCCAAGGCAGAGATAAAATAAATGAGAAGTTTTAGGCATGTACTTCTGCTGGATCCAAATTTGGGATAAAAGCAACCGGATCAAAGATCAGCCCTGGTGACAACACAGAGCTGAAGGACCAGAGGCATCCTTGGCATGGCAGACAAGGAATTAACAGCTTCCAAAAGGTGCAGGGACTAAGGAGGATATAACAAAATGGGTTTCCTCATCCTGCTTATGCTGGGCTTTGCAAATGAAGTTGGAATACGCACCTATCTTATTCCCTTCACCAAACCTGCTCCTAGTTAAAAACATATAATCCATAAAATACATAAAAACATACCATCCACTGTTGATGATTCTTAAAAGAGTGTGTGCTTCTATAGTGGAGAAACCTAAGATTGCCACTAGTAAGTCACTTCTCTGGAGATTTAAGTAGAAGTCTGTTTATGGAACTCTCCATAGTTAACCTAATTTTATCTTAATTCAACCTCCTTCTCAGTTTCAAATACCACTGTGTAGCTTATAGCCTGTGTTTTAACTCTGCATTCTGGCAAGAATTATTATTTACTCTAGTTCTTAAATGTATGTACCATCTTCAGGAATGCAGGCCCCACCCTGAATACAAGCCTCTTCTCTGCCTGTTTCCCCTCCTGGCTAGCCACTGCCAACCTGCTTCTCCTTTCCAAGAACCACTAATGTTTCTTCCAGCTGAACCAAGAAAACAGGGGGAGAGAGAGATTCATTCTAGGGGGCAGCAGGGTGGAGGTGGACAGGCTGGAAAATGCACAGCTGCAAAGGATTTTTGTGCATAACAACAGAAAAATTGCCGCTAAAGTAGAAACTCTCAGCCTCAATGCTCAAATTCAAAATAACCATCTACTAAGAAACAGAAAGGATAATCACTTCACATGAAATAAAAAAGGCAACATTATTGGTTTTAATTAAAAATCTCTTCCATAGCATAATTTATACAAACAGACCATATAATCTGACCTTTAAACATATGGAACAGTTCTGTTAATTTCTAACTTTGTACTACAAATTGGGTTTACTTCTGTGGAATAAGCTTTACAGTAGGCAGAAATAACAGGCTGTACTTTAAAAAAAACACCATGGGCAGTGGATAATGTAATCTTGTGGTACTACCTGTTTTAAGTCACAAAAAAAAGTCTGCAGCAAAAGGTACTGCATTTACTACTTATTAATATATTCACAGTGAGGAACATATGGTATGTGAAAACTGCTAAAAGACACAACTGTGTATTTCTGTCAGGTCTATATACAGACATAACATAAAAATAGTCCAAGCCCATGTCATTACAGCTGTTTATGCACACGGGAAGCAGATGAAGTTCAGCTGGTAGATTTAAATTTATAATGTTCTGACCACTGGATTTTGCAAGTGCTTGTGTCTTCTGAAAATTTAAAAACCCTGAAGAATGAGAATCCATAAATTTGAACCCAAATCCCCAGAAATATCAAAGTTGTACAGCTCCCGTTCTTGGTGCACCACAACCAGGAAGGAGCTTTCAAAAGGCCCTTCAGTGAATGGAGTAACTCTTCTGAACAGCAGAGAACAATTTTTAAGGATATTACATTTGGCAAAACCTGCTGCTAGAGGGACATGACTTGACAGTAGTATTCATGGATATCTTCTGAAAGCAAAGGACAATGGTATAAATGAAGCCTGAGGTCCACGGCACAGAAACACTGAGTTTCTACAGTTTTTCACCAAAAAAAAAAAAGTGGAATAGATTTTTCAACATAGAAAATGCTGCATTTTTTTTCTCTATGCTCTGTCTCTGGAAGAGCGGCATAGTTTTTTTTTTTTTCTCGAAACTTTCCTCCAAAAGGAAAAAAAAAAAAAAAATAGCTTGCCGCAGATGTGCAGCATGGAAAATGCTAGCCTAAATGGTTAACATATAGACAGACTTTGCGCAACTGAATATAAAGGTTTATATTATTATCAGGCAATTTTATCTATAGGTGTTGCTACCTGCTTTGCCTCTAATTACCTTTTATCAATCCTCACCATTGCTGAAGAGCAAGGAAAAAAGGCAAGGAAAGAGTTTTTCATGGGACTTCAATGCTCTTTTATAGAATGTTTTAGCATACAATAATGTCCTGTCACCACCACCTAATTCACACAATAAAAAAATCTCAAAGCACTTTTTAAGGCTGTGCTTGACAAGAGCAAGGACCACTGAAGGAAGTGAACTTTGTCTCTTCGCCATGCTGTAGGGGTGGCAGACGGTACAGCCCAGACCTGGGGTGCCCACAGGGACTTGTGCCTGGCTCCCTTCCCCTCTGTGCCCAACAGCCCTAACACATCACTACGCTTCGTGCACATGAAATAACAAGAGCAGTAGGTTGTAGGGTACAACCTGCACAGCTGGGCTGGTGCTGGGGGAGCAACACAGAGACCCCTCGCTCTGTGGACCTCGCTGGAGTGTCTCCTGCATTGGGGAGGGAAGGTACAAGGTCGGCAGCGGAGTCTGCATGCACCTGTGTGTGGGGGTGAGTGCGTGCATACATGTGAGTGCTGCGGGATTAAATGGTGTTAGGAACTTGAAGGAATCAAGTAAGATTTTTGTAAATGGCTGGTGTTGTACTACTGATGCTGAACATATCGTCCACTACTTACCTTCTAATTGGATGTTATTAATAACTTCCTAAAAATGCTTCAGTCAAGCAAGTAAAGAAAATGGGAGAGAGGAGGCAGGACAGACAGCAGAAATGAGCAGCAAACTGGGAGGCACAAAAGGAGATCTGAGACTCTCCTGAAGGACAGTGAAACAAAGAAGGCCAGGATGAATGACACCATGGAAAAGGATGCACAGCAGCTGAGGAGATGACAATACACGTTAGAAATATTAACAGATAGGGAGTGGAAGACGAAGCAGAGCTGCTGAAAGTGGTATTCAAAGAGCAGTCAGCAAGATGGGAAGGACTAGAAAAAAGCAGAAAATAGAAAAAGAAGGGGAAAGAGAAGACAAGGTAGCAAGTTCTTGTGCTGGAGGGAAGAGAGAATTCAAACAGAACATGAAGAAATAAGTATTTGCTTGAACTGCCTAAAAAAGCAGACATTAGGAAGGCAGTTTTGTCTGAGAGAAAGGAGGACTGGGAAGTATCAGGGGAAGCAGAAAGCCACCTGAGCAAAAGACCTGGAGGCAGGATTAGGGGGATGGTGGCACCCTGAGAAGGTTTTGCAGTAAAATTAAAAATTAAATGGTTCTAGTCAAATCAGGAAGGAAGAGGAAAATTCAGCATGAGAAAAAGAAAATTGGGAACAATAAGGAAAACATTTTTCTCTATATCCTGTTTCTTCCATTCCCCCCCCCACCCAGTACCTGAAACCTAGAAAAACAGGAGAGGTCTGAACTTAAGTCTGATGTAATTTTCACTAATTTTAACATTTAAAAATTTCTGTTTGGGAAAGTGCCTAAGTCTCAATTGAGTGAAAAGGAGTTAGAGAGAGGCTAATGTAAATCTAACTTTAAGTGCTTCTGAACTGACACTCCTGGATTGTCAACGTAGTCTCTGAATTAGCACCAAAGCTGCAACAACACAGAGACTATGCTGCCAATGCTGTCTGTGAATCAACTGCTTCAGTGTGTGCATTTTTTTGTTTCTGAAAATTATCAATGTTCATGTAGAAGTTGGAAGTTGTTACTCTAGGTGACTCCAAACCTGCATTTGTCCATCAGCTGGTAGAGAATTAGCAACGAATTCAATCTGACAGCAATGCCCTGTTAGGATCTGTGTACATTTATTTCTTGTTTTCAGCATAAGAGCTGACCACTGAAGGCAATTTAGTCTGTGCACATATGAAATTTATTTAATTGGTTACTTTGTGCGATATCATTGCGTGTTATTACTTGTATTGTTTTACATTAAAGAATTAAAAACACACTTTAGTAAAACTCATACCTAGAGTGGACTGCCGCCCATGATTCTTCGATCGCATTTATTTAAATTAACTGGAACATTTATATCAAAAGAACTACGGACAGCAAAATGGGTACAACTGGTGCAAAAAAAAAAATCAGTAATTTCAAGAACTGATAATCCCTTTTTTCTTTAACTGTTCGTCAGTATATGTTGCAGGGCTGGTTAATGACCTCTACCAATAATAGCACAAAGGCCATATTGTCAGGGCAGCTCAGATGGCATCGAGTTCAAGGGGTGAAATCCCTACAGCACATCAAGTTCTGGAATTTTGCTGATGGAACTAGGGTAGCGAAGTTCCAGTTTTACGAGATCAGGAAGTGCTTCCTATAAAGGAGACTACTACCAGAGCCAACTAGCACCTTTGAAAAGAAAACAGAAACATTTCTGGATGAGGTCAAGGTCACGTGCAGCTTGAGGCTCCAACAACAAAATACAGACTAAAGTTTTACTTTTTTTTTTTCTTAGACAATGTGGTGAAAAGTTCTGCTTTTATTCATAATTTCTTGGCATAATGGCACAAAGAGCTATTATTACATCACTGTATGAAGTGTAATAAAAACCCATCATTTTGAGGCTTAAAATTAAAACTCAGATCAACAAGGAGTCCATTTCCTACGTCCAAGCCCATTGGGAGGGCACAGTCCACACCTGGGTACTGAGGGAACAGTAGGAAAATCAGAGGCTAATAGACAACCGGAGGCCACTGAACATCAGAATGACCCATCACTGTAGTCCTGTGCAATAACACATGGCTGCCAGTTCATCAAAAACAGACATGAAAGGTGAGGAGAAACCTTGGAAAGATCTGGTCATTATGAAATTAGGTATGAAAGAGATGTTATAAGATACATTACTAAATGCCCTGCAGTTTCATAAGCCCCAAAGTAAGGTTATATGTCAATACCCTCCCTTTCCGCCTCAAGCAATACCTCATTTGAGGGGAGAATTACCATATTTTATTCACTCACATGCAGTGAGCCTTGAAATTAGCGTCTCTCATTCCTTTTTTCATATTCCCATCTCTGCCACTAATGCTGCCTTTATAAAGCTATGCTTTTCAAGGTATCCAGGCTCACCTGTTCTCTCTTTTCTTCCTCCACCCATCATCTCACCATCTCTAACAAGTTTTTGCTCCCTCAGTAACTGTTATGTTCTCACTTTTACTTGCTTTTCAGCTCCCTTTTCTGTGTCCTCTGGACACCTCAAGAGTGTATCCATCCTTCTGGCATGTGCCTTCTTCTTCCCTTCACACCTATATGTGCCTCTCAGGTCCTGTGTCTGCAAAACTCATTCCCAACATACACCCTCTGTGTGTGGCTTCCTTTCCTTTCTCCTGTCTAATCTGGAAGAAGAAACCTGATTCCAAGTATTGCACTGTCACTCCCTGAACTTAACAAAAGTCTTTCTTTTGCACATTCTTACATTCTTGATTGCTTTTTCCTTGCTGGGAAACAATTCCTCTGACATTCCTCACCTTGCTAAACCTGAAACACCTGCTGAGTTTTCCACGTTCATCTATGATGTTTTACATACTGACAATTTTCCATTGTCCTACTTCATCAGCTTCTGGGGAGGATTTATTTCACTCAGGACAAAAATTGCCACAAGTTGTCTGAGCATCTACCACCACTGATAACTTGTGTCTTCATTTAAATATTTATTTATTTTAAAGAGCATCTTGGGTAAGACTTGTAAAGGTTCCTCTCTACAGTGAAAGTTATGTGTCTTTTCAGCACACAACACAGTATGGAAACAAACAGCTTCATAATATTGTTATATTGTTCTCATATAAGAGCAGTCTCAGAGATGCCACAGATGCACAAAACTGGCTGCACCTTACCTTTGACATGGCTTCTCCCATCCTCCAACAGTGGTACTACGATAGTGTTGTTCATATTCCCAGGTGATCTCACAGCTGTATAGACAACAGGTACCGACTGTACCACCACAGGGATACGGTGCACATGACTCATTTTGTTGGACTGCAAGTTCATGGGACTTGAAGGTGGTACTGGATGGATAATGTGCAAAAACTGCTGGCCTCCAACACCAGATGCAGAGGCCACAAGAGGACCTGGAGTTAATACTGACGGTACAGACGCCGCTGAGGACACTGATGTTATTACAGTGGGTGATGAAGCTGGCCGACTAGAAGAAGAAGTAGAAGTAGAAGAAGGGGAGGAGGCTGAAGCTGTCATGGAAACTGGTGAAGATGAAGCTGCTGTAGGGGACGACCTGGCTTTGTTTATAGACAAGTCCACTGGTTCAGTCTGTGTTTGGAAGTGGTCTGTAGATAATGAATCCTCCGTGGGGTCTGCCTTCATGTTGTTTAGTAACAAGGGTACAGCATCCATATCTGGGTAGTTGTGGACGTTTGGAGACTGTTGAGGAAGTACAAAGGGACATAGTTACATATGTGGCTAGAGACGACTTGCACGCACAACTGCTAAGGCACGTCACACAATTTGGCAATGAAAGCCACAGGACTTCTTTCCTTTTCTTGTGTCAGCTCATAATTTTGAAGTACAAATCATGCTAGAAAGCACAGATATTCCAGTGAAAGAATGGGATGACGTGGATTTCTTAGAAGGTGTCAGGATTTACTGTACAAAATCACCCTCTTTCTTTGCACTAAACAAAGTCATCAGTGACAAGTTTTTTTGTATCTTCATGGCTAACAACTATTTATACTGACAGAACACTTTTTTTCCCAACATCTAACTTCAAACCACTGCCTGTTACTCCCGTGTCATCTCCACACAGACATGAAGAAAAAATGGTTACCACTAATTCTCAAACAACTTTCTGCATGCTTAAAGACTGTAATTTCCCCCTATTTGTCTACCTTCCTTTAGCCAGGTGTAGTGGTTTGGTTTTAGGTCTCTTCCTGGATACCAGGTCAAAACTAAGGAAGTATCCATATCCCAGTATTCCATTCTATTCTTTACATAAGCAGAAATATAAATAGAAGGGGGGAGGAAGTTGAGAGTTTAAATCCCCTCCAGCGTTGTTGGAGAAAGAAGCAACCTCCTGCAGCTGGGCTCCTTGTGTAGACCTGTAGGCCTTTGAGAGGTTGTTCTTCCCGATTCGAGAGGTGTGGGCTGAGTCATTTCTGCTTTTCTTAAGGAAAGTATCAAAGTTTTGTTTGCTAATTCTTCATTGACTGGGTATATCTGTTCGTTATCTGTTTGTGGGGTGTTGGGATTCTCTGTTTTATATGTATATAGTATTGTAACTGTACATAAGTGTAAATATATACATATATATATATACACATATTGTTTTGGGTTTTGTTATTTAGGTTTTCTGATAGTTTCTCGTGCTTCCCTTGTCTTCCCTGTGTTCATAAGGGGTGTGTGTGGGGGGAAGCTGCCACTGTGGGTTTGGGCACTTGGCTGGGGGCCAGGTCCAAACCACCACACCAGGCAAATCTGGCTTCTTCTTTCTTCATATGTCAACTTTAAAAGAACAAGCCTTAGTAGCCTGGCTTGCTCTTTACAGCAATCTTTGTACTTTTGACTGTGCCCCTTTTCAGAAGGCCTTACACTACTCACAGTCCTTCAGTTCAGTGTCTGACTTCCGCATTCTGCATGGTTACTGACAATGATCTTACAGGTCCATCCAGAGCCCGACACTTGTCTGGCTGCCCTGTTACAGGCTGCAATGGTTACAGCAATTCGTTATTCTGAACTAGCCCATTAGATAACTTCCCCTCCCATTATTTGTTTTTATTTTGCCATACCAATTAAGAACAATTTTCCTGACTTCACAAAATAATTTTATGCTTTAGACCAACTCTTTCAAAGCTGGATTGACTATATTTATTCCATCAGCTATTTTCAAAGTTTTCCTTGTTTCCATCATCTAAGAGGTTAACAGAATTTTTGAATAATGCTAGGCCAAAGACAGATCCCTGGAGAAGCTCATTTGATATATCTTTCAATTTTGACAGTACATCATTAATAACTAGCCTTTAAAAATGTTTTTTCAAGTAATTTTCAACAGGATGGAAATGCCCATTGATAACCTGGTAGTAAGACAAAGCACAGCTCTCAGCTCCTCAGATAAGTACCTCCACAACACTGCACTGCAGCAGAGCTCTACAGACAGGCACACACACACTGTTAAATGGCAGCAGTACAGAAAACCAACCTCAATACGAAACATTTGCCATGCTACTTCAAACCTCTTGACCTAAAGCAATTATTCCACAAGCAATCTTTGTACAGTACCCAAAAAGCTCTAAATGCATTATCTTGATCCCTATATTAAAATATTTACTAAGTATCTAAAAATATTAAGTCAGAAATACTTAAGCTAGAAATATTTTAACACGTCTACTCTAAATAAACTAACAATTAAGCAAGCTATGAATTCATTTTGTGATTTTTAAAATCAAGCATGTTAAATATTTTCATGGAAAACACTCCTTGTTTTGTGTCAGAGTCAAATTTCAACACAGATACCCGTTCTACTGTAAAAGGAAAATAGAAACACTAATATTAAAAACTCCAAAATAACAGCCTAAGTGGGTATTATCCCTGGCATGCTGAAAGATGAGATGTTCTAGTAGATCTAGCTGATTTCGTCTGGTTCTTGAATCTGACATTTCCCCCCATTTGAAAGTACAAAGACCTCTGGAATAGTGAGTCTCCTCCACTATTCACACACAAATCAATATAAAATAAAGAGACCACCATTTAAATAAAGGATTCACCTGGATCTTGGATCCTGCTGTTCTGTTGTAATACAAATAACAAAAGCAAAAAATCCCATTTTGTAAAGACAATGGGAAGTTCTGCTACGAAAGAACACAGTGAAGACCAGGTTACTTTTCAAAGTGCATAAACAACTAAAAGTGAAAAGGTTAGGAAAACTTCTCCCTCAAGAAGGCAAACCAGCCTGTAATTGCCCAGTAATGATGCCTCTTAACTTCCTCTGAAACCACCTTGCCTGAACTATTATCCATGAGATCCCCCATTGTGTCATCATGAAGTCAAAACCATAAACATACACGGCACAAGTAGTTCATTTGTCAAGTCTTGACAAGTCTCATATACATGCAATTGGGGGGACTGGTTCTGCTTAACTAAACAGACTGGTGTCAGAGGAAAGGCAAGGTAGACAGGGACAACCTGCACAGGCTATACCCAAATCTTCGTAAGGCCAGCGGCAACATCTTCTACCTTAAATGTTCAAGAGAAGGGTGACAACTTGCGCACAAGGGAGATGAAGGATCCCCTTGGGAACATGGCTGCACAAGTGCCATCTAGAAGCAGTATGAATTGCCAGCTCCATGCACAGGGCAGATAAATCCACCATGGAAGAAATCCTACATGTTGCTGTACTCCCAGGTGTCCCCTGGGTGCCAGAGGGAGATTTCAGGATGACCCAACGCCGCCTGCCTCAGCAACATAATGTGTTATTCTGTGACCTGAAGGATGCACACTAAAGAGCTCTGAAGGAACTGGGGACTTGATGTACCCAGTGTATGCGTGTCACACTGCTAGTCGTAGTCTTCTGATTTCGAAAATACTTCTGAGATAGGACACAAAGAATCCACATGGATCTCAAAAAGCAGTCTACCACCAAACAGAGCACATCTGCCCCAAAGTCCCTCTGGCCTTTGCAGCAAGCAGCACTAGGTCCCTCATATGAAGAGTAAAGAAGAACCCCAAACCCTCATGTAGCTGATGGCCCACAAAGTATTTGTTCTGTGGACAGAACTAATGGTCTTTGTGACAAAGCACAGGTCATTAGCTTACAGATTTTTCTAGACTGTGCTAAGAACAGGTCTTTGTTTTACTCAGTATTTACACCTAGTGTTTTGAGAATTTTTTTTTAAAAAAAGTATCATGTAACTTCAGACTATCACACAAATCACATTCTCTTTTAAGAGCTCTTCTACGTTTACTTTTGTCTGTACGTTCCTTTTGTTGCATCTACTTTTCCCTAGGTACTTTCTTCCTGTCCAGAGCCACTGGAAGGGCCATGCAGTCTCTGTGTACTATGGTAATACAGTTGATATTATTATTTCAGTCTTCAGCAGTGAAACTAAGCATGAAACTTCACAATCTCTTCATGATTTTCTCCAAATGGGGTAAAAACTGGTATACCCTTCAATCACCTCCTTTCACTGCCAAAACTCTATGACTAAGAATGCCCTTTTTTTGGTAAATCCAGGCTATGACTGATGTCTGCTGACATTACAAAGACAGAGAAACCCTATCGAAACAGGTTTGTGCATCTCATATTTAAGACAAAAGTTGTAAGCAAGTGCTGTATTTTGTTCTGCTGGTGGTGAGCAAAGATCTACCCCAACAACTCACGCTCCCTTACAGTGACCTACGACCAGTATAGATGTTTGTCCACGATCTCAAATTTTATCTAAATTGCCAAAACTCTATTCAATCAGTATGTGATTCAAAACTTTGAACACTAAATTTATCATTATTTTCTGAAAATGGATGGTATAAGTAAACTTTTCCTAATGGTGACTATTCCAGAATTAAGAACTACAGGATGAAGTGTAGCAATGAAGCTGAAAGGGATGGTTGAATTCTCAGCACACTGTTTCTTAGCATCTCCCACTAATGTTATTAACTGAGAATTAACTGTTCGCTTTCCTAGACAATGAGTGTTGTTGTTAGTTTTATTTAATGGAACTGCATCTTTTCTAACTGAGAAGATAATTAAGCTATGGCTGGGATATTCAGAGGTATACCCTCAGCCATTCTGTCAGCTCATAAAGTCAATTGGATGAGAAACAAATAGTTGTGTGTTTATTTCTCCTGTCTCTCTAGTCCTGTTTTTCCATCCTCATCTAGTGAATTGGGCTTCCTGTGGTGGTGTGGGCTCAGCTAATTGCTGGTTTGGGCATCTGAAGCAGGTTTTTCCTGTCTGGCTCCCAAAAGGGTCTGTGTTGGTTTTGCGAACTTTCGGTTTTAGGAGTCTAAACTCTGTTGTTGACAGTTTGGCAGCTTCCAGAGCAACTGGTGGGTTAGAAAGAGTTCAGCCTGAGGTCCCTGAAACTGAGTGGGTTGCCTTGGATGTATTTCCAAGACCATGGAAATGCAACATGAAGCAGTAGAGCTCCACGTGGCTTCCCTCATCTCACTGCTTCTGCCTGATGGTACAACGGAGAGGGACAGCTTCAGCCCTGGCACCAACTGGGACTCAGAAGCAAATCTCAGCAATGCCTCTCTCTGCAACATTGCTGTTGCATCCTTATGCTGTTCACCATCCACTCAAATCCAGCCTGTGACAGAACTGGAAAGCAGGTTAGGATGGCTCCTTGCAACAAAAGGCTTTTTAATAAAGCTGCAGCCTCTATTAATCAATGCTCTTGGCTCACGCATTTTGTGCCTGCCCTTTTAAAGCTGTACACCAGTATTCTCTGCAGTGCTCTGTTTCATTAGCTTGTCATTAATAAACACCGCCAAGAACATAACACGTGATTTCCCTATTCACAGAGCTTTTTTTGGCTGAGTAAAAAAGCATTCCTTACTGCCTTATTCCCAGACCATTATGGAAGAACAACCAGTCAACCTCGCAACAAGTCATAATACCCCGAGTAAAGCATGGGAAGTTGTGGCTGATAACATGCCTTCTGCTGGATGGCCACCCTTTCCTGCATAGTTCTTCCTCATCTTCTTTCCAGCCCCCTGAACTCTACTTCCTCTTAAGTTACTTCTGAGGAAATTTTGCAATAGCCCCCTTCAATTCTCTTATTCTCTCTGTGGCAATCTCCTCTGTGTACCGGCATTGTCTCCCATCCATAGCCAAGCCATGAAGAGTTCATGGTTTCCACCCAGTTACCGTTTAAACCTGACAAAAAGCAAAGATCAGTTTGTTTTCAGCAACTCATACACCCTGAAGTTCATCAGCTTCACAAAGTGCTAACTTAAAGTGAATCCTTCTACCTTTGTGGATTTTTATTGCTCCTGCAGAACAGAGTTTACAAACCTCCAACAATCAGCTGTCAGATATTAAAGTGTCTTCCTTTCTGGCAGCAATCTCCCAAGGTCAAATATTTTGTAAGAAAGCATACCAAAAAAGCTGTCCTTGATGACGGAAACCGAACAGACTAAATTTAGCATTTATAAAATAAGCTAGCTTTGAGGACAGGAAGTTAAAAAATAAATTGCTAAGTGTTTAACTCTTCAGTCAAACCACTCAAAAACCCGTTCTTATTTGACATCATGCTGTCCCACCTCATTATGCTCTGGCAGGAGAAATTTCAGATGAGATGATTTTGTTTTGTCAGTTAAAGGAGACTGAGATGAGAAAAATCCCACTCCATCTGAAAAGCTACCCACAATTTTAACTACATCGTTGCCACTGCGCTACCAAAACGTTAAAGCTCGGTAGTGCAGGCATGCAGCTGTGTGGGCAAGCAGTGCAGAACTTCTGCCCAATTAGAGCAGGTTTCAGCTCTGATCATCATGATTGGAGGGTGAAACCCAAACAACCAGAAATATTCTGCAGGTTACAGACTGTCTAACACTTCACAGTAAAACAAAACAATATGTTTTAAATTACAAAAACCACTCGCTCTAGCAGAAGTCATTTTGCTTCTGCATAGCACACAGATGTGCTTACAACTCTAATGCCATGAGATGTGCAAGTGGATTGAGTACAGGATATGGTGTGCTCATCTTTTGCACACAATTTTCTTTTTACAATTAAAATGGAATATTTTCCTTATCCTTCTTGTAGACAACGGTAGAAAGTTCAGTTTGAAGCTGCAGTTCTGTCGTGCATGCCATGAAGCACATCTGCTTGTAGCAGATTTTGTCCTGTCCTACTCCAACTAGGCACTTGCTGAGTACAAAAGACTGATACAGCCAGCCTGGGTAAATAGCAGCTTGGGCACCTCAAAAAGCCTTGTAGCTTACGGTTGAAGTACTCAACACTTTAGTCAGGGTCTTTTTTTGGCTTATCTTGCTAATCTAGAAATGAACTCTCTTTAAAATTACAGAAAGAGATGTTTTGCAAAACACCTTCCCATAATGAGAAATTACATTCACAACAATTGCTTCTGCCTGAAAATCCCCACTTTAACCAAAGAAACAAAATACTCTAAGAAAAAGAAGAAGTAATACAACCTGGCAAAAATGAACTAAACAGCTTCTACTTGAAACACTCTGCTATCCCCCTGAAAAGACAACACATCCAAGAGTCAACTATGCTCAATTTGAGATGTGGCTATCATTACTGATCTGTACATGAAGGATGCACCACTACAGTGGTAACAGACAGCTGTATAAAGGCAGAAGGGCAAACACGTAGACAGCTGAAAAGTAAAACTGAGCAAAATACTTAAAAATTTGTTCCCAAATGCAAACACTGGAATGGGCATTTGTGCTTTTTTGCTCGAGGCTGCTGCTGCAGGCTTTCCCGGGCTGACAGAACTGCTCAGCTTGGATGCATTGGACAAATGCAGGAGGTCACCCTGAAGAAGAGAGCAAAATGCAAGACAGCTGGACCTTTCTGCTTCTTTTCTGGAAGCATAAATTAAAATGTCTCTTACTGTCAGTTTTCAACCTCAGGGTCAAGGTTAAATTTGTTTTCCAGGAAAGAAAAGAGATCCCCAAGAGACAGCACTCCCAAGTAAGGTTGAGTCAGACTCTGTTACAACAACTCCCACTGAAGCAGCAATTGGCACTGAGATAGACAGGTGGTAGAGTCCAGGAATTCTTAAAATGAAAAAAGGTTCAATGAAAATGCATTTAAACAAACTGGAATCAATTCAACAGGAGAGACTGAGAGATACTCACTTTAAACTACTCGTGATTCACTTAATGTATCATTATCTCTGCGTAACACTTGGAAGTTTAATTTCAAAGTGAATGTTTCCAACCCTCAAGGCCTAAAAATAGAATTTCTATTCTCTTTGTGAGTCTGAAGAGACAAAAGAAACTCAGCACGTACTATGAGGCGCAGGTGGCCTTTATTAGCAGACTGTTGCTACATGTGTAGAACCTCCAGAAGATACCCCAAAATAAAAAGAGAATTAACTAAGAGATGGGGAGACCAAAGGCAAATCAACCAGTCACAGACAAGCAAAATTCAAGCTCCAAGGCTGAAAAAACTATCTTCTGACTTTCACTGAACAGTCCCACTATGGTATTATTCCACAACCACTTCACCAAAAAAAAAGCACCATGTGCTGCAACCTTTAGTAGCAGTTCTAACTAGGACTGGGGAAATGTGATTCAAAATGAAAGGAGATCCCTGTGCAAACAGTATAAATTTTTAAATATGTTTAACAATAAACGCAAATACATCTAGTGAGAAAAGACTTATTTTTAAATAATACATTTGCAAGACCAAGTAAGCATTAAGGTTACTTGGCATCTAATCCTCCTGTCCCCAAAATGATATGTTTACCAAAGGGTTTCTACAATGGCACAGAAGAACAAGTGATTACAGATTTCTACACCAAATAACCTAATCAGCTCCTGTACCACCTGGTACATTAAATGTAAAAAAGATACATTTCTTCAACATGAGGCCAAATTCTCAATATCTCAAATTCTATATGCGCTTCCTGTGATATTTTTGATAAGCAACAAAACCTACTCCCTTGTTCCCTAAATCATAAACACATTCAGGAAACTAGACGTTCCGCTTAGATGTATTATTTATATAAGAGCAGTGTTACTAGAATGTTCTGTCAAAAAAAGAATCTCTCAACACAACTCTTCAAGAGAAAAAAGTCTAACAAAGGTGTGGTACTTGGATTACTACTTGCTTAAGCATACAAAGAATATTGATAATATACTTGTATTCCTTGTAGTAAGAAACTTTAGATGTGAAATTACTTCTCAACAAATGGCAGATCCCTAAATAATTGCCAAGGGTAGGTAAAATACCACGAAAAAATATTATATTGCCACCAATTCAGATTTATTTTTCGGATTAAAAAAAAAGGTTAGTTTATAAAATCCGAGACAACAAGAATTCATATATCCACTTAGCAGCTCTCCTTTCAAGTTTTCCCCCCATGTTTGTGGGGTAATTCTTCACATTTTGATTACATTTGGTTCTTTATTTTCTCTAGCCTGACCTTAAATCAGAATCTTACAATTCTATTTATCCAAAAACTTGAGGTAATAAATTTGAGTCCTTGATGTTTACATTAGAAAATAGTAAGAAAAGCTGTACTAGACATAGACTGGCATTTTTAAGTCAATTCTCTTTTGTTAGTCTAGATTAGTTACCTTGCCTGCCATGGAATACATCAGGAACTTTCCACAAGTACCTACCAAGCAGGTTTGTTGATAGAGAGGTCCATCAAGTTAGCAAGGCTTAGTGAAAATAATTTTTAAAAAAAGTACTCAGCAGCATTTACATTTCTAGGAGAAAATAATCAAATTATATTCTGTGATGTTTTTAAGACTAACATGGAAGCATTCAATGTTTCCACATAAGCCAAGTTACACTGAAAAACAATGAAAGCATTAACAATAATTTGTAGCCAATCATTTGCTGAAGATCCACAAGTTAAAATTTTGATGCAAAGTTTTGATAAACAATTTCTTACTCTGCACATCATCACAAAACATTCAAAAATGTATTAGCAAAAAGGACCGATATGGATGACGGATGCATGAAGCTATTACTGATACCCTTTAACCACGTGCAAGCTATTGCCCAGTTCCAGGCAAAACTCAGCCATGTCCCCACCAGCCTTAGAGCTCAGCACTCACAAACTGGTCTTACATTTCCACGTCATTCCTCCTTGGCCAAGCAGTGCCAGATACTGCATGAAGACTCTGTGCACTTGGTAATTACAGCTGACGTGAAAAAGGTGTAAAACCGGGCAGCTGCTTCTTTTCAGTCATTCCTCATTACTCAGTCTTGCTTCAACAATTCTACACCTATCACATAAAAACATCAGGACTGGTGGCAATGGAGGTGCCATGCCTGACATGCATCTAGTACGTATACTGCAACTGAGTTTCTCTCTTTCTTTGCTTGTCTTTGTTCATTTTAATTTCCACTGGAAGGATTCATTTTTCCCAAATGAACCTCCTTCTCTTTACTATCCTTCAAGCTGAAGTTTATCTTGCTCTTCTGACCTCACAACTGAGACTGCATCTCAATTTTTACATTTCTCTACTAAAATAAATACATCAAGTAGAGATAGATAGTTAGGCCTGACTGAAATTAAGCCTTTCAATGGCTTTAAAACAATCCCAACTCTTCAGAAAGAAAACATTTAAATCAATTTTTACCAAAACTAACACTTTCTGGTGTCTGTTCCTCAAACTTATTGTTGGTTCTAGTCAAACACACACACCTGGTACTGTTCACTAGGCACTGAGGGACCATGGCCTGAATTTGTATATACAAAACCCCTCATCCTTCCAAGTATGGGTGGCTCTACTCCAAGCTCATTAACCTGGGAGCAAGCAGTTTGCCTCTCTAACCCCCTTAACTCCTCTTGCTTTCCTCTGCCACCCTTCTTCTGGGACCACACAGCACTGAGGACATGAGCTGACCTCAAAGATGGAGAAAGAGTCAAATTTGTAAGAAGAATAACACTGTCCGGGAAAAAAACCTACAGAGGCAGACAAAATGCAGAGACTGGGTCTGGCGCTGCCTGAAAAGGGAAACTGATGTAATAAGTCCTGGCTGGAAAGGCTGGAATATCATAGGCCAAGAGACATGGACTCCAAGGGGTCATGTGAGGTGAGTCTGCAAATTAAGGAAATTACACACTTTAAATCCTTAGCAAGCCATTGGTTACCTGATGTTACCTTAGATACAACCGGGAGGCCTATGAGATGAAGATGAGGCTGGGAAGGAAATGGTGCTCATCTCCCTGGTTGTGGGATTGGCTGGAAAGGCTGTGGCGCTTGGTTGGATGTGAAGAAGAGCATCCCAGCCTGGAGAAGAGGAGATGGGTCAAGCCTGGAGTGACCACACAAAAGGGTTTGTGCCAAGTAAAAAAAACACCCCACCAGTGCTTGGCATGGGACCTGAAGCCACTGAGGTTCACCATTCCTCTGCTGTCAGCAGATATCCCATAAACCCGCTGGTGAAACATCCTGTCCCTCTGCAACACCCATCCACAAAAAATAAAGGCAAGAAGTGCATATTGCAGTAACCGCCCATTAAGGGTCTGACCAAAACCAGAACAGACAGCCTCCTCCTGACACTGCCCAGACTGCTTCATCATTCAGGTTTACCAATTTTTTCTTTTAACTTGGGCTTTTGGGAAGGTAGGATTAGGATGGCTAATTCTGACTTTTTACCCCCAAAATGAACATCCTCGTATATAAACTACGAATATGCGTACTTGGAAAATATATATATTTTTAACGTCTCTGGAATGGACTTTGATTCAACTCACTGACCTGGTATGTTATAGTATGTATTATTGTAGAAAAAAAAGACCAAGAATAAAAACCTAACCCGCTCAGTGCACCTTCTTTGAGTCTTTATATATATTATAAAGTTTACAGTTAAAGGCTAAATAGGACAGGATATGAATTATGAGGGGGACAACCCACTGACACCATACATGGACCAGCAGACCCCAGTACAGACCACTTAACACAATGCTCTGGAGCTGACCATGAAGATTTCCTTGTTTCAGTTCTTATCCTATGGGAATAATAATCACTTACTGATTACTGAAAAATTACTAGTCTACAGAAATCTTCTTCAGATGGGGATAACAAAGACTACTTCCAGTTTGCAAAAGGAAAAATGTAGGGAAGACTCATGAGTTTTTCCAGTACTACAATATCAAGGTTTAGAGTTACAATATTGGAGCTAAAACATATTCAATAAAAAAAATTAAATGCATTCTAACCATGAAACCCTATTTATATTATTTTTTTTTCTGACTTTTAAGGGTTGAATATAAATAGTATAAAACAAAATCTATCATTATTCACAATATTTTTCCTGCTCTAAAGTAAAGCCTGCAGTGTGTATCTATAACAACTCCCATTATTTGAAATGTTCACATCTGAAATCCGAGACAACTGTACACACTCAATATTTCATTATACTTTTAATGTTAAAACAATAAATATTTCAACAACTGAACTAAAATGAACTCAAACTGATTATTTTTTAATAGCTAACAATATCACAATGATACTATTACACAGCAGAAGAATCTGGGTATTTACTGGTTTTCCTCAGAAGAGAGTTAATACAAAACTAGTATAGTTTTGTATATGATCACCATGTTATTAGTTATTACATCACTCCAAGTTTTTTCTGGAGAATTAACTGCTTTTAAACAGAACAAACATGAATGTTCAAATAAGGTGTTTGTAACAGCTGCTTAATAACTTTTCATTTTTTAAGCTTATATCAACTTCAGAATATATGACAATACCTAAAATTAAATTCTGCTAGAGACAAAACTGTTTGGTTTTTCAACAAGTAAATACATATAAAATACCACATTAGACACCCAAAGCTAAACTGTATGTAAAACAATTCTCTTGAGCCCCCTTAAGAGATATATATATCTTAATTTAATGGAAATTTCTTATATGCTTCCATGGTAACAGGGGCAACTAGACACAAACTACTTTTCTTGCTTTTCCAGAGAAAAGGTGGAAGAAATGGAAAAGGAATAAAGAAACCTTTCTTTTTGTGCATGAATTACAAAATATGAAATATTTTTAAGCTCCTTAGAATTTCCCCATTTAAAAATAAAGGAAGTAAATATTAAAATGATCCATTTTTAATGATACACATTATCCCATTTAAACTTTAGGCAGTCAAAGAACACATCAGTTATTTTCTTATCTTTCTGTTATTTCTTTACTGACTATAACAAGCTAGTGGATTTGAAATCGATTCCCAAAAGTTTTTGGTTGACTTATCTCCCCTTTCCCTTACCCTCTTCCTTACCCCTTTCCTTTGTTAACAAAACAACATTTTGTACAAAGTTTACCTCTGGTTCTTTCACTAAGCAGAACTCACATGTCCAGGCATAGGCACGTGGTGCCATCTGAGACCTCCTGGAGTATGGAGGACAGCACTAAGCTCAGGGAGACGCTCTGGAACCCTCATGGGGAGGCACTGGCAGTGGCTGGAGTAGACCATAGTGCCTCTGAGGGCACAAGTTGACAATGCCGGCAGTTTTGCAATCAGCTTCCTATGCAAAAACAAGCCAAAGATGCTCACAAGCACCTCTTGCAAGCACAGAGGGGGGCAGAATAAAAGAAAAAAATCATGTTTTGCTTTGTGCTGGTAAAAAAGGTTCTGTAATGCTTTCTTTCATTTTAAATACAGACATTAATTACAGACATCAAGCCTGCAATGTGATGTTGTGTAATGTCACAACAGTGATGTCAGGGTAAGCACAGTCACACATGCCCATGTTAGGCTGAACAGGACATGACATCTGGTACTGGCTACAGAGCTGACATTTTGCCACATCATTGAAATCACTCCCCATATTTGAGTTGAAATTCTTATTACACTCAAAGAAAGAAGGTGTTTAACTGTGAATGTCCATTGACTCCTAGAACTTACTGTTGCATTTTTAGATGCATAAACAGATGCATATATTCACCCTACTCAACAGTCAAAGCTTATGTGAAGGACCCAAAGCTACCGAGCATTTTCAAATACTCCTCCTTATTGTTCAAGGAGCACCACTGTTTAAGGCACAAGAGTTGATCCCTGAATGTGTGCTGCCGTGCTGCTCTGATTCAGAAGGAATGTGCAAACTTGCAAAAGCCAACATGCTTATTTACTTTGGGAGGGGTGCATCAGGTAACCTAAAAAAAACCCCTGTAAATTGAATCATTCTGTTTCCACTAACCATCATTACTGTTCAAAGCCAAACAGAGATGAGCACTCCACACAGACATACTCAAATTTCCACTTCTTCTGAGACACAATCACTATTACTCTTGTTGACACATGGGTGTTATGTTTAAGCTATTTTACAGTACTAATTAGTACTGACAACTCTTACTATATTACAAATTAAATAGGGGAATTCACATTTTGGTTTAGGGGCTCTTTTCCCACTGAATTAAAAAGAGTATCTGTAGCTTTAATATACACATAATTGCATGTTACAGCCTAACATGGGAAAAATAATATGAGAAAACTAAAAAGCTGTAAAAGTGCAGCTGTTTCATAAATGGCTTGGCATCTCCCAAGTTTGCTTCAATAAAATAAATAAATATGAAATAAATAAAATGAATGCATTCAAGCAACACAGAAGACAGGTTCTGATACAGAACAACACCTGCACAAACAGGGCCATGGTTCCTCTGTGGGACTGCCTGGGGCAGGGCCACAGCGTAATTGTGCCAGTTAGCTCAGGCACCTCCTTCCAATTTGGTCAGTTTCATCTCTACTACCCTACACATCCACACACAAATGTATCATAAAATCACAGAGATTAGAGAAGCGTCCTTCAAAGATTATCTAGTCAGCCACCCTGCTGTGGGCAAGGACACCTTTCACTACAATAGGTTTCTTAAAGTCCCATCCAACCTGGCTTTAGACATTTCCAGTAATGGGGAATATGCAGCTTTTCTGGGCAACCTATTTGAGAGTCTCACTAACCTCATCATAAAACATCTCTTCCTTATGTCCAATCTAAATTTATGCACTTTCAGTTTAAAATCACTGCCCCTTCTGCTGTTGCTACAAAGCCTTGGGAAAAAAACCTTTATTCATCTTTCCTATAAGCCCTGTTTAAATACTGAATGGTTGCAAAAACGTCTCCCTGGAGCCTTGTCTTCTCCAAAGTGAGCAACTCCATCTTTCTCAGTCTTTCTTCATAAGAGAGTTGTTCCAACCCTCTGATTATTTTTGTGGCTCTCCCCCGACCAGGCCTAAATGCTCTCATCCACAACACAGACTATACTTTTTGGTTGGTACAGAGTCAACTACTCCCCCACCCACCAAATGGTTTTTTTTAGAGGCAGAGTGATACTATAAATGAAAATCATGCTCTGATGAGTATGATTTTTGCAGTACTCTCCTTCCTGTTTCAACAGCTTGTCTAGTCCATGATTTGCAACCCACTACACAGGGGCAAGGTTGGCAGCTACTGCTCATCTTCACAGATACTTCGGCCATGGCAAATACCTTCTGTGTACTTCCCAAACAACAAACTTCACAGTAGGTGCTGCACCAGCAAAGAACAACAGGTCGACCACTTGCATCTGTAACTGAACAGGCCAGTTTTCCAAAATAAGGGTTGAAACAGGTATGGCAAATTTTGATCATAGGGAAGGTTTCCTATGCCCTCAGTAGTTATATAATAGAGAAAGTTAAATGCTTCAGATTAACTTTGTAAGAAGAAAAAAAAAAATCCCCAACAAACAAAATCCATCACACTAAATAGAGACCCACGTAGCTAGCAGACAAGTGGTTTCTTAGAGCAGTACAACATCCCATTGCCTGTCCTGCTGATGCTGGGCTAAGCCACCCAGCATCCTCACCACCTGCCACCAGACCCCAGCACCAAACTCCCTGTGGAAGAAGGAAGGTTCAGCTGGGAAACCCAAGTCCCACACTGACTTTGGTTCTGCATGTTGTAAGAAAATAATGACACTGAGGAGGGAGTCTGGAGTTCTGATTCCACATTATTTACGTAATCACTGGATTAAATCATTGAAGGGTATTTTGTAAGGAACATATGACATGGTATAAGCCTGCCTTCCTCTAGCACAGCTGTTGGCAACCTCTGGCTTATACACCAAAGTGGCATGTGAATAGCACACAGCAGGAATTAGATGCTACAATCATCTGTCTTTCAAGGAATCAAGATGTCATGAATTACCTATCTGGCAATATGCAGCCAGTCCTCCTGAGAACAACACTGTTGAAAATTTGCCTAGCAAGTAAACTATGATCCAAATATTCTCTCTCTCCTGTTTCTGTAAACCTTAAAACCCGTAAAGCAGACCAGTTTGAAAAGGATGCATCAGAAAATCCCATCTCAGAACAACAGCCTCATAACCGCACCTCATAAACCACAAAAAAGCCTCATAAATAGAGCTCTCCTTGCATGTGTGGGAGACAGACTTGAATCCCTTCAGGCACTGGTGCAAACTGAACCCAGGTCTTCCACATCATTAGTGGTTAAGTGACCCATACTTCTAAGTGAAAAAGAAAGCAGGAACATTACCTGCTATTTCTGTACTTTAAAATACAGTGTTTCAGGGCATGTAAAGCAGAGTCTGAGTCACAGCAGTAGAAGTTTTAACATCTCAACCACCAAGTCAGATACCCTCAATGGGAGAGATACATATCACCTCTCTTTCTAGTGCTGATTAAACACATGCAGCACTGAGCTGCTCTGCCCTTACGGGGACCACAAACTCATAAACAAGGTTTTAGGCCTTAAGAAATATAATATATTATCAGTAAAGAACATTACAGCCCTCCAAATTTTTTGTACTCAAACAAAAGATTTAGGGATTTCACTTCTGAATTACGGCACTGAAATCTCTACTGATATTCCATGCTCATTTATTTTGCTGCGTAGAGAATTAGAGGCAAAGGAAAGTCAGTCATACTTGCCTATGACTAGGTGTCCAAGTGACTAGCTGACATGGGCAACAGTGGGCAACTTTAACATGACAACAGTGCTGTGAAAAGATCTTATAATCCTATTACAAGACTTTTATAGAATGTCCCACAGTTAATATAAACCCAGGAGGTCTTCACAGATAGATGAGGTAATTGATCATGTTACATGGTAACAAGAACTTTGATATACAAGGGACTATTCCTCAAGAACACTAAGCACTTCTGAGCACTCTAACTTCAAACCCAATAACTCTACAGCTTAGACAGCCATTTATATTCAACTACTAACTATACAGTGTCTGCACAGGATATAATTGATAGTTTTACTGCTTTATTATCCTGGAATCTTAAGACAAGATTGATCTCCTTTTCCCCCTTTCCCTCCCTTTTAAAAAGTGAGTTGTTCTTATAGGGAAGGAAAATACGAGTTTTCTTTTACTATCTGTCATAGATATTACATTTTATTAAACTTAAAGGAAGTTCATGATCATACTGAAAGGTCATCACTTGGACAAAGCCAGCTGTAGCAGCCCAAAGACTTACCTACAGTGCCTGTGCTACATGGAGGAACGCAACAAAATCGATACATTCGCAGATTAAATGAAGCAGATTTTGCTTGCCAAATTCTAATAGTGTTTTATATCTGAACATACCATCCTCTGAAATTTGCTTATTTCATTTTAAGATGTATTATGTGTTCAGGATAATATTAGACAGCGCATCAGCCCAGACATTAGTCCCATGGGATGCAGGTATGCTTAGAGCAACCAGGGCTGTTGCTGAACGAACTAATGACTCCTATTTTGAGGGAATCACTTTCCAACTGGCCAAAAAAGGGAGCTTACCAAATGATCGACTCCGACTATTAAAAATACATCCCAACAGAGCTGATAGTTAAAACAGTAGAGCTGCCTGGCTGCCAAAAAAACCCTAAAAAAACTTAATGTGTGAATCTATTGAGGGAAATCTCAGGTTATTTATTCATACTCAGAATCTCAAAAGAGAAAGAACATTTGTTTAGGCCAGACTGTGCCCTGCTTCAGGCATCAACGCTCTTTCAAAATGCTGGTCATGCTGTACCCAAACATGAAAGATTTAGGAACATCAATAAGACAAAACAACCAATCTTTTTATAGCATTACATAAGATGTAAATCTAAGAAAAGGAGAAGTTTGGCAAGTAAAACCTAATTCATGTTTTGCCTTCACCCTGCCTGTCTCCAAAGACTTCTATATACAGAACAATATTATCACACATAATCTTAGAAATATTGATTACACACCACAATTATGGTGTCAAATCACATCTCCCTTACATCCTAAAGTAACAGATACTACTACATAGGGATATGTTTATCACTGAGAGGCTAAGACAGTTACCTTTGGAAAATTAGTTTACCTTTTAACTCTTTCAAGATACAGAAATAAGTCTTAGGATGATAATGCAGCACTTGCAATAGTAATTGTGTACAACAAAAGTAACAAATACAGTAACTGGTGGTGCTTGGAAAGGTATCATTAAGTTCATGTGGAGTTCAATAGGCCTCTCCCACATACAGGTTGTGAACGATGTGAGACATTTTTTTTCCAGTATTCCCCTTACAGATTAGCTTTGTCCAGTAAAACAACTAGTCTGGCTATCCTCAAACAAGCAGTCAAATCCTCCTGGGGAAGAGACATTTTTGGGTCTTGCTTTCAATATTTCAGATCTGTCAGAAAGGTCAAATCCATGGTATACAAATAGTAAGAAGTATGCCACTCATTTTCCCACCACATACATTTTTGGTAATGACACAGAACACTGTAAAAACTAAGGAAGAATTACAAAATGACATAAAACAGAGAGAAATTTGAATAGATTAACTCATTTAGTTCATCTAACCCACAGCTACAGGAGCTAAGAAAGAAAATTAGGAAAAGCAAGCCCTCCCAGAGTCTTGCATTTGCCCTGTAGAAGTGTGCTCACATACGAACAGGGAAAGATCTCCGGGCAGGGTGATCTTGAAACCATAACTCCATTCCCCAAACAAAAGGATATATGCAAATAAAATTAAAAAGCTAGAATACAAGGGCTTAAACCCCAGAATATATCATCTGTTTAAATAATCATAACATGGTATGATATGTTTAATCCAGACAAACCTTCTTCCATAACAGGTAAGTATCTCATGAAACCTGAGAAGCCCTTAGTTACCAAATATTATTCTACTTACGATATTCATGGGTCAGCACGCCACTAGAAACCTTATTGTGAGTTTTAAGAGCTGTTTTTTAGTTCACTTTAACTTAGCCAAATAAACTTGATAAAACACTACAGCTGAAGTCAATGAACCAACCTATATTACACGAGATAAAACCCAGAAAATTTACTGATGGTGAAAGAAGTGTGTCAAACTGCTTGTATTATGACAATAAGTAATGAATATTTGGAGAGAGTGTACTTTGAATATTGTAAAAAAACTATGAATACCTGCAATCATAATGGTGTACCACAAACTTTAGGTAGGGCTAATATTCCCTGATCCTGCATTTGGGTGTCTATGATGTAAATGTTCTCATGTGAGCTACAGGAATTCATTCTTTGCCTACAACATTCAAAAGCAGAAGCAATATTTCAGGTTGGGAGCTGCATACTCAGCCCTTTCTAATTCCTAACTGTAGAACTCAAGCTACAAAAGGGGTAAATAGCGAAAAAGGGAAGCAAGGGAAGCAACCTCTATTAGAAGGGAAAGCCTCATTCAGAAATTCTGATTTCCTCCATCTGTCAATATCCTGTTAGTTTTGTCCAGATTAACTTTTGACCAAAGGTACACGTGGTCAGAATGAAGCTCCGGTAAAAATATGAAAAGCACAGCAGTGAGCAGAAGTAGCACAATGTTACTCTTCCAAACTAAAACAGAGCTGACAATAGGATGCTCCAGAAGGACTTATTTTCTTCTTCTTTAAATGAAGCACCACTGATAGGCTTTTAGAAGGCATTAGACTTTGAGGATGTCCAGAATATTGAATTTTAACTTCAGCCTAGGTTTCCCAGGAAGGGAAACCACAGTTATTGAGAATATTAAATACCAGAAACCAGTGAAGCGTTTCAATTTATTCTCAACAGAAAACTCTGAAGTGACCAACACAATAAAAATATCTCTACAGTAATGAATTACTTTGATAAAATGGAGTAATATTCATTATTTGCATTCATAACAGAGACATTTTTGAACAGGAAAATTAAAAATACACGGGAGATTAGAAAGAATGAGTTGGGCACATATGAATTGCTGTCTATTCTGTTTTACAGTGTATCACAAAAGTACTGAAAATTAAAATATTTCACCTCAGCTTCTATTCCTGAAGTCACAATGTAACCTGATATAATTTCTGATTTACATAATGTTACTATAGCTAAAAAATGAATGGAAAGATAATGAACACAACACTTGTGTGGTTACTAAATGGCATGGGTACCTGTGACCAAGTTCAGTTTGGAGCTGAATTAGATGAATTGAATCAGTTCACCTTGTGAAATAATCTCTGATGAAGTAGTATGCAAACATGAAAACCAGATTTTATTTTCCATTAAAAGCAACTAAATTCAACTGATCTCCAAGAACAATGAGCTGCAGCTTTTTGCTTGCTTTAACTACTAAGATTACTAATGAAACAAGAACAGGCATTACTGGGAGGACTGCAGACACAGCCTCACATGTCCCTAAAGCCTTGGGCAGCTACAAGGCCACCACTGTGCTCCAGCAATGACTAACTTCATCAATGGTTAACTCACTCCGCCCGCCATCTGCTTACACCACAGTCAGAAAGGTAGCAAATGCTTAACGGGGAGGAAACTGATGACTGAGTATTTGGCAGCTATAATCAGCACAGCACTTATTTTTGGGTGATGAATCACCGCTTTTATCCCAGTCACACAGTGCTGGTACATTCACTGCACAGAAAACGTCTTTCACGGAAGCAGCTGGGACAGGGCAATGAACACCACTCTTGGAAGAGCCATGTCAAGAGACTGCTTTGGACAGACCAGAAGAACTTATGGTCAAAGGTTGCTGTGCACAATACTGCTCACCATCATTCACCAGCCATACATCAAGCTCTGGGAATACAGGACTACTAGTCTGGAGATCTCCAAAACTTTGTTTATAGTCAGTAAGTATCACTCTTTCTTTCATAAAGACTGAAAACAAGCTTGAGGATACAATGAAGACATGCAAGGTGTCAGTGACGGCATCTAGAGAGAAAGCTGGATCCCCTCCCATGCAGGCCACCTGCATTAAAGTCATGTCACACCACAACAGTAATCCTTCAAGCTCTGTCAAAACCTTGAATGAACTCACAAGAATTGGAAAATTAGAAAAAAATTACTAAACAACATTTTGATACACTCAGCTAAAGCACATCTCCAAAATCCCGCTCTCCATAAAGCCCTTGGCAGCCTCACCACAGGTGGCCCGGGACCAGGGCCAGGAGACCTACACAAAGTCATTACAGGCTAGAAAGTGCACTTCAGCTACCTTCAAAGCCAACAGAGATGACAGCGAGGTGAAGCATCTTTATTTGACACTACAATGCACGTGCTCTTCAGTGGTGCTGTAGGTTGTCAAGATTTATTTGCCCTTCTCCCCTTGCCTCTCATTTAAAAGCTGGGACTAGTTCAAGGACTGACATAAGCTCTTGGTACATCCTCCATGGTCTCTTGAACACCTATTTCCACCACAGCAGCACTCTCAGTCACAGGATGATTACATATAGGTCAGCAACTACTATCTGTGGCATATCAGCTCTATTGCAAATGACATGCTAATAAAATTAAAGCAGATCCACTGACATTTTTGTCTCAATATTAAGAAAAGTG
Organism: Oxyruncus cristatus; assembly: GCA_013399855.1. Lineage (NCBI taxonomy): Eukaryota > Metazoa > Chordata > Aves > Passeriformes > Cotingidae > Oxyruncus > Oxyruncus cristatus. The sequence continues at coordinate 101,136 of VXAY01002315.1, forward strand.
ACAGTCAATGAACACATCACACACACTTCAGGGTAGTGAATCAGTAAGACCAGTGCTTTTGCTTTAGTGTTTCCTTTGGTGGAATTCAGAATCCCCAACAAACAGAGCAGTAGATTTCTTTTTGCCACCCCAAAACAGGCACCTCATAATTTAAACACCTGCCTTACTATTGCCTACCAGATTACTTTGTTCTTTTCATTCTCCCTTTAAACTGACATATGCAAGTGACAAGGCTTTTTTATAAGCTCAAGCCTGAGAATGCATCTGTCTATATCAATGTACACCATAGTGATCTGCAGAACAACTGAAAAATCTGTGCAAAACACTGACTTCACTTGAGTACCTCCTTCTCTCTTTGGCGTGTTTTTGCTTTTCCTTTTGCAAACTCTTTAGGAAAAAAACTCAAAAATGAACTAACAACGAGCACCAGGTTCTTCCTTTTTAGCCAGCTTTTATTACTATTCCACTCAATATCCCAATGAACTTCGTAGTTTGAGGATTTCCAACTCATCTATGCTTATGACAATTGGTTTTACACCAGCAAAAACCTAATATGGTCCCGTCAAAGATCAAAATAAAAGAGAGTGAATTCTGACAAAATCAGCTCTTAATTCCATTAGATTTCAAGCTGTGCTCATGAATCTGCTCCTTGGGGACCAATCACTAAAATGCCTTTTTCAGCTCTGGCTTCTTACTTTTTATATCTTCTTCAGTATGCGCTCACAACATTCAGCAAGAAATATTTTTGTAGTGAATATACAGCATATTGTGGTAACTATTGCCCAGAAACAGATCCCTAATATACACTGCATATACACTTGTTGCTTCCAACTTGGCAATATTTCAGCATGTAAAACAGACCTAGTGTAACAAGGCTACTGCTACTCCTCATTTCCACTGTCATCTCTGGAGCATAACTGTAATCAATCGTTTGCAATTCAATTATAATTTAAAGGACATCACAGCAACATCATTATTACATCACTCTGTAAAGCAATTATGTCTACCTGAACACCTCTTTATCAATTGTCCTGAATCTAATTTAAGCCCTATTCTTATTTATTAATTATCATACAGAACAGTAGAAAATGTTTCAAAAACCCCACGAAGCTCTGCATGATGCTACTGGATACATCAATGGTTTTGGAGTGACTAATACAAAAACTTTACTTCAAAGTCACAATACAAATACAGTGAGGTGTTCCGCTTCGCAATCTTTTCTTTCTGTAACCTAGTATCACTTTCCAAAATAAGAACTTACACAATCAATATTCTCTTAGTTTATTGTTAGTATCAGGCAGTTCCGAGTCACCTATTAAGAGCCCGTAACAAGACTCAGCAGTACTGTAAATAAATTAACCTACAGAGGAGGTTTGAGTAACATACATAAAGAACTAAAATTTGTAGAAATTGTTTTGTAAGTTCACACGTTAGAATAATCTTTTGAATAGGACATGTAAACCAAGATGGGGGATTTCAGAAAGGATTACTCCTCTGCTATGGAATATTCTACTTCAACATTTCCATAGAAACAGTAAAACCATTTTGAACTGCTATCAGACTACCACCACTATTATTGTCTGAAACACCTGAGCCCACATCTATGAAACTCTTTCAAATCTTTTACCAACATTTCAGAGTGAGGGTGCCTGACATCTTGCATCCTGAATTACAAAGCCTCTGAAAAAAGAGCAGGGCCAATGCTACAGCTGGAATTTTTTTTAAAAAATGAATTAGTTACATCTGTGACTATATACACATCTTTACGAGATTGATAAAATTAAAGACCTGATGTATGTATCTAGTTGGACACCTAAATCCCCTTTGTTTAATGCAAACTGGGAATGTAAGTGGGTCTGGAGCACAGTCTGTATACTATAAAGCAGAGATTTACCTACAAGCCCTGTCCATCTGTCTTTCTGCTTCTTCCTCCCCTCCTCTACCATGTACATGGCTGCCACCAGTGTAAAACCAAACGTGATCATTTCTCAACCAGCATGTCAAACACCCACTGCTGCACTGTAGCTGGTTAATCAAACATGTCCCTTTTGAAACCTGCAAGCGGGCACTTCATCTGCCACTTCAAATTAGTGACTCCGAATATTCAGGTCCATTTGCAAACCACAGTCTGTCCCAAATCCATTATCACATGACACTCGGTCAGCAAGCAGATTGTAAATTAACATTTCCATCTACTGCTGTAGCCTTTTAGTCACAGTAATTACAATAAAATCTCTTTAATCAGGAGACTCATAAAATAACCAAGATGGATGTCTTTTATTTGACGAAGACCTTGTGATACACATTATGTCACCAGCTGCACGGGGAGAACATCAGACTTTGCTAAGGTAGCAAAGCAGGAAGCTTTCTCACACTCAAGCCAGAACCAGCTATTTGAGTTTCTCAATGATGCAATGCCTTCCGCTGTGATTATACTGAAACAAATAATGTATTTCTAGTTTTCTCTTCTATTCTCTGTGTATTTCCAGTGATTTTAATAAAACAATCCCACAAAAAGCCTGCAGATCACCTAAGCAAAGATAGCATGCTCTGTAATATCATTTCTTCAATGTTCAAGGCAGCCTTTTCAACAGGGCTTATAATTAAGAATGCTTTTGATGGTGAAATTGGGCCTCCACTGTTAATCAAAGGACCAAAGACACTCCTCAGCATGCATAATTCGACACTGCTTTGTTTCAGGGAAATCTTGACGGGAAAATAATGGTTCCTTCCATTTCTTTTTTCTCTCTCAGTTAGCCAGGGAAGGTTATTCTGCTCCAGCCTCACAACTGCTGCAGCACAAATTACTGGAGGGGGAAAGAGTCAGAGGCACATACTTCCCAGGAAACCTTCTGCATATGTTTTGCACTGGGGGTGAACGGACTGACTTGGGCAAAATGGCCTTCACCAGAACCTACAGTCCCAGAGCAAATTCAGTGCTCTGGGACTGTAAATTCATTACAATCACAGGCAACTGAAACAGTCTGTCCCTCAAACCAATCCTATTTCTCATTCTTCAGATTTCCCAAATATGGTCTCAGCTCAGACCCAGCTAACCTCAGAGATACGGCACTGCCAAGACTCTTCAAAGGCTTGAAAAAACTGAGAACAAAACACAACGTAGTTTTGCAAAGCTTCTGCGTTGACATGAGTTCCACCTTTGAGAAATCTTCCAACATTACCAAATGACTGCATTTCCAAGGAAAACTCTTAGGTTTATAGGACATATCTGAGTTCCCAACTTGTAAAGGTAGTTAGTACCCAAGACACATGAATTTCTGCTAACAGGAATATGAATCAATTTAAAAGGTCCACAAAAATAACAGGGAAAATATATGCAAGCAGAAGAAATCTAAGAAGCTTTGTTCTGTGTCAATCTTCAACACAGGTCGAGGAATTCCTGATCTCGCTTTTCAGTGTTTTTATCCTGTAACTGATTGATCCACCAGAGAAAGTAAATAAGTTTAATCTTCAGACAGTTATTGAAATCACTGGAACTAAAGAGGTAAAAAGACCTCAGAAATAAACCAACTTCATTTGCAGAAGCTTTTTCTACTTGTAAATTTCATTAATCATTCTTTTCACAAGGTGCAAGTTTTAAACCATACCTAAAAATTATCAAACTCTAAAAGACAGAGGTTCTAGGGCAATCTCAACCATGAGTTAAATACTCCCGTCATGCTATTGGCCAAAGAGGCTTGTAAGAAATACAGATATCCCCTCACCCCAGCTCTATTCCCTCTGTGCTATACCCATGTGCCTCCCCCATACACAACATCCATAATTCACTGAATTTACAGTCTTATTAGGAAAGGATGCATTTAAAGAAAACTCTGACATGAATTTTACATCAGTTTGTTCCTTTGGGTATTCCAGTATTCTTCAAAGAGAATGTGTCAGTAATTAATGCAGGTTCGTAAGTTTCTTTCCAGGAGTCAGCCCACATACGTGGTTTTGTCCAACAATATACATCCCTCAGCAAAGGCCTGAGGAGCACTGGGACCACCATTAGCTCTCTAGTGAACCATCAGCCACTTTATTGTAATCATCTAGAAGTCCTTCTGAAAGATGTATGCCCTTTATTTTTCCTTCTTCATGCAGAACTTGATAAGATCTATATATCTCCTGTCCTGACAGAGCCTATTTTTTTACTGGTTTTGTATTTCTCCTATGCTACCCAACTTGGTATTAAAAGTCAAGTGAAAAAAATTCCTGAAGTAACTGAAATAATTAGTGTGTTTTGAGGAAATACAACAAAGTTTCTGAAGAGAACATCAATGCTATCTTCTCACCAGAACAGGACAGAAGCTCCTTCTGGTTTGCAGTTACAGAGGGACAAGAACTGCACTCATAGGAGATGCCACAGAAAGATATCCAGTGACACAAAGGTCAAGGAAGAAAGAAAACCTGTGATAAGTAACAGATACAGAATCACCAGTTGCAACAGCAGCTAAAATCATTTCCATCAAACACCATCATGTGGCTCTTTGATTAGACTCAAAGGCACAAAATTACGAGATATCTTAGAGGGCTGCAGCAAGTCATATTTTTAGTTTTAAATCAGATAGCATTATATAGACTATGTCCCTAAAGGCCCACACATTAAACATTATCTCCTGCCACCCACAGAGATCACATGGCACAGCCTCTCCATGCTCTACTCTGCACTCCATACTTAAACCACAATAAAAGCATGGTCTTCTCACTAGCTCCCCACCCCTGCCCCTAAACTATCTTCTCATCCAGAAGTACTGATTCACTCTGTTATGCAATGTCTTACAAAACTCTAACTTTCTTCCCAGACATGCTAGTCCAACCATTGGACCAGTAGGAAGGAGATTAAATTTGATACCAGAAAGTCTCTGCGAAGGAGAAGCAAATTTTTATACTGGTAGCTGTTTTTAATCACTACCAACACTCTGTGAACAACAGGGTTCTATTCTGATCTCAGCTACAGTCACAGGTAGGAAAAAGAGCTGTTAGTCTGAAACTGAAAACTTCACAAAAATTGGATGACATCCTTGATGGATTTTTTTCACGCATAATCAAATGTTCTAACCACAGCCACAGCCAGGAGACAAAGATTAAAAATTTCCTTTTAAGTCAGGAATTATACAATGTAAATGCTGAAGATTCAACAGCAAACACATTCAGGTATTCCCTGTGCCCTGGTGAGTGGATTCAAACAAGTCCACGCATCAAAAATCCAGAAGCTTGTTTTTAAGGCAATCCAAACCCAAAAAACTTCCATGGACTACACTTGTTGTGTAGTTTCTCACAGTTTTTCTATGTCAAAGGTGCTGTGTAGAAAAAGAGGAGAAAGTGTTCCTGTAACAGTCCATTCACGTATGTCATCATCATGGCTAGGCTTCATGAACAAAGATTAGAGAAGGACTCTACCCACACTTGCTACAAGCACGTTGATGGCTAAGAAGGCCAATGCGAGATAGACAAGTCTGGTTGCAAAAGGCACAGCGGAAAGTCTCCTTAGATGGTATTGGCAAGACTCGGTTCTTTCTGCGTTGTCTCTTCTCCTCAGAAATGATTCTGTGTTATTCACATATGTACAAAGTTTGAAAAAAAACCAAACAAACAAGTAAGCAGGCAAACAAACAACCCCCCCAGACATCTTTTCTGTATTCAGTAGCTTTCTTTCAAAAAGAAAGCAGTGCCATGACACGTGCTGCTCAGATTCCTTCTTTTATGGCCTCCCTCCTCCCTGACATGGCATAGCAAGCTTATAGGGGGTCTTTGTAAGTGAAACACACTGGTTCAGTATTTTTCTTATACCTTCCATTAGGCAACATTTGGTGTTATTTTTATTACTGCTAAACTAAATTTTCAACACAGTATAGCCACAATCCTGTAGACAGATACATCTTGAGTTTCAACATTTGAACCCCACTCATTGTAAAGCTGGCATCCTTGCAAAAACTAGATTGTGAACACAAGACTCAAATGGTACAGCAAAGCCCACTTATGTGTTATGTCCCTGCACCCCTTTAAAAATTGCATATTTTCCAGTACACCAATATTTTCAGGCACTTTCAACTCTGATCCTTTGCTGACTAAGTATCATTTTCCTTTCAAAGTCCTTTTCTCTGCTACTTTCCAGGAGTAATAAACAGATAACAGCTGCCTTGCAGTTTGACACTCTATTCAGAAACCTATTACAGTGACTGCTACAGAAAGGTATCTTAAAATGAAGCTCCTCTCCAACAGACTTTGAAACTATCTGAGCTTTTAAATGCAAGTGTATGAAGCTCATTTTCTTTGTAGCACTTGAAGCTGAGCAGGTTACCTTAACTGACCCAGCAAAGAGTAAAATGCCAACCAGCATCTCTCTGAATTGGACATGCACAGCCAGCACAGAGCGTGCAAAACAGCAAGGGTAACACACAGCACTTGAAAGAAAGACACTGGGTTGGGGTTTTTTGTTGTGGGTTTTTTTTTTTTTTTGAGTGCAGTGACCACATCTGCTTTAAGCATCTGAAACACAATAGCAGATCAGAGTTGGGTGAAACAGGATGCCTGTCACAGCATTTTTGTTTTCAAAGACCATTTAAGAAAAGACTTAAGTGTCCACAGACCCCCAGTGGTCCAGGCCTCCCATTTCTTGCCAGCACTACTCCAACAGTAACACTGCTGCATATGTTTGTAACTCCACACTGACATTAAAAGGTACACCAAACATATAACTGCCCCTTTTTTTGATTATAATTATGACTGGGACATAGAGATGGGGCACATAAAAATCAAGTGTATTTCTTTAATACCTCTGAAGGACAAGCAAGCAAGCAATACAACACATAGTGTCACATTCAAATGCCATGGCTTTGATCATGTACAACTTCTAGGCATCAAAATCCTTCAGAAACGCTCTCCTGCACCCTTCTGTGCCTGATGGTAGGTATGGGGGGTTTAAATAAATATGGATTCAGCCACACTTCAGCTAAAGAATACTTGGAAAATAAACTAAAAAAGCCATGTTCTCAAATACAAATATGTTTTAGCACTGATTAGTCTACAGGATAAATGACTTAGGTTTTTTTCAGAGGTTACAGTGAGTCGGAAACAGCACCAACTCCTACAAGAAGGGGCTCCTGTCCTGTGACAGAATTTTCTACATCCCAGTGCAATACACATATAAACTCCCATTGTGAACACTGCTAGGGGAGGAACGACTATATGGTTGCGTAACATTATTCTCATCACCCAGAGATGCCAGAGATTGTAACAGCATCAGTCACTGTATCTATGCTTGCATAAAGCACAGAGGCTGAGGCAGGTGCCTCCTCCATTCTCCATCTAGTTTACAAAGAAAAGCTTAACAAATAAAGTTTTGTTTTGTTTTATTTTTATTAAAAACTAACAGATTAATCAGCCCTTACAGCATTAAAAAAGTATTCAGCTTGAGACATGGTTAAAAAGCAAGTACCTCAGCTTATCATTCAACACAAGAGACTGACTAGCCTCAAGCAAGCACCTGAGGATTTCTCTCACTTCTAGAACTGTGAAACCATCACTGTTTAATTCAAATAAAACAGACACCCCCCAGGAATCTTCCTGTAATTATGGCAAGCAGCAATTAAATACAAAACAGTTGTCAGGCTCTAAAAAAATAAATGAAACAAAATGCTCTGGTTTACAAAGCTACAGGACCAACTGTTTGCAGGACCACTGTTTTTCTTTCTCCCCACAGACAATAACCCAGATATAATTTGGGATTAACTTAATAAACAATAAAAAAGTCTTCGTCAAGAGATGCTAAAATGATTACTAAAAAGAAAAAAAAAAGAAAGAGAAAGGCAAAAATGCTTGCTCAACTCTATGTAACTTTTGTCTATGTCTTTTTCAGTAATGATTTGGTTTTTTTAAATGCTGTAGAAGCAGTCAACGTTGCTCTTTATTTTTGCCAAGTTTCAGACATTGATTAGGCATTGGCAAAGTTCTGCAGAGACAAGCTAGCAATAAATCAAAGGCTGATATGCTGTTGTCTTGAGGTACATGGAGACACCTCTCTGCTTTTACCAGATTTACTATTATTGGGCTGGTGTATTCTTGCTCCCATCTCAGCTGAGATCACGTACCACAGCATAATATGCAAAATGCCTCTCTATCAATACAAACAGAAGAGCACTGTACCGTATTATTCATGCAAGATACTATAAAAAAATAATTTCACAAATCTGTTTGCTACATTTCCCCTCCCCTCTTACTCGCTGTTTACCTAGCTGCCAAAACCACTACATTTCAAATGCAGACGTGAACCTTGCCATGAATATCAACTAACATCTTCTGACTGAGCTAAAATTTAAAATGTCAGTTCCAGGCAAACAAGTGAGCAAAATTCATGAGAGTATAATTTATTAACACTGTAAAATGGACCAGTGCTAAATTTTTTCCTCTAGTAATGACAGTGTGGGCCCCTAATCAGACATGTGCACACTAAAGGGAGCTACAGAATCACCCTAATTCTGACAGCTGATTCAGGTTTTTGCATTTGTTTCAGTTCTTAACTGAAAACCAGGTAAAACATTACAAAAACATGTACTAAGGTAATGGTGACAGACTACATCCTAAAACATGTTCAAAGGATGCCCTATCCCCTACAACAAAGAAAAATCCCTTCGTAGATAATCACAGATGCAGAGAAATGTAAGGTTGCACATGATATTAAGGCAGAAACTAATGACTTTTGTTGTTCTAAAAGTTGAACCAGATATATTTAGAAAGGTTTAATTTAACGTTAAAACTTTGAGAACTAGGTTTTCACAGCCTCAGGAGCCGACCTGTTGCAGAGTGCTTAGCTATCATCAAAGTTACATGGTTTTTCCTTGGAAAACTAAAACTTCTCATCAGTCTCAAAGAATATGAAATATTTATTTTTCTGCCTATAAACAGCCTTTTCACAAATTTGAATGCTACCCTTTTTTCTCCTTTCTATACCAAATATTTATCTATCAAGCTTTTTCTAGTCAGTTATTTTATGCTATGCATTTAGTGACTTGATTTCCCTTTCTAAATTGTCACTCTTCTGTACTGATCTTCTTTTTAATGGTTTTGAATCTCACCTCCAGTTTACTGACTACAATCTAGTTTTCTACAATGCTTGCAGTCCAGCTTGAAGTTCACAGGTTTTGTTGTCTTGGTTCTGCCCAAGACAGGGTTAATTTCTGCAGCTGCCAGGAGGGGGCATGGCAAGGACCCGGAGGTTATTCTCTATCACCTTACATCACTGCCAGGGGTGGGAAGGGACTCTCCTCCCCCAGAAGGGGGTTCCGTCCAGTGAAGTAAGCATGGCCCCTGGCGCTGGTTCCAAGCCAGAGGGAGCAGTCGAGGTGTCCTGGCTGCAATCAGGTCAGCTCTGCAGTGAGCATTTTTGCATGTGAATTGCTCACTTCTCCTGTACGCTTTTGTTATTAATATTGTTGCTCTTGCTGTTTGTTTTCTTATCTCATTGCTGTTTCCAGGAAACTGTTCTCATCTCAACCTGTGATCTTTGCCTTTTGTGCCTCCAATTCTCCTCTCAGGCCCACTGCACAGGAGAGGGGGGAGCAAGCAGCGCTTGGTTTTAGTGGGAGCACTAGATTGGAGAGTATCATTCCTAAACCACAACATTTGTATATCTACAGGAAGAAAGTGCTCAGGGGGATCTTAATTTTTTATGACAAATACTTATGGGAGGGAGTAGAGAAGATGAAGGCAGACACTTTTCAATGGTCCCCTGTGAACAGACAAGAAGCAATGGCATAAACTGAAACACAGAAAATTTCATTTAAACATAAGAGAAGCTTCCATATTATGACAATGGTCAATCACTGGAACAAGCTGCCCAAAAAGCCTGTGGAACCTCCATACTTGGAGATATGCAAACAAAGACTGGCTACAGCTTTGAGCAACCTGTTCTGGATGGTCCTGCTTGACCAAAGGGCTGAACCAGACCGTATCCTGAAGTGCCTGCCTGCCCCAGCTACCCTGTGATCCTGTGCTTATGCTCAACTGCATCCTATCATTCCTAAGCTGATAGCCTCAACCTGATCCATCCTTCACCAGACAACCATCACCATGTAATCTGTTTGCGGTCATCCACACAGCATGCTTGTGTATGTTTGCAGTCATCCACATAGTAATAATTTTACATACTCTATACATCTCCAAATTGTCTATGAGATGTTGCATATGATTCTAACCAAACCTTACCAGAGTCACAAAGAAACACTTGGGATTGTTCCTCCATCCCAGCTGAGCTTCAGTGTCACCAAATCACTCTCTCAAGCAATCATTTCACAAAATCCATTTCACAAACTCACTACATTCTGTCCTTACATTTGTTTTTGTCCTCAATACTGTAACCAACTAGAAGACTTGAAGTCTATGTGCTTTATTAGAAAACTGTCATAAAATGTCCAGCTTACACTTACTCATGACCACTTGCTTTTGAAGAGTTATGTGTTCGAGTATCTTTCATGGTGCCAAAATTGTTTGACTGGTCTGCAATCACAAGATCTTCCTTTTTATTCTCTTTTAAGAATTTATTCTCTCTATGTGCCCTCTTCTGGGATCTCGCCTGTCCTTTATGATTTTTACAAGGTAATTGCTCATGGACTCGAAACTGCTTCAATTAGTTGCTTGGGTAGAACAGAATAAATTCCACCCTAGCTTACAAAACTGAATGCTTTTCAACTCATGAAAGAGTTCTGTAACCTCTTATTTCCTTTTTCTGCCCCATGTTCCTTCCACCTTGCTGTTAGCTTCAACAATGCTACGCAGCTGATCCCAGTCAACCTTCTTTGTAAAGACAGAAGATAGACAGATTAGTATTCCAACTTCTTCCCTCATCCACTATTTTCTCACCCTCTTCTTTAGATAACAGTCTTACGGATTCCTTTATCTCCCTCTACTTACAGAAGCTTTTTGCTATTTACAAAGCCTTACTTTGTTGTGCATTACATCTCTCACTATTTGCAGCTCTGCAGTTTTTAATTTGTCCAGCATGTTTTTAATGTTCTTTTATCTTTAATACTCATAGCGCTGAAACAGTTTGAAAACATTTCTCCCTATCCTACCCATACTGCTGTTCAGATACTTCACTCTCGGGTTAGCCAACAGTCTCAAATTAAGTCTCAACTTACCTGCAGAGAGAAACTGCAAAATGATCTCAGGTTTTTAATATTCTTTTGTAACTGTATTTCAAAGCTGCCCTAAACAAATCAGAGAGCACCAGCCAAGCGGTACACCCCCGTTCACAACCTCTCTTTACCTAATGATAATTACAGATTGTACTACAGACAGCCTTTAATAAACAGCATCAGGTTCAGAAGGAAGACATCTGTAGGGACCTTTCCGTTGCCATGGAAATATCTTCAGGCCAAGCTGTCTTTAGCTCCACACAGTACCTCCGTATTAACCTATCATTATGCTTTTCTTTGGGTATTAGTACAAATTATGGACTAACTCACTCCAATCGGATAATTATAAATGATAATTATGTCTGACTTTAAGGGATTGCAAAGGAGAAGGAGTCACAAATGCTACAGAAAAGGGTAAATTCCTGGACTTCCAGACAAAGTGAGTATTTGTCTGATATTGTATGGCTGTTATTCCATAGAGTCCTGAATATTTGCAGCTTGCATCAGCAAATGGGTTAAGGCAGGGCTCTCAGTTATCATTAATGCACTTTCTAAAGGCTAGTAAGCAATTCACAACTACATTTTTTTCACATCATTATAAAAGTCTGGACAAAACTTAAGTTGTGCCAGCTCAAAATATTAAACAGATGATTACTTTTTGAGACTATGTGATTAACGCAGTAACAATCATGAATGCAATAAACAGCAATAACAAATGGCGTGGAACACTACAGCAACAGGGACAACAAATGCGTACAACAGACACTCTCCCATGGAGGCTCTTTTGCTTTGAAGGATCCCAAAACATTTTGCAACTATGTACACATAACACTGCTGAAATGTAGTCATCTCAAAGGGTAGACGTATCAAGCAACTTGCAAACAGCATACAACATAACAGGGACATCTTTAACACCCACACAGAATAAACAGGATCTCAGTTTTTAAGATCTCATCCAAAACACACCCACAGAGACAAATGCATCTTATTTCTTATAAATGAAGAAATAAATTGACCTCTGCTAAGATATGAACCATTGGTCTCGAGAAGAGTGAGGGATCCATGCTTGAAACTAAGATTTTTCATAACTAACAACAGCATTTTGACTGCCTCTCTAAAATTAACAGGACATAACTGAAAATGTTCCTTACTCTGACAATATCTCATACCGTCAATAACTTAAACAGCAAATCAATCAGAAGTTTTCCGTACCAGCTTCGATTGCGACACTCATTTTTGTCAACAACTACCTGACTACAGACTTTTGGAGATAATCAGCAAGCTTGCTGCCCAAAGAAGCACAAGCAACCTCTTAAGCATGAACTGAATGACATAACTGGAAACCCATGAAAAATAGACTTAAAGAGAATTCCAAGAAATACAAAGCTAAGGTTGTTGGTGCTTACCTAGTATGAACCACATCTGTTAGCAAAAAGGCTGTACAGTAGTTTCTCAGATAAAGAAAATCGTAACAAAAATATTTTCTATAGAAGTTTTTTTTCTGTATTTTTCTAATACCTTGTAGCTGCAAAATGAAAAAGAATGTATTTTTATCAGGCTGTCCAGAGTGCCAACAGCAATTTATGTTCAATTTTTGAACTGCCGACTCACACAAATCTGTGGAAATCTATCCACAGACACCAGAAAATCTGTGATTGTTACTCAGAACACTGAGTTTAGTCAACAATTTAAAACATCTATTTTCATAATAAAAGATGAGCTTTTCTTTTTTTCTTATATCTTGATCTTACTCCCTCCAGAAAAAAAAAACCACCCAAAGCCAACAAAAACAAACAAAAAAACCGTAACAACAACAACAACAAAACCACATACACACACACACAAAAAAAAAATCACCAAAAAAACTCTTTAAAAGAGTAAGCAAAGGGATATGTGTTTTATGCAAATTGTAAAACTATAAATACTGGAGAACAGACCTTCATATAAGAACAACAAATGGCACAGCTACCACCACCCAAGGAATTAACTCATCATGTTGGTCTTTCTAACCCAGAGCAGCATTTGCACTATACCAATGCAAACTGACATTAAAACCTGATGTTAAAAGAGGCAGTAACCCCAACACCAGCTTGCCCGTAACTTGCCTCCTCTCTCATGCTTCCACAGGGACTTGCACAACAGCACCAGGGAACTGGCGAACTGAAAATCACCTCTTCCTCCCCAAAAAATTATTTTTATTGTATATCCATTCCCAAACCTGTTGCACTAGGAATGCTACTCTTGGTGACGAGGAAGAAGCTTAGGGTCAACCAAGGAGACCCTAAGACCCCAGGAGACAAGGTGGGAGGACACTGAGTGCTGGCAGCAGTACTGGCTTATGACCATGGGATGGCGGTGATGATGAAATGAAGTGTGGGTCTGAGGGCAACTCAAAAAGGACGCTGACATCTGCCCAAGCGGTCAGAGTCCTGTGTAATCAACTCACATTCAGTGGTGCTCTCTGTCAGTAATCCCACTGGGATCAGCGGGACCACACACAAGACAGCTCCACTGTACCACTGTCCCTTAAATTTTTTTTCCTGGGTGTTCATTTTACATGATCGCACACTAGCATTTGTGCAAAGCTCTCCGTTCGTTCGGTGTTCACAATGAACAGCAATCAGTGAATGAGACAGCAGATCGTACTTGTTATTCCACCATCACCAGTGACTGCTTGACGCTCTGTTTCCTCTGGAAAACCACTTCAAGTAATATCAAAGCTTTCTTACACGCCAAGTAGAAGACACAACCCAAGTTCAAGATTTACTGAATGCACTGCTATACATACCCACCAGCCAGGGCTCAACACCGTGGGAAGCAGAGACTCTGCAGCGTGGAGGACTCAGTGCCTCCATGAGCTCCACTTCTGTTTCTGGAAGGGCGCAGGAGACACATGCTGCTTGTCCTGTCAGCCTTCCTCTCCAGAAATCCTGCCCCACATGAAAGTGCCACAGGGGTGAGGCTCCATGGACGTGAAAAACACACCCACCAAACTAAATGGACCCAAAGCAGATAGGGCAGGAAAGCCAATGATAAACTTTGGGTGGAAGGAGAGGACGACTACACTTCAGAAGCTGAAGAAGTTAATGACAACTAGCTGAGTAACAGTGGAAACTCATAAGATTTAAGCTGTATTACATCCAAATGATTCCTGATGAACAGCAGGCACAATAAGCAGCTCAGAAAAAGCATTATAATTTTTTTAATGAAAAGACAAACTAAGATCTCTGGAGATCCTAAGCTCAATACAATTACAATTAAGAACAATGAGATAGCAACAAACAATCTAGCAGCATTTAGCTGTACAGCAAATAGTCTCTGGTAGTGTCACTGGCTTTGGAAACAATGCATTTGCAAAGAACAATGCATATATTGAAAGAAGTAACCAACAAACCCACTAGCACTTTCTATATATAAAACACATAATCCTCTTATTTATGAGGGGTTTTTTTACATTTCAAAGTAGACAAAGAAAAGCACATTTTTTTAAATATACTTTCCATCCAACCAAACCCAGAATCAATGCAAAAGTGCAAGTCGGTAACAGCCAAAGCACGACGTGCACAGTGGGTTACATGGCCTAGGCAAGAGGGCTTTGCACTCAGCAGCACCACGCCCACGCCAAGAAAGAACTCCCAACGTGACATGCAGAAGTTGTTTAAGTTAGAAGACCGATGATAATTAATTCAAGAGACTGGCACTAAAGGTCATGTTACTTAATATGCACTATTCTTGGCCCTTTAAAGAACCCTTAACATACGGCACTTCTGCTTTTCAAGTCACATTTCAGAGACTTGCCTTCTATTCGCTACATCAGATATCCATCTACGAAGACTTGCAGAACAAACTTGGAAATACTGACTGACAGGGTAATAACACAAAATGCATATGGGAAAACCAACCCTTACCATGCATTACAATGATGACCCATAAACCGGACACACAAGTAAAAGTAGCTGTTCTGGTGGTAATGGGTTATATTACAGCAGCTCTCTTACGAAACAAAACATTTTCTTTAAGAAGATGACAGGTTATTTGTCTTGCCTGTCCTAGAGACGAAGGATGATTTGCTCAGACACTGCTATTTAACATTTAAATACCTAACTTACTGAAGAAGAATCCTGAACCTGATATTTAAAAAGGTATGTTTGCACTGAATAAAAAAAAGTAATAAATAGGGCGAATAAAGGCCACAAGGATGATCTGAGAAATGAACATACTAGGATATATAAAGCAGATAATATGCTTTGGTTTTGGAAAATGATGACTGAAGTACTATGATAAACATCAAAATCCTGATCAATACAGAACCTGTTCTTCACAACTTAAGAACAAAAGCAATTGGCAGACAACAGCTATAAAATAACTGAAAATAAAAACATTTACATATTTTATGGAAAATTATTACGTTTTCCACCACATTGCCACAGGTGGTCTGGAAATCAGAGAGATAAATGAGTCAAAAGATGGATTGAACAGTTTTACTGGGAAGAGTTCATTAGTGGCTATCAAACACAATGACTCAAGTATAGCAATGGACTTAAAATCCCCTATAAACTGCTGACTGATCAAAATTATGTCCAAGGAAGGATCACTCAACACTGACCTTCCTCATCCTCCCTGTTTTCCTCACCTGTTGGAGATCCTGTTGGAGTGCATGGCCACATGGACCTTTGGCTTGACTTGCCGTGGTGGTTAATGGTGATTCCAAATAAACCAGCCAACTACTGCTATTACCTCGTTCCACACAACCAGACTGGAACCATAAACTACCTTAATGCACAGTATGTTTCACCACATGCCCACATAACTAAGGTGAAGTGTCAACTTAGCTCCTTGAGTGGATATTAGTATTCAGAATGTCATGTCGTGTACTCAGATGCCATTTGGATAGAAATCTAATAGGTTATAAAGTATTTACAAAAGACAAGAGCTGCACTTAGATTTAAGAAGAGTAGTGAAATACAAAGGGTTGATGACTAGATTTCGAGCATGGTTTTTAGACTGAGGAAGCATGACATGGGGTCAGTGCAACATAGTAAAGACGAAACTACACATATTAGATGAAAAGCTCGTTTTTCTTATGAGGGACACAAAGTTCATTTGAACATCATCTAGTGTAGCTTTCGTCTCACTCCCCAAAAGGAGCAAACTAAAAAATAACTGGGTTTTGCAAAAGGTACAGACTTCTTTTTCTTATCAGGGCACAATGGAAGCAGCTGTTTTTTATCTAATAATTCGTTACTGACTTAGAGGCTGGTTAGCCCAGATAAACTCTCTTCCATACATTCTTCCCTGACAACTGAACTCAGATAAGGTTCTCCATCTGACCAGGTTCACGGCATTCATGACAGGAGTGCAAGGACAGCAGAGCCCAAGCTTCTTTTTTCTTCCCCTTCCCAAATGTATGAGAATGATGAGAAGTTCTTTTACTTCCTCAAGGTCAGGCTTGAAGTGATGGGTAGCAGTGAAATAGATGATTTACTTGGGAGGAGATCCACTCTGAAATCAAAATTAGACCTAATCTTTAACTGAAGCTGGAGCATAGTGAATACATTTATCTGCATCTCATATTAAGAGGGGGGGTTTTTTGAAAGCTTCAGTTTAGGCACTTTTTGCTGAGATCAAACTGATACAGTGAATTTTAAGAAATATCTCTAGAAATACACACAGTGCTAAAGATAAACAAAATACTGAAAACAAAAAAATACATGGGAACAGTCTTGTGCACATACCAAAAACCCTGGGTGCTGCAAATGTTTCAAAATCTTTATGCTGTATCAAACAGTAACAATGTTCAACCAATAACGATATTATCCATATTGATCACTGAATGTTAAATGCTGATCTTATCAAGTGCCTTTTCTATTTGCCAATGACCTCCATTTTTAAGCTATTCCACTAGAACTAGGCTCTGTCTAAGTTAAAACACTGCAATTTCATGTGTGGTGCATCACTGCCAGGTTATGAAGTTCCTCTTACAAAAATGGGGAGTTTATTAATTTCAAGTTCCTTTCTCAGGAATATTAAGATAACAGAATTACAGAATGGGTAATGTTGGAAAGGACCATAGTGGGTCATCTGGCCCAACCTCCTTGCTTAAGCAGGGTCCTAGAGCACATGGCACAGGATTATGTTCACAAGGTTCTTGAATTTCATTAACACTTTATTATTACTCTTTAATATGCTCTCAAAAAATAAACCTATGACCGTAGATCAATCAGAACCATGTTATGGGCTGTATCTTGATCTGTGCAGTCTCCTGTTTTTCTACAGACAGAAGTAACTACTGGTTCATTACACTCAGAAGAGAAGTTTTATATTGTATGGAGTTTGTTTTTCCTCCAGGTCAGTAAGAAAAGGGATCAGTCTTTATGTTTTTTCAGTGTAAACTTGCAAGTCATCTGCTCAGGGGCTTTTCTGTCAAGTTTTATAGAAACAAACAGAAGCCAGGAGGAGAAACCATTCCCACTTACTGAGTCTCTCATTATCTCAGATGAACACATCCTATCTATGGAATACACTGAAGAAGGAAACATGATGTAGATCAAGCTTCCCCCCTTGAAATTACTGTATTTGAAACTACATGAAACTAAAGACCTCACTACTGAGGACCCTGTGGCTCCTGGAAATGTCTAGGGACAATCAGCAGGATGACAAAATAAATAATGATACTCTCACACCATTGCTTTTGCTCAGTCATGCCAGGATGATCTTACTGTTTCATGTGAGATAATGATGTAATAAATCTAAAGAGATCTCTGACACTGCATTTTTTATTTTTGTGCTTTTTTTTTTTTTTTGCATGACATGCTCCCAAGATTTCTAGTGTGAAGACGCATCACCTTCATAAAGGCCTTGATCCTTCTGTGGCTCAAAAAGTTGGTAACTCCACTACCAGAAACAGCACAGAGGTGCTATAAAGGATGAGCCTCAGACACAGCTCTGCACAGTGTTTGAGAACTGCTGTTCTTTTGCATGTGCAATCCCTCGTGCTCAGAAAAACAGCTTTCCAAACAAAAAACCACCAGCAGCAGATTCCATCAGAAAAAAATACAGTTTCAAGGAAATATCCATGTCACCCCAATAAGGTCAGGCTGCGCTGTCATGCAGCTCCATTATTTCATGTATTGTCATTAAGCTGTCTTTCGCTGGTGTCAAAATGCCTTCCTTGTTTAGTCACTTAACACCTGCAAACGGCATGGCAAAGCCTCAAGAGCATGTTTCATCCCCATGGCATGGTTAAAAGCACGATCCATGAATTAGGGTAGCACATATCCAAGCATGTATTGTCACTCTTCCCCTTCCCTGCATGCCCCTCCTGCTTTGAGTCTGCTTTGGCATTTGCTTGACTCCTCAGAAAGTCAAAGTTTTGTCGTGTTTTTTTCTCCTCTCTGGGCTACTTTTATGTCAGACTATTAAGCTGAACCAGCTCACTGAGCAATCCCACGGGTACCAGCATCAGTTCAGAGATCACGGTAGAGGAGCTGGGGAAGGGAAGAAGTGGGAAGAGCAAAGAAATGAGACAACCTCCACTACAGTTAATGGTTAGATTATTACTACAAGGAGTATTAAATCTTGTTAAGAATCGTGAGTACCGTCTCGTGTTTGGACACAGTCTTTGTGTTTTGCTGAAGTAACTCCCTATCCTGCCCAAAAAAGCAGAGGTCATAATTTAACACATCGGCACAGAAAGTGGATGTTCGCGTGTATCCCAACAGAAAGAGAAGGGAATAGAGAGGAGGTAGTAGAGGAGCACAAACCACCCATACAAGGTGCACAGCACAGCTATTTGTTCCAGGACAAGTTGGATGGGGCTTTGAGGAACCTGATCTAGTGGAAGGTGTCCCTGCCCATGGGACAGCATCTGGAACTAAATGATATTTACGGTCCCTTCCAACCCAAGCCACACTATGATTCCATGATACCTGGCCATGCCAGGGCCCAGCAGCAGCCTAGCTGCAGCAGCTCAGAACTCAGCAGGCGCAAATGTATCCAGAAGCAGGGGCAAATGTATCCAGAGATACTTCCTAGTAATACATCTGGCTGCTTCTGATCCCAGAGGTGGCCAATACCTTAAGTGTACAGACCTGAACAGTGGGAGTATTGATCTAAACACAGATCACAGTCCTAGCTGTGATCACTGTTTTAGGGGCACTGGAGATAAAGTAGTGCACGGCAGTTGCATTGCTAAGTTCTCCTACCATGAGGTAAGACAAAAAAAACCCCCAAAACACACACAAAAACATATTTCAGATATGGCTTTCAATGGCTGTTTATTTTTTCCTTCTTCTTTAAAATCAGAAGGTTTTACAGAGCAACAGACCAAATGCAAATAGTACTTGTCCAACTTTCAGAGTTTAGAAATAAGTATTTTTTAAAAATGCCAGTTCTCTGCAGAGTTTTGACATCGTGTTAGACGAGATAGGGAAGACAAAAATTAAGTATACTAGTCAGTGATTTAAGGGAACACCCGAAACAGCTACTAGGAGAGACAGACTTGTGAAACCCACATCTGGCTTTCACAGCTGCTTGAGAAACAATCCACATAAGGCTCAGCTCAGCCTGCGGCTGCGGGCTCAGGACTGGTACCCATCACCACACTGCAAGCAAGTGCCTTCCAGATTAGCAGATGGGCACAGCAGGGTCTGGTACAGGATGGCAGGAAGCTCTGATAGACAGATTGCCAGTGCAGGATTTATAGGGGGGATGGTGAAGGTCGATTATCAAAAATGTAACCCTTTGGTTTTTCACAGGGCACATTTTCCTCTTAAAGTTCCCACTCAGCAGTAATTCATCACCAGTTTCCTCCTGTTAAAGAAATTACTTGGTTGGCATGGCAACATATTCCCACCATGAATTTCTATCCCTGTGCCTCCTTTCAGCTCCCAAGGACTGAGAGCATCACTGGTCTCTCTTCACCCTTTCATGCCATTACCACCTACACCATACTCCTTCACATGGGCTTTTAATTAAATTTCACCTGGCATCCATAGGTGTACATGGTCATCCTGTTCTCTGGCAAACACATTTTGCAGGGGAGCTGGGGACTGAGCTGTGGTTCAGGAACACACTCAATAAAAACAGCAACTCCTAAACACACAGAAGAAAATGGTCAGGGCTCAGTTACTGAGCTACGTCATGCACCTTTTAAATGGAAAAAATTCTTGTTTGGGAGAAAAAGATTTTTCCTTGATTTTAAAATGAGTAAGGCAAATCTATGTACTGTTACTACGAAATTTCTTAATGGAAAGTTAGCTTAGCATAGAACGCACTCCAACTACATTTCCTGATGTGATTTCTACTCACCATTAACTAATGAATAACAACAAAAACATTCATCTTTTTAGAAGATTATATGGTTCTAGAAATCATTTGAATGAAAGCAAAGAACATACTAAAAAATCAGGTTACACAAGAAACAATAAACCCCGTCTCATACACACATCATATTTGATATAAATAAAATTAGTCCTTAAATAATATTCAAAATTCACTACTTCACAAAAGTATTCCTTATTGTAGGATGTATTGGAAATTAGTTTAATAGTACAGTTCAAATAAAACTAAGCATCATACCTAACATGTAATAAATTACTCTTCCTTAAAAGGCAAGGACATTTAATCTAGTTGATTTCTTGACTTTTAAAAACTTCTAGAAGTTATGGCATCAGTTTTTACAGATTTAAGGTTCCTTCATGGTACCCTGTTCTTGAGTCAGTGACATGAGAAAATAACAGAAGTCCTTCTGTTCTTATAAACTAAGTAGATATTTACATTCTCTGCTGAATCCTTAATATTCAGTACCTTTCAAGAACAAGCCCACAGCATGCTTTCCACTGTGGACCAGGTATTTCGTACTCTGCATATGTGACTTGGATTTACTTTATCAGGTTGGATATTAGGAAAAATTTCTTCACTGAAATTGGTTAAGTATTGGAACAGGCTCCCCACAGAAGTGGTGGAGTCATCATCCCTGGAAGTGTTCAAAAAACAAGTAGACATGGCACTTTGCAATGTGGTTTAGTGCACTTGGTGGTATTAGGTCAAAATTAGACTTGATCTTGGAGGTCTTTTCCAATCTTAATGATTCTGTGATACTTTGAGTACCATTTTGTTTCTTTTCAACTCAGGGTTTACAGACACAATCTCGCAAATATGCACTTTAAGGGAACCTGCAAGTGTTTCTCCATAATCCACTTAAAGCTACCAAATTTCTAGATAAGGCAGCTATTTTATTGTTCAGCCTTTAATAAATTTTTGAGGCTAGAAGCATTTATGGAATTTTAACCTAAGAGTAAAGTAATGTTTGGGTATTGCATACTAACAACATACGTACTGATTTGATGTTAACAGTTGTCTTAAACTGCCTCTTTATCCCATCAATACTATAAAGGGTTATTCAGGAAAAAATAAAGTTGAAAAGTTGAGCATATTTCATGTTCCAGACAAGTCACTCAGCCTAAATCTATTCATGAAAACCAATATGTACAGCAAAAAAGGCTACAAACTCAAGCTTCAAGAAGCCAAACTATAAACTGTTTTCCCAGAACAGATGTAAGTAATACTTAGCTTTCCACATGGGAATTTTTTTTTAAATTTATTCTGTAAAAATGAATACTATTCAGAAGTCAATCAGAATGTTTTGGCTCCTATTCTGTTTCTGTATGTTATTTTAGAAGTCTTCTATCATGAAAATCAATACTGTTTTTTGTGCCAGGTTTGCACAGCACGTTTTAACCTGCGGACCACACAAAACTGTGGATGTTGCAGATCTAACACTTTAATCAGTTTGTACCTACATCTGAATCTGTGAAATAACCTGACTCAGAGAGATAAACTCTTGAGGGTGTTTTAATTTTTTCCCCTCTTGTTTCCTCCTGGTTTAGAGTACATTCCTGCACACATTTGAACTGCCACAACCACAGAAGAGCTAATAGTGGACTGGAGCTTCCCAAATTGATGTTCTGCCATAAAAATCACAGCCCAGACCACCACTACTTCCACAGGGGACATTTTTCTGTTGAAAGCTGTCAATAATGTTAGTACTTTATCTGATTTTTATTCAACAATACAACAACATACTAGTATAAAAGCCCTAAGTACTCTATTAAACATAAGGTTTATAGTACCATGAAGTTATCACAGTTCCACAATATCCAGTAGATAAAGGAACAAGGCCAAAATCTTTTGCGCATCACAATGTTCTCAACACCATAGCTTCCAGAAACCTCATCATATGGACTCTCTAAAAATCTGCAACTCCATTCCATTATGACTAATGGGAAAAATATATCAAGAGTCTGTCACAGGAAATGTCCTCATTGCCAGCATGATCCTATCATCCTAAGCTCCTACTGTAGTCTCAGGATGGCAGTGCAGAGGTGCAAGACAGTTTATGGCTTTACAGGTCAAAACCTACACTACAGCCTCTGGTTATCAGGAAAATCGCTGTGGAGCTCAAAGAGCAGTGAAAGTTTGCAATACTAAAGGTCAACTTCTGCTCATGTGGCCTCCAGTCCGCACACTGACAGATACCAGGGCAGTATTGCTGTACGCTTGCTCTTTGCTTGTGCTTTCTGTAAGTACATGCCATGAGCTACGTGGTATGGGTGAGAACAATCTTTCATCAGATACACTGCGTTCATTCCAGTGTTCTCATAATTTCTCATATGGAAAAACCAAAATGACCACTGTTCATGTGGAAGGAAGAGGAGGTGGAGCTGTGGTAATCAGTGGGAGCTTTGTTGTAATGACCTTTATGCAACGGACTTCGAGAACCTGAGGAGAGTGAGGGAAGAATGGTAGAAACAAACACCTAGTCCAGACCAATCTAGAGCCTCAGATACAGGAGAGCAGAAGTTTTTGGGGAACTAAGTAGGATCCCATGGAAGGTACCTCTAAAAGCGTCAAAGAGCACAGAAGAACTGGAAGATCTTTAAGGACATCAAAGTGCAAGACTAGTATATGGAACCACTCAGAAAAGCTAGCATCAGGAGACCAGTCTGGCAGACATGAAACACATCATGGAGCTCCAGCACAAAAAGGCAGTATAGCAAGAGGAGCAAGCAAAGGATGAACACAGAAATATCACACAGGTATGCAGGGGTAGTGTTGGAAAAGCCAAAGCCCAGCTGGAGTTCAGACTTGCAGGAAGTATCAAAGGCAACAAGAATTTCTACCACTACATCAGCAGTAAAAGGATGAACAAGGAAAATACGTGTTGGTGGCTGAAAGGGGCGAGTTATTGACAAGGCAAGGCCAAGGTACTCTGCTGTCTTCTCTGCATCAGCCTTCACCTTTATGTCCTCATGCTTATAAACAGGGATCGAGGTGAAAAACCACCAGTCATGAACAAGGACTAAATCCCAGGGACTACCTGAGAAAAAATTAACCCAAACAAGCCCACGGATCCCACATGCCTCCCTGCACAGGCATTGCGACAGCTCACTCATATCCTTCCAGGACCTTTCTCTACTGCCTGTCAGTGGTGCTATAAACCATGAGAGATTCCCAATAACTAGAAGAAAGCAAATGGTGCACTCCTCTTCAGAGCAGAAGGGTGATATGAGGCACTATAGACCACTGAGCCTCCCTTTGGTCCATGGAAAAATCACAGAATGAGTGCCCTGGGAAAAGACTTCTGGGCACCATGAAAGAGGAGAAGATGAGCGGGAACAATGAGCTTGGATTCACCCAGGATAAAGCATTTGATATCGTTAACAGTACCCAATCATATCTTTCCTTTCTCAGTCAACAGCTGTCCCTCCTCACCAAGAATTCCCTTTTCCACAGTGTAAAACAGAAGCCCTCAACTGGTCTTTTATCAGTTTACACCTTCCTGTTCACACACAGCTGTTAAGAATTAAAAGAGGAGGATCACCAAAGAAATCCAGCAAAGTGAACACAAACACATTCAGAACCACCAGGTATCCAGTACTTGAGAACTACCAAGCCAGAATATGACCAGGCTGTATCAAAATCATCTATCTGGTAAAGCGCTATCAAAGACAGTGGGAAATGTTGTGGAAGGGCACCTACAGTATTCAAAACATAACCAAGCATATCTGTAACCCTGACAGGAGAGGGTGACGCTGCTGTCTTCCATGGAGAATGCCATAACTGCTAGGGAATTTCCAGTAATTCCCCTACTGCAATGACATAAGCTGCACATACAGTGTCACAGAAGAAGATCAAAGCCAAAGTCAGTCTTGGTATCAATATTATCTCTACTGCACATTAAAAAAGTAGGAAATGAGCTACAAATGTCAAGAGAGCCAAAGCAGGCAGGATGCATGTGACATCTGTATGGCTGGTGTTGCCCCCAGGAACAAGGGGAATGGAGGTATTCGGAGGAGACAGGGCTGGGGATGCTGATGTGACATATCTTTTCCATGAACAAGACTCGCTTGGGAAGACCACCCATTGCTCTTCCATTGCATTCCCAGCACCTCTCCTCTTCCTTGTTCCCTGCCCACCCCCATGAGCTGTGTCTTACCATCCTTGTCTGCCTCGGCTCTGTCCTTGGGCAATGGTGAGTGACCCGTGCAGGAAGGGGAGGACAAACACCACCTCCTGTTGCTGCTGGCTTTTTTTGCCTATGGTCTCTATGGTTTTCTGGTGTGTTTAAGTGATGCAATCAAGCAATAACAATATCTGTAAAAGGATGTTTGTGAAAGCAGATACCCCCTTAATAACCATTTATTAAATACTCATCTCCCAGTGTGAAATGGGGGTGGGTGGGGGAGATTGTGAAGAAAAGGAATTCAAAAGATTTTTTTAAAAAATCAAGGAAACAGAAACCTTAAAGTAATTTATGTAAGAGCTCATCTCCACAGGGAGAAATAAGGAAAAAAGCCAATGATGCTAAAAAATATATACAGCTCTTTCAGTACTTCCCCAGCAGAATACAGAACAAGAGTAAAATATACATTAAAAAGACTACTCATAAGGCAATCTCCAATAGAACAGAAAAGCTAACAGAACATCAACAAACAAGTGAAAACTGTAAGGAATCCTTTCTCATAACAACCAACAAGGACTAAAATAATTTTGATACTATCATAAGAGCATTTGTCTCACGCTGCTGAAGTGTTCTGTGATACTGTAAATTATTGAGTTATATTGGCTTATGCTCATTTTTCTTTGGCTACTTGACATATAATAAAAATATAATAATAATGCACACTTGCACAATACTTCTCACTTCAAGTGTCCATAAAGAAATAAAGTATAGCAATTACCCAGCTGAGAACTAGGAATATAGATGATTTCATTTCACCCTGAGCCAAAACCAAGGGGAAGGACAAGAGCCCAGTCACTTCCATTTCTCTTCCACTCTGAACATTCCAATGTGCCCTGCTGAACAAACTGCAGACTGCCATAATGAACTGACTACTCTAATGAGCACTAAAACAAACAAAAAAAAATCCATTAGACTCAGTGGTGAGTAGAACAAGATGAAATGTAATGATCAACTTTTCTCCTAACTAAATAATGTAGAGATTTTGTGATTCACAATTATTTCACAGAGACTTTTCAGTGGAAAACATTTTAAATAAGGAACTCGGAGCCACAAAGAAGTTGCTGTGCATCAACAGGTCAGCACTATCCATCCACCTTATCATAGATGGAGGTAAATGTGAGGTAACTCAAGGTATCTTTCTTATTAATAAAAGCAGGATTACCTAACTCACTGTCCTCAGTTTCCTAACAGGAACAGAGGGACTATAATTGCAACCTATTTAATTTCACTGCTGTTGCAACCTGAATTGAACTTCAGATGCCCAATCAGGTACGTCATTTTTTATATGCCGGTAATTGTTTTGCATGAAGTCTAAAATGCACATTACTGTATCTTAGAATTGCACTGCACTGTGACATGGAACAACAGAGACCTGTGATGAGTTTCGAGGCAGAAGCGCAACACAATTTTAGAATGCACTGCTGTATACCAGCTGATACATGACATGCTCTGAGCTTCCATGACTACAGCATTAAAACCTTTCTGGTAGGATGCATATGAGCAAAAATCCATACCTGACTGGTTCCTTAATTAGGATTTCAAAGTCAATTGAAATTACAGTTAAACTGTGAATACTGGATTCCCCAAAAAATGAACATGAAAGAAAATGAACATGGAGCATACACAAGAGTCACTGGAACTGGGGTTATCAGGAGGAATTACATTAATTGTAGATATTTCAGTAGTTGAAAATTTTTCTTTTGTTTGTTTTGGGTTTGGTTTTGGGTTTGTTTCATTTTGTTACATTTTCATTTATTTCTTTAGCGCAATAATGGAAATGCTGACCTTCTGCATCTTTATAAAAGAATCAATTTTCAACCTAAATTGTGGATTTAGAAATTCACAGTAACCGACAGATACACGGCTTGTATGTATCACGCTTGTTTTTCTTTATGCCTAGTTTCTCAACTGCATAAATCTTAAAGGGGATTCCCATCATAAACTCTGGCCAGAGAGCAAGCTGAGAGGTCATACATCATCAAAAAAGCAGACTGGCTTGAAGGCAAGCTCACAAAATAACTGACTGGGGATAGAAGGCAACCAAACTATAATCTCATGATGCATTTCAGCACTACGCTCAAATCAAAGGGTTGACCTTCCTTCTCCCAAACCCAACATTATTTTTTCAGTCCATATAAGCACATAACACTTACCGATTCATGTATATAATGTATGATATACTGTGTAACTGTGATTTTTCTACAGAACTATAACAATACTAAGCCATGTTAATTTCTGGATAATATCATATATTCTCTTTGAAACCTTCTCCAGTCTTGCAGTTAAAATATTATCCTTTTGCTCTGCCAAATACATTTTAATAAAACCTAATTGTCTAGTAAGTGAAATCATCTTCTTGCTGCCCTTCCATCACGACAGATATAGGAAACCTCTTTTGTGCATGGCACTGTTGGCTAAACACAAACTGTTTAGAGCAGAGATCTTCCTCTGCATCACTCCTTTACACTTCTTGCTAAATTCCTAACACACACAAACACTATTTTCTGAAGACGGCCATTAAAACAGTGTCTAACCTTCTGATTAATTAAACCGAGATACCCAGGGACCACCCTTTATTGGTACAGTGCCTCACACAAGTCCTCCCACACAACTGAAAATGCCCCTGTTCCTCACACAGATACAACAAATGATACCAGACAGAATAAGGAGCACACTCCCTGCTGTACTCTGTAACAGCAAACTTTGCTGCCTAGGAAAGGAAAGCAATGGCAGACAGTGGTCAGTAAATTAAGTCTCAGAGGATCTGAGATCCTTCTCTTAGTGTGAATTTCAGACAACATCATACATCTTACAAACCCACCTGCATTTTCTCACTGCAGTCTTGGTTAATTTGGCAAAAGACTGCCTGACAAGTGTGCTCACTGAGCTAGTTAAGCTATCATTTCCTATTAGTCTTAAATCTATTACCTTTCTATCGGACTTCTGAGCCTGATCCCTGGAGAGAAGAAAGAAACCAAACAAACTGCACCTACAACCATGATAAAACCTCTTGGCTCTCTACACAGGAGCCGACTTCAAAAGGAGTAAGGAACATGTACTGAAAATATGCAGTGTTCATCAAGGCAGCGGTGCAGAGACATGTCTGGAATAGGCAGTTCGTGTCCCAGAAGTAGTAAAGATGTCTCAGGACATAGTTTCAGATACAGTTCACCAGTTCCAACTACAAGCCCCTGTCAAAAACAGCACCCATGATCCTCTTCTCACCTTTCCCCTCTCCACAGAATAGAGGATATCCATGATTTCCTAATAGTGTGACTTATAGCACAAATAGAGCCATTCCCTTTCTCCTTTTGGGTTAGGTTTTTCTTGGATCAGTGATCAGTTGGCCCTACTCTCTCTAATGTCATTGAGTCACTGGCAATGGATCCAGCAGGAACACCAGTATGACAGCAAAATTATAGGAGTGGGCTACCTTTTATTCTTCATGCAAGCTTCCACTCAATGTGAAACAGCACCAGTATTTATAATCTCATGATGCAGTGCAAGGAAACAAGGCTCTATCTCCTTAGTACATCTCACACAGCTTTGTATTATGCCCTGTAGGTTATGTCCTTACTGGTTTTGGGGTCAGATACTGATCTCTTTCAGAAGAATATCCCATATTTATGACGGCAAAGCAACTCATGAATCATACAGCTGTGTTTCTAACATCTCAATAACACTCCTTAAGTGTCGTCCATTGCAGGAGAAAGCAAACCAACAGAAAATAAGAAGGGTTTTCTCTGCAGAAGAGTTTGATACATGTGCACTGTCCACATGCCATTTGTTTCCCCAAATCAGTCATACAAAACACTGAGAAATTTAGAAAAAAAAAAATTTTTTTGAATGAAGCAGAGATTCACAAATTACAACAGCAAATACTAGAAGTGCTCCTTCTTCTGCTAATACATGTAAGAATGTACATAAGCTGAATGAATCACCGCAAAAGTTTCCCATATAGTCATGGAGAAAGCTTTGCTATTGAGACTATACTCAATTGAATTTGAATAGGTATTTTTGGAAATCTTTAAAAATAAAACAGATTTATGTTACTATTACCCAGGATCAGGTAGAACATGTTTATGTATATAACGACATGAGGATGAATGGCATTCTTGAGATATGAGACAAGATAATTTTGCTGGAGATGAAAGACACAGACAACAATATTGGTTTGTTAAAGGGTTTTGTCATTTTAGCCATTTCTTTTCATAATTCAGTCATGATAAGGGATTAGAATGGAGGCAGATCAAGAAGAATTAGGAGGAGAATTCATAGTAAGATACATAATCTTCCACTAATAATCTGAGAGGACAAAACGCAGGCAAAGAAACAGATGAGACTGCAGATCTGGAAACAAAAAGACTGATGAAAATTAGCGGTTCATTATCCTCTCTATTTGAGGTTTAATTGTGGGACGTAAGTCCCACATTTTTATCTCCTTTTAACAAAAGCTCATGGTCCCACTCAGCAAATACGTCAGGAAGTGCAACTTTACACATCTAAATCAGACACATTTACCAGTTTTTAGAAACTGGGCCAAATCCTGCAATGACCAGGAAGACTTTCACACTTCACGCTGAAGCCAACCAACACTCTCCATCCTAACTTCTTGATAGTAGCCACCAGCTAATAAATTCACTGCCCAGTCTCTACTACCAATTAAATTAATCCAGCTTCCGAACATTTTTACCATGAGAAGTATTACTTCTCAGAATAGTCTTTGGCACAGTCAGAGACTGATCCCCACCTCCAGCCTCATGGGATGGGAACAAGCCCTTTTCTGAAGCTGGTAACTGACAGACAAAGGTTTTACTTCAGACCAAAAGATCTAAAGCTGTAGGTCACTGGAGGATATTAAATGATAAGCAAATTCACATTTCTAAAGTAATTCTACCAATTTATTAGCAATGCTAGTTCCTGTTCCACAGTAGGGGAGATAATAATGAAGCCTTGTTAAAGGGCAATGTGATATCTTTTATGTAATGTCTTTTTTTTTCATTTGTGATAAAGTCATTAAAGCAGCACTGTGTCTTCCTGAAGACTCAAACAATAGTCTGCATTAAATCTCCTGTGCAAAATTAAGGATAGTCGTTCACTGGAAAAATAAGCATCTGTTCTGGCTAATGCTGATGGCCTTCTAAAAATCATTAAACTATTCTAAATTGGCAATGATAAACCAACGCAGAACTGTTTTAACTTTTTCCAAAGCAAAGAGTAAATCCATTTCCCTTGCAAATACTTCTTTGTTCCAAATCTGCCTAGTAACCTTTATCTCATAAGGCATGTCTCCCTTATGGACTGCCTAAATCCCATTCTCCCACAACGATCTAACTTGAACTCAGTGTCCTTTAAATCTGGGTTGGTAAAGGTTTGTCTTCACTGCACCGACACAGGCTGCAGCTCTGGAGTCCTGCTCACCTGTTCTCTAGTCACGGGCTCCAAAGATACGGTGCACAGGGCAGAGCTGAAATGTCAGCTCCAACTTCCTTTCAGCCTCAGCTGGAGACTGGGCTGCTTTGCAGTAGGCATAGCTTGCAGTTTCATTCTCCCAAGGTTACCCTAAAACGTCAGCTGGACTACACTTTTTTTGTTCATTTAATCCTTCCACTGCACTGCATTTTAAATCCACCTTCACTTGGTTTAGATATGTAACACCTGTACAGTAGAAATTTTTCAGGGGTATCAACCCAGGTTTGGGCACAGACCACTCAAACACAAATTGTGAAACAAAACAAAGTGTCTCCTAATAAGCAAGTTAAACATTCCCAAAGGTCATGCACAAATTTTAGGGAAGAACCTTACATTCTACTCAACCTCTATCGCAAAAAAGACAGAAAAGTCAAATAGGAAACCCAGAAATATAATGGATTGATTGCCTGGCTTGGTATCCAAATATAGCAGAAAAGTTATATAAAAGCTATATAAAAGCAAATATAAGCAGCCTTTGCCTAACAATTTGCTCTGTCCTGGTTCTCATCTACATCATGGATGACCTTCTACTACCACCACATGTAGTCAAGAGACAATAGGTGGGGAAGGTCAAGTTACCCAGAGCATCCCAGGGAAAATGAACTCTTTGTTAATGAAACACATACAGGCAGAGGGCGATTATTTCACTGCAGCTGTATGCCACAAAAGGTAAGTGAAAAACTAACATAAGGTTGAAACCTGGTGGTTTTTTTCCTCCTACTGTGATTCCATTTTAGTGGCGTAGTCATAAAAGGAAAGGGAATGTTCCCTCTTTCTGAGGTTCTTTTCCTTCTATGTTGTCCAGGTTTAGCAGTGCTCATTGTTCACTTTACCAAGATTGCTAAGCAGGGGTATTTTCTACTGATCGAGTCAATAGGTTGATGGGTTACTGGTTCACAAACTATGAAGAGCCACATGAATTTCAAAAAAAGGCTTTTAATAAAGTCCTAGGATAAACACATCATTTCATCATTAAACTCATTAATCTATATATAAATTAATTAACTAAATTGAAACCTTGGAGTAAAAATGGACTTAGATGCTGTGATCACGCCATATGCTGAAGTAATTCAGTGAGCCAGCATGGTACATGTAACATCATTATGTCAATTCCCATTTGAAGAACAAATGTAGGGCATCACTCATCTCCTTGTGGTCTTGAAGCCAAACTCAGATTCACCGAGGTTCCTTTGGCTCCCACTCTTTTTTAGTAATCCAGTGTTGGCATCAAGTGTCTTCTGAGAAAATCTTCACACCTCTGCCTCACCAACAGCAGTAATGCACAAGACACTCCAGGAACATGAAGGCAATGGGACGCACTGGCACTTGAGTGAGATCTGACCCAGCACTTGCCTGATGTCCCTCCACGCACACAGGCTTGCCTCCATGCAATCACTGCCCATGGCATGATTAGACTCTCCTCTGCTGTCTGCTCTCTCATCAAAGAATCATAGAAAAGGCCTCCAAGATCCTCCAGTCCAACCTCTGACAGATCAGCACTTTGTCAACTAGACCACAGCACCAGGTATAGCAGTTCCAGTCATTTCTTGAACACTTTCAGGGGTGGTGACTCTGCCACTTCCCTGGGCAGTCCAGTCAAGTGCTTGACAACCCTTTCAATGAAGAAATTCTTCCTGATGTCCAATCTGGACCTCCTCTGGCACAGCTTGAGGCCATTTCCTCTTGTCCTGTCACTGGTTGCCTGGGAGAAGATACCAACCCCCACCTGGCTGCAACCTCCTTTCAGGTAGTTGTAGAGAGCAATAAGGTCTCCCATGAGCCTCTTTTTCTCCAGGCTAGACAACCACAGCTCTCTCAGCTGTTCTTCATATGATTTACTCTCTAGACCCTTCACCAGCTCCATTGCCCTTCTTCTGACACACTCCAGCAACTCAACTGCTATGTCTTTCTTGAAGTGAGGGGCCCAAAACTGGACACAATACTTGAACTGCAGCCTCACTACTGCCAAGGCTGCAAGAGCCAGGACTGCAGGAAGGACCAGCTGGGTGTCCCACACAGTCCAGCATGCAAGCATGGCCAAACAATATCCAAATTCCCCCAGCAAGGTCCTTTCTGTGAATCCCACCCTGGAGCTCACCTCTTCTGACTGACATATGCATGTGTCCTGCAGGGAAGCGTTCAATATACCTAGAAGGAACAGGCACATATCCTTGGAATCCACAATTGATTTAATCTTAGTTTCAAGAAAGTTTTGTGGTAATTGCCTTATAAACACCCATCACCATCAACAGAGAGGACTCATCGAGACCAGGCTACTTAGCTATCACATGTGACAGTCTCCCACAGTGACACAGCAAACTGAGGAGCAACCCCATTTTCTTCATCATGCATTGTACAGCCTTGTCCCCAAAGGGTTAAGCGACATCCTCACACAGCACCACAGTGGAGTTTTTCTGTTGTCACTGGAAAGCACTGGACGCTGATGCTGGATAAAGTCAGA
This sequence comes from Oxyruncus cristatus, assembly GCA_013399855.1. Classification (NCBI taxonomy): domain Eukaryota; kingdom Metazoa; phylum Chordata; class Aves; order Passeriformes; family Cotingidae; genus Oxyruncus; species Oxyruncus cristatus. Next base: position 133,726 of record VXAY01002315.1, read on the forward strand.
TTAAAAACAAGATGTGTGCTTTCAGAAGCACAAGTAATTATCAGCATAACCGTGGAAGGCCCTTCATCGTGATCAATGTCTAAATCAAGATGATGCTTGTTTGAAATATGGTCCTAGATTTAAACAGGAAGCAATTCAAAGCAGTCCCATAGCCCTTCTAAGACAACAGCATCACAAAGCTTCATTAGCAAAGCATGATAACTCAGCACTCTCTGGTTCGTACAGCTCAGCACTCACCATACTGGTCAAAGGCCACTGGTGCTCCACACCCTGTTTCTTCCACTCCACAACTGACACAGCCTTTGTGATCCCCCAACCACATATGAAACTTTTTTTTTTCATAACCCTTAAACCATGCCTCACTTTTGCCCTTGCAGCAAACCTAGAGCCAAGAGCAGAATCCAAGCAGGAACAGCAAAAAACCCAGATGTCTTTCTATGGGTTTTGGAAAAGTTTGTCTTTTTGTGTTCAGCACCCTAAGTGATGAAGCTTTGGCCACTATGCTCAGAAGACTCAAACTTTAATCTTAGTTTGCAAATTTTCAAAGTAGAAATCGCATCTCCCTGTACACACATATGCTGCAATGGAGGTAAAAATCCAGGAACTTCAGGCACTATAAACAACAACACAGACACCACAATTTCAAATTCATACTACTGGGATCACACTTTAGTTCCCACTCGGTGCTTCCCAGTTATGATATTCATCTTCCCAAACAGCTCCACGTGCTGTTTTTGGTAATCACATCCTTCAAACACTTGTCCCTGTTATGTATACCAACATCCACATATTCAAAACAGTCTCCAAAGCACATGCTAAACATCTGCTTCAACCAGCTCTCTTTAGAGTTTAAGCTGTTTGCTGGAAAACTGCCATCCTAATGGCGAGCTCCTCTGTTAGTGAACTGGAGAATTCATTTTGTATTTATTGATTGTTCCCTAATGAAGAGTCATAAAGGTGCCAGAGACTCTTGACCAGACACTACTTAATTAGTACCAAAGTGCATAAAACCCCAAATCAAACTGAGCTCTTTGTCCAACGGTTCAGTCACTGGAAAAAAGTGACACCATTTTCTGCTAATACAGAAGTCCATAAAATTTTATTAAAGAACTCTAAGGAAATTAAAAAACTATACAGGTCATTCATTTCCTTCCAGTTCCTAAGACACCAAATAAGGTCTTCCAGAATCAAATAACACTTTGCTAAAGGAACTATTCTTCATAAAGGACCCAGCAATATGCATCATGCACAGAATTTTATTTTAAACTAAACAAAGGCAAATATTAGTGAAACTTTTGTCTTCTGAACGCTATAGAGAAATGTTTCTGTTACATACAAAGCCATGATGCAAAGCATCCAGAAGATAATAAAAATTACCTCTAATGGACCTGTCTTTACATAATTGTGGCTCATACAACAGTTCAATTTTTAGGTTCCCTCAAACTACACTCTATTGGAGTATTTTCTGAGGGTATTTGCTCTCAAAAAGGCAGAGAGGTGAGCAAAAACTCGATTAAATATCAAGCTTTTTTTCTCTCAAACTTATAGCCTCAAAAACATCCTGAATAACTGGTATTTCCTTGCAAGTGTTTCAAATTAAGTTATCCTGAAAGTTAGCTCCCTCTCTTCCATATAATTTTAATTCTCTATTAAGTAACTGAGAAAATAGCAGGAAGGGAAAAAGCCAACTAAGAGGAGGAGGCAAAAGCCCATCCCTACAAGGCAATAGCACTGCTGCTTCTATTACATTCCTCGTTGAAGGCACCTGTCTTCAGATTAGTAAGGTAGCATGGATTCTTCGGGATAATGCAAGATACGCACAAGGAAACAAATTGTCATAAAATCCATTTAATACATATGCCCTCACAGTAATCTACAATTACTGATATAAGTATTACCACATATGCAAGAAAATAACCTTCCATTTTCCTAAAACCTATCGCTCCAAAGCCAAGTTCTGAAAAAAAAATTCCAAGTCCTATTCATGATCTGCTCTGTACTCAGCAGCTGATGTGATACCAGCTTTAACCATCTGAAGGTTCTAGGCCTCTTATCTTAATGATAAACAAGTGTATTTCACCACAGAGCAAGCAGGTTTGCATAAACAGAAAATGGAGCAGGACAAGCATATAAATGTTGAAACAATCACACTAAGGCAAATATCCCATGACGATAGAATAGCAAATATATTTATATGGACTCCCCAAACATAAGAATTTGGCTTCTTTAGTGCAATCCATTCTTTTTTCCTGGTTTTGTTTGTTGGTTTTTTTTACTGCATCTTTTTATTTATAGTTGTAAAATTATACCAACACCATCCCAGCTATCCCAGATAATTTTAGTAAGTCTTCTGCAGAGTTTTATTCCAGATCTCACCAGTAAAACCCCAAGAAAATAAGCTCCAGAACAGTGGACATAAAGAAAAACACAGAAAAGAAAATGGGAGGGACAGCTAACCACAGAGAAGCTGGGGAAGGGTCACCAGAGTGAGGTCACACAAACCTCTTCTTACCCCTTGCTCAGATTCCAGCAGCTCTGTTTTGACTCTGACTGCCGGCATCCCATCAAGCATTAACATTCTGTTCTCAAAGGCGCTGATGTCCTAAGACAAAAGAGGACAAGGTTAATAAAAAAAAAAAAAAAAAAAAAAAAAAAAAAAAAAAAAAAAAACAAAAATGCAACCCCCATTCCCAACAAAAACAAACCATTCCTTAATTTTGGGTTNAAAAAAAAGAAAAAATCTTGTTTTAATTCACCGGTTTAAGTTCTGTGATACTATATAAGTAAGTTTCTTTCAGGGGAATGAAGTTAACAAAGATATAATAGTTATTTGAAGGAGGAGCTTCCAAGTTACTACTTCTGTTAAAAAAAGTAAATTATACTTTTAGTTACGCTTAAAAGAGAACTAAGTCTCTGTAAACAATAAGGGAAAATCATCTCCAATTACTATTTTGTAATTTGAAATTAATCACACAGGTGCACATATATTAGTTCCTCACTTCAGAACTGGAAAAGAGAGCAGTGATGGCAAATTGTTTCAAGTTTTTGGTAGTTGATTTGAATCGAAACATTTGTACTTCTGTATTACCTGGAGAAAGCATATGCTTGCGTTCAGAGAAGTTATGGTGAAAGCATGTACATACACACACAATCAATTAACACAACTCCTCATTTTTCTTATCATTCATTGTATTTTAAAGTTACCAGCATTTTTCGGTGAAAATCTCCACACACTCACCTCTGACACAAGACAGAGAAAAAAGCATGTTAAAAAACACGCACTGCCCATGTGGTAATGGGCCATATATGCCAAGAGCTTCAAGCTGAAGAAAGATTTGCAGAACTGCGCTTCCCTGAATCAACATCCCCGCTGTGAAAGTCTCATCCTGCTGTTGCTGAAGCAGTTTATGGAGATACACAAAACTTCTCGTGTCTTCACTTCAAACGCTACCTCAACCTGAGTCAATTTTCTACTCCAGCTAAGGCTCAAAGATGGTGTCTGAAAGGAAGTACCTTCATCTGCCATTTAGTCTGGGTAACACATAGACAATAAAAGCCATTTTATCCTTCAAGCTAGAATCTACCCTTACAAATCCAGACACCTTGGGTCAGTGGTACAGAAACACAGAGATGTCACAGCTGTTTTTCAAACAGTGAAACTACAGCACGTATCACTTATAAGTAACTCATTCACAGTCAGTTATTTACATGCAGCCCTGTTTGGAAGTCAGCACTCTAAACCAGAAACTCATCTCTGCTCTGTTACCTTGTACTCCTTGGTAACCACATGGTAACAGAAAAAAACACTTTTCCCCCTGTGTTTCAAGGGCAGCAGATCTGTTCAGCACTGCATGGTGCCATTATTCATACGAAGTATGTTCATAACCCTGTTTCTTACCATGGTTGCTGCAGAGGAATTTTAAGGAAAATGGTCTTATCCTAATGGAGCTTCCAAAATACATTTTAAAAACTTGTATTACTTTAAACATTTCCTTTTTTCCTGATACACCTCATCCCAGGACCTTAATTTTCAGGGATATAAGCATCCCAGAAGCTGTTTATTTTTTTATTTATTGTAATTTAAATAACATGTTGAAAAGCAGGGAAACTGATATGCCCATGCTCCAATGTAGTGCCACAAGCAGAAGCAAATGACCTGTTTAAAATCCCTGTTGCACTCACTTTGAACCCTGCATGGTTTGATACTACAGGGCAGGCAGGAACTCAAGGATGAAGCAGATAAGCAAATGCAATCTCTATTTTTTTCCTTTAAAAGTAGATTTAGGTATTTGATAAAAAGCTCTAAATGCTTAAGTTATAACATTTCAAATCAAACAAGTAGTTTTCAGCGGAACACCTCTGCATTCAAACATGTGAATGAAGGCCAATCAAGCTATTGAGACGTCCCAGTCCATGCTATGCTTCTTCTGTGTATCTACTGTACTTTTTAAACTTGACAAAACAGGAAGAAGAAAAAAGTTATTCCCATGTCTTTTGCACAAATAATTTTGTGCAACTTGATCCTTACTCAGTCTTTGAGGCATGAGGTGGACAAAACGCAGGAGGGTCTTCAATGCCACAAAGAAGTTGGATGAAATCACTCTTGGCTTTACATCCTTCTTCCCAGGAAGGGCAGTGCACTGTTTACTTATTAGCAGTAGATCTCAGGTGTCACTGAGCTCCAATGTGGGGTGAAGAAGGCAGGACCCAGTGTGGCATTCATGGCTCCCCCAGTGCCTATTCTGCAAGCAGAGCAGTTCCTCTCCTATCTTGATTTATAGGAAGCACAGTTGAGTTTTACAGCAAGATCAGGAATACACCATCATGAAGCATCCCTTAGGCTGTTTAGCTCATAGACAAAGAAGAATGAACTGATATTGCACTGTGTCCCTGAGGAAGTCTTACCCGCCTGAGCAAAGGGACAAGGCCGGCTCACACAGGAGGCACAAGCTGAAGGAGGGGGGAAGACAAAGCGCCACAGAGGAAAGGCAGGTTTAATGAACTGTTAGAATCTGATTAGAGGCTAATGTCCCTTTTAGTGCTTTGTACCAATTTACAGCTGATATACTTGAACCATTTTTCCCCACTGGCTGTGATAAACTCATTAGTTTTAAAAATGCAAGCTAACCAGAGCCTTTGAAGTTTAAAACTGATAAATCATGAAAACCTGACTAGTTCATGTACCATTTAACACATTTACATCTAACTAAATTTTCATAGTGTTCACTTCCCCTTTTGTTCTCTAAAAATCTTATTTCTTAAAAGCAACCTTTCGAGTGCTGGTCTAAAGAGCAAATGCTCTGGCTGTGAAAAGCTCTGGCTTTTGGGTAATTCATACTTCAGAATAGCAATAATCACAGGAGTAAATTCTTTCCAAACTATTTGATCCCTTCTGCATTTATAACTGGAAGTACATTGTGTGACACATCCTGGGGGGACACTGCCAAGTAGTTCCAGTCTGTGTGCTATACACAGGGATAACACGTTCAGCCCTAGAAAGCTGATCTTTCCCAACTGTGCTCTCCTGCCATAACCAGTTTTGCACTACAGTATGTACAAAGTCATGCAGCAAATAGGATCTAATTGCCGAGGTTTGCATACAGTGGGCCGTCACCTAAGCCAAAGGGGTTTGACTTATTCTCACAGGGTCTGGATGTGCTAATTGAATTCTCCCAGGAGCCTCTAAGGTCAGACAAGCAGATGGACCATCCACACCTGAGTGAGGCCAGGCTGCTCCAGTGCCCCACGTTAACTGATGACACTCACGAGACCCACCAGCAGAGACTGGTGATATGACTTATTGAGTCAATGAATTATTCAAGCCACAGTCCTTTCCTGGCTCACTCAATCCTATTCATCAACTGTGGTAGCTAACTTCCACCCCCAAAATCACCCAGGTGAAGGTTACCTAAATTCGTGTGACAGTCCTTCCTTCTCTATTCTCCCACCTCAGCCCTCCTGGTGGACTCCAGTTACCCACCCAGGTAAAGCATATAGCAAATGTAGGTCCTAAACTGGGCATATAATGAAGCCAAACACTGCATGACCTTACCAGAACATCTGTTCTCTTGGATAAGTAATTCATCCTAAAAGAGATCGCACTCTTTCTCAGTGCCACCCACTGGAGCCTTTCACTAATCACTTTCAGACATTTAGTCCCTTGAAACATTAATCAAAAACACAAATCATATCTAGGTCCGCACAGGCAACTGCTATTACAGCAGTTGTTACCAAAGGCAGATAAGCTTTCAAGCTTACAAGCTCTTTTTCTGAGAAGCTATGGCAATCAGTTTAATGACCAGAATCTCCCCCCTCCTAAAAGGCCTACATTTTCAGTACAGCACCACTGTAACCATAACTGGCATTTTCTTAATGAGGATGATTTTCTGCTGCAACTTTTAATCAAATTTATCTTCAGCTACTTCAGAGGAAGAAAAAACCAAAAACCTCATTATCTCATCCTTATACAACATCACCACCCACCCAGCATCCTATAGCGTTTATTTAATTATGAATTACACTATTATGACATTTGGCTCCATCCACAAGAAGAGCTAAGGTTTTGTAGCCAAGTTTTTAATTTGGCCAAGCCACACATATTGAGAATCACACTGCGAACTTTTTACAATCACAGAGGAGTTGGTGTCACAACCACTCACTCTCCTGTCCTGAGACATCACCAAAGACATCCCTAAACCCCGTTCATAGTCTCTTCTAAGCACAAGATGACGCGAAACCGCACGTCCCCATCCCACATCACAACTGTCTCTCCCGCTCTCCAAGATTTTCCCATCGAGCTGCTCAGTACTAAAGCATGATAGGTCCAACTCCATGCCACCCCAGGAAGAAAGCATTCAGCTCAGGCTTCAGAGTACCCAGAAAACTCAGACCTCACACTTCCTGCATGGACTGACAAACATTACCTTCCTTCCTCCTCTTGTTCCATTTCATGAACACAAGCAATATAGAGAGGTAAGGTGGATGATGCCAGTTACTGCTGTCACTAATGGAAGTTACAGGCTTGCTTAGTCACACTGAAGAGTTGCACACTGGCAAGACAAAGCCACTGATGGTTCTGCCTTTCCCATGACGACCTATAACATTCAGCTGATAATTCAAAGCTTCATAACTCTGGTGGCTTGACTTTTGCTGTCTACCAGATGCCCACCCAGTCACTATTGCACTCCTCCTCAACAGGACAGGGGAAGAACACAATATAGAAAAGCTTAGGAACCAAGAGAAAGACAAAAACATTATTTATGAGGTACCGACACAGGCAAAACAGACTTTACTTGGGGAATATTAATTTATTGCCAATTAAAATAGACTTTGACAGTGAGAAATAAAGATAAAAACCTAAACACCCCCAAAATAGACTTTGACAGTGAGAAATAAAGATAAAAACCTAAACACCCCCACCCATTCTGCTCATGCCCAATTTCACTCCAACTCTTCCTTAATTTTTCTGTACAAACTTAACTTTAACATGACACACATTTTGAGAATGAAGTATCAGCTGAGGGAAGAGCAGTCTCAAATTCAATATTCAAGCTACAACAAAAGTTTCAAGTTTAAGGGAGTACGTCTTAACAGCTAAGAGCAAAGAACAACCCTCAAGCAGTCTTTCTCTCCCAAAGCTATGACATATAACTTTACCTGCCTCATCTTCTATTACTTTTACAAAAGTTTTCTGCACGTGCAATAATTTCTTAACTCATTATTATATTTTTATTTCATGGCTCAAAAATCTGGAGTGTTTTTGTTGTCACAATGCTCTTGACAGCTCATAAGCATGAATGTTTAAGTCTTCCTTTTTTATACAGATATCCTAGAAACATTACTGAACTAATCATGAAGTAACTTATGTCAGTTATATGCCCTATCAATAAGATTATCTTGTTGATTTTTCTGAACATATATACCTACATTCATATTATTCTCAATACACATTACTACACTGAAGTTATTCATCAAAGCAAGAGACAGCATAACACATCAGGGCAAAAAAATCCACTCCAGGCAAAGTTTTTGAAGACATGACAGAACCTTTTAAGGATATGGCTAGTTTTCCAAAGTGTGAAATTGTTTTTTCTCTTTGTTTCAAAGGATAATACAAGAATGAAAGATTACCATCTCTCATCAACTGCCTAGAGAGAGAAGGCCAAGAAGAATCACTCAGCTGTCAACCACCTCAGTTTCCTAAAGACCTTTATATAACATACAATGAGATTTGTTGGTCACTTCAATGTGGCTCTCTCTAGGATGAGGCATACATAACATTGTCACAGTATGTATAAGAGCAGTTCATTCCAAAAGGTGGAGGAAACAACTATCCAACAGAAAGAAAGCAGTTTCATATGGCTAGAAGATAATCACTCAACTGGAAGTTCTGCCAGGGAATCAAGGGTAACAGCCCGTGTCTTGCTGTAAGATCTTCATCATATCTAATTATGTCTATAGCTGTGTGAAATGTTCATAATGAAAGTACAGATTCTGGTAGTTCTGCATTTTACTCCGAATTTGAATTTCCAGTCAAATTCACCAGAAAAGTACAGGCTGCATTCACTGATGTGTCATGGAAAGCCACCAAGTTTCTTGAGAAAAAACTGAAGTAAAGCCTTAGCATCCATATTGTTTTCATGTGAAACTGGAGTTCATTCGAGTTCACTCCCATTCACAATGAAACTCCCTTAGTGAGAAGGGACGTGGACATGCATCAGCATGGCATCCAGTGAAAAGGGAGGCACCACAGCTCTAAGCTTTCCAGGAAGGCCTCCAAGTGTGGTCTCTTATTACAGTTGTGTGTGCCAGGTAGAGCCCAGACCTCAACAGCAGTTGTGACTTGATTCTGTCAATGCCCAAGAGGCCCGTGCAAAGGTTGGCCTTCAGCTGTCTGTCCTGCTAAGATCTTCATCTGATGTACCAGACCACGTCCAGCTGTATCCACTGCTACCAGTACAAAGATGTAGACATGCAATACAAGCTACTTGGATTCCTAGTCCAGTGCCTAGATCTCTTGGAAGAAAATAATACTAATTTTGAAGACAGCAGACTTTCCAAGGTTATGAAGTATTCAAATGCCTACGGACATAGCTATGTTGTAATTTGCTGTATTCTCACAAATCTGTCTCCAGGGAAAGAGTTCAACTCCAGACAATATTCAGTGAAGAGAATCACGATCTCGAAGGGTGAGAGATCGTTAAATCTGCTAAAGTCTTTTTGATTAGTTTGGGTTTAAATTAGTTTTAGGGAATATAAATAGAACAAAAGAGATGTGGTCAGCTTCCAGGTGACAGAGAAGTGTCAAGTGCATTGGAAACTAGAGGCCAATCTGCTGTTTCTCAGACTCAGCAGGCAACCCTGTCACCTTCAACAGCTTAAAATCCCTTTACATCAGCTCCGCTGTCCTGCCAGTTTTAGCTGTCTCCACAAAAATGTACCGATCCTTCCCATAGTATGGGGTTCAAACATAATGTTACAAGTAACAGTATTTACACCACAGACCCTCATGTAAGTTTTATCAACATTAAAAATGGTTTCACTGTTTTCCTTCTAACACAACATTCACAGAATATTTGAGTTTTTGTGAATACAAATGGATTCCTTAAGTATTTGTGGATTTTCTTTGCCTTACACTTAAAAGTTTCGCTTCACAAAAAAAGTCCAACCTCCCTCCTCCCTCCCCCGCCCAAAAAAATCAGCAAAGAAGAGCCAAAAAAGAGCCATCATTTAGGAGAGACACATACTCAAGAAAGGGTACGTGTGCAAAAAGCATGCATGACACATTCATCTTTACACTGGATTTATTTAAAAAGACATTTTTTCAGAACACTCAATGGTACACCATAGTAAACTCTTGACACTTTCTCCTTTGGGTTTTTAAAGTACAGACGAATAGTGAAGACTACTATGAAGTGGAAATTTATGACTTTTTGACAAAAAACCCCCTACCAATTGACCTAGATTACCACTTTTCCTTGACTACTGTTATAAGGCAAGTGGTTTCAAAACAGTACTGCTCAATTTCCAAAGTAGTGTTCTACTATCTTACGTCAACTGTCCTTGGGTTTGGAGAAGAGTTTAAAGATGAGTTTGAAGATGACGCTTAAAATTAAAAACAAACTTCACCACCTGCCAAACAAAAATTGTAATGGGAAATGTAAATGAATTTTCCTAGTCCTACATTGATCAAATTTTCTGAAGAAATAACACTACATAAAGGTTACCTTTATTATTAAGTGGGGTATTGCCTCTACAATTAGAATTGAGAAGAAGTTACATGAACAGCTAGCAAAAACAGTTTCAGGTCAGGTTTTCATTCAAGAGGTCCCCTGACCTTTGTCTTCACAAAAAGCTTAAATCAAAGCTTAAACAATCAAAAAGTCTCAGGTCACAAGACATTTTTAAATAACTTCTGATCTTAGAAGGAGTATGTGATATCAATAAAGCGTCAGTGGAATAATTCTATCATCTGACAAAATCTTCCTGTCTCTGTCAGTTGTCTAAATTACGACTATTTTGTATTTGCTGAGCAAATTAATATTGAGTGGCATTGCCCAGGAGCTTACCAGTAAATACACAGTGACTAAAATTTTACTCTTGAATTCTGGCTGTACCAGCACTGGTCAGAAAAGGAGCTACTGAAAGCACAGTTTGCTGGTTGGCACACTTTCCCCCCACCTGCCAATGTGCAAAATCTGCTTCCCTAAAGACAGATACAACATGGGAATATTTATCATATAGCAGTAGCCACAGTTTAGTCCAAAATTCGTGCATGAGATGTCATGGGCATGCCAAACATAGCTGCTCTTTGCCAAGAAGAGAAGATGCCGTCTACAGGATCTGCTTTGCACCATCACTCCTTGCAGTCCAAAGGGACCACCACCTCAAAACAACAGTGCCTTCAGCTCTGTGATCACAGAGCTCCAGAGGCAGCAGTGAAACAACGGTACAGGCAGTTTCACAGGCCTGGGCATCACCACTTACTCCAGAAATTATGCTGGCCCTTGACATTTTGCATTTCAAAGAAACCAAACAAGCTACCAACAACACCGTCTGCCCCACAGTTGCAGGACCGGTCAGTGCATCATATCCAACTCTTCAGCCCAGGGAGAAAATTGTTTCTCCTCCAGGTGCCAGGTTCCCTCCCCTAGCGTAAAATATAGTGATAAATTGACTGTCGGGACCAAAAGCCGACTTCTTACAAATCGTGGACATTACAAACTGTATCCTCTGAATAAGAGGAATATAAGGTTATGCCAATATTAAATATGCCTAGCGCCTTCCAGAAGATAAGCCACACAAATGTCAAGCAGCTGATACTGCTTCTACCAAGCAGAAGGGTTTCTCACTGATCTGGGAGCTCTGACATACAGGCAGAACTAAAAGGAAACAAGGAAAAACCAACTTTCGTAACCTTTAAAATTCAGGAATTTCAGTTAAGCCTTATTTCCACTTCAGATTTGCTTTGTTCATAAGCAATTTTTAAAAACTTTTCAGAATTTTTTACTGTTTAAGACAGAGCAGTATACGGCACGCGTACAAGAACTTCATTCTCCAAAGTCAGTTGCTCATTTCCAGCTCAAGCTTGTCATGCTGCCAGCTACAGAGAAGAAGCCCTGGGGAGGAGGAGGACATCCTTGAGTGCAGATGCACCCTCCAATCCCAGGTATTGTAGGACACACCCTCAAGGTGTGCAGATGGTTCTCACAGAGCCTCAGAAACCGTCACAGCTCATGTACGAAGTCACAGATACAACAGGCAGTAGGGATAAAACCAAAAGCGTTCTTTCAATGGCCCTATTTCAGCTGCTAGGAAGAGCTTGACTGCAGTCTTTGCCTCAGAAGCACAGAGTGCCTGTGTTAGCAAGAGCAATACAGAGATCACATGATTCATGCACAGGCCAAAATATCACAGGAATAATTAAATAAAGCTGAGTGATTGTACACTCAGATGAAAAAGACTATTTGCCAGAAACTGAGCGTTATTCCATCACCTTTTCCTTTACCTTTTGGACAGCACCTTACATGCACGCAGAGGAATAGTAATTGCTTTATACGCCTCTCACAAACTCATTTCTTATTCTGACATGTGAAAAGAAAGGGTGTAAGCTCTGATGAAACTCCCATTTAACACCCTGTCCCAACTCAACCTCTGTTCTATTTAACAACAGTTTGAGGTTTCCTGGTCCCCACAGGTTTCAGTGCAAACTCCTGGGAAAATGTTAACATTAAAGCTGGTGCGTAGTACTCGGTACATTTCAAAAAAAGGGAAACCTGACTCCTGTTTACTTAGTGAATGAACTATAAAGTACCTTCATTCATGAATAAGAATTTGTAAGCATTCACCAAATATGTGGAAAAAGTGTATAATATAATATATAATAATAATGTATATTGCTTTCAGACTGCTCACATCAACTTAGACAGAAGCTGATATCTGACTACTCACATGAGATACTGTCTTACCCAAAACAGAATGACCAAGATGCTTATGTATAAAACTGTCAAATTAGATTCCACAAGTAATAACTTAAAATGGAATGAGGGTCCACTTTAAAGGCAATTCTAATTAAGTGTTAAGAATTTCTAATTAACAAGTTTTAAATGCTGCCAACACACATTTCCCATATTCTCAGAGAAACTATGATTCCTCAAACATGTTTAAAGAAGAACCACACTGCACAGAACAAAATTACTGCCAATAATTAAAATAACCATAGACTTCAAGATTAAAGAATATTTTAAGTAACATGGATAGAGTCATAAAAAACACAGAAAAACATCAGAAAGAGATATACGAGTAGTACATATAGTACCACATTAACAGATGGTTTGAACTTCCATTATAACTTCTTTAAAATGCAGATATACCAAATTTGCTACATTCAGCCAATCAAACTAGGTAGATACACTAAATTTAAGGTTATAAAAAGAATACTTGAGTGTGTGTCTAGGCAAAGGACACGATAATGAATCAGTTTATAACACGTCATTTTACAGCATGAAATATCATGGAAAGCCTGGGGGAACAATGAATGCTATAGCCAATCTAGTTTTGGGGTTTTTTTAGGATTCCAGGATAATTTAGGTGGGAAGGTATGTCAGGAGGTATTCAGTCCAACCTCCCACTCAAAGCAGGTGCAACTCATGAGGTCAGAGCAGGTTGCTCAGGGTTATGTCCAGTCAGGTCAGGTCTTAACAACCTCAAAGAATGAAGATGGCACAACCTGCTCAATCAGGCAACAGCCCCAACTGGAGGGAAAAAAGGATTTTTCTCACACCCAGCCTGAACCTCTTCTTTTAATGCATTGTCTCTCGTTCTCCCACCACGCACAGCTACAAACTGTGCAATATCTCCCAAGCCCACTCATCCTGTCAGTTTTTGCCTATCTGACTCTGCATTCACCCAGGCTGTAAGAACTGTAACCCAGACACAAGAACATTGCTGGAGACACTAATGAAAGCCTTGCAAAAGCTGAGGTGAATAGTGTTCAATTCTCTACCCTCAGGCACTACTACAGTCACTTTACACTGCAGAAGGCAATCAGGCATGCTTTATCCTGGGTAACTTCATACTCACTGTTCCCAGACACCTTCTCTCCTTCATGGTGCCCAGAAGTCTGTTGGCAGATAACTCACTCTATGATTTATTTTAACATGGATTGGTCTGTAGGACCTCAGATAGCCCTTTTGGACTCACCTGAAGAGGAGTACACCATTTGCTTTCACCTAGTCATCAGGAATCTCCCATGGTCTCCAGCACCTCTCAAGCATGGTAGAGAAGGGTGCCACAGGGACATCAGCCAGCTCCCTCAGTATCCATGAATGCAGCCAGGTGGTTCCCATGGTCTTGTGTGGGTTGAGTCCTCTCGGATAATCACTCATTCATGACTGGTGGTTCTGCTTCTTGAACCTTGTTAGTAAGCACAGAAGTCTACGAGAAGGCCATGCAGGAGAAAGCTCATATAGAGAATGAAAGCACCTTGGCCTTGTCAGTGTTCACTGTCAATAACTCAGCCACTGGCCCATATTTTCCTTGCCCAGCCTTTTATTGATGTAGCAGTAGACATTCCTGTTGTCTCTGATATTCTCTGCAAGTCTGAATCCTAGCTGAGCTTTGGCTTTCCGGACACCATCCCTTTGTGCCTGAGCGGTATTTCTGTGTTCATCCTTCGTAGCATGTCTCTGCTTCCACCTCCTGCTAACTGGGATCCATGGGTTTTGCATGGGAAGCCATGACATCACCACAGAGAGAAGCTGGTCTTGTGACATGTCTGCTTGTCTGATGAGCTGGAAATTCATCCAAAAACAATTGGACTTTTCTACAGATTTGTTTATGAAGAGCTATCTATCAAGCATGAAAATACAGACACAACCTCTGGCTATGGAAGTATCTGTGGCCTAGTTTTTTTGCAGACTTGGAAGATGTACTGGGGCAATACAATCACACAACAATTGCCTTGCTACATCCTTTCCCTAAGCATCCGTTATTGACCACTGACAGAGGAAATAGATAAAGTAGATGGCCATTTGCTCCAATAGAAAACAGCCACATTCATGTTTATATGTCTTTTCTTTAAGTATAATACAAGCCAAAAACATAAAAGTTAAACCAGCTCTAAACCACAGCATTCCCACCTCAAGAAGTTACTCCAGAATGAACTGAATTCTTCTGCCAAGTATCTGGTACAGATCACTGCCAAAAAGGGACCTTAAGCTAGGCAGGCCACTATGTTCTGCAGGATTTTCCTCCCTGACATTTATTCCAGAGGTAAATGAGATGGTCGGCACACAGTATCTACAGCTTAGCATGGACTTCAAATAAATACCTTCAGAGCCCTCTTCCTTTGTTGCCCTCAGGCACCACTCTGTCGCTGCAAATGCAGAATACAGCCTGTCCATGTGCACTGCTGGTTTCATGACTGGTAAAAATCATGGCCAAACAATAGCACCCAGCCAAGCCCCAGCACACTGCAAGTTATTGCTGTTCTCACTGAAATACACAGAAGTATTACACCAAGCTCACAATGAAAATATACATTCCTACCTGCTTTTGAACTCCACCTTGCACCAGAGGTGCCCTTTACAAAAGCATTTGATAGAATCGTGTGTGACTGCTAAATGTTCCCCGCTGGGTCTTTAAATCCTCATTAGTGTTAAGTCAGAGCAACTGATTCCACGTTGCGCAGCAGGAAGATCTAACAAAGTATTGTGATTTGTAGCATCCTTTCTATAACTTAGCATTGCGCTCCCTTTAAAAATGTATGGTGACCCTACCCATGTCAAGGCTTTCGAGAAATAATGCACTGAGATAATTGGTTGTTTGGCATCATACACAGTCTTTAGAGCATGTGTCAAGCCCTGAGTCATACTAATATATTTAACATTTCTCATTAGGACATAAAAAGCAATTGTGCCTGTATAAATCACACATTTATTCCAAACACGTGGCACAGTTACACTGTGTAAAATGATCAAAACGATTTCCTGTCCACATTAGCTATGTCTCACATAGACTAAAATGCTTTTATTAGATTTACTTTGCACCACAAGAACTGGATAGGTTAAGCTGCTCATATTTTTAAGCAACAACCTCTGTACAGACATACAGTGTTATGTGTACTGCATCTCTCTGAAGATATCTGGACCACTAACATTAATAATATGATAAATTGCCTCCATCATTATTCTGGATGCTGAAATTCAATAAACATTACTAAAATATTCTGACCACTAAAGTCACAGCCACGGTGGTTACAGGAGCAGTGTTTATTAGACACTGAATGATTCTGGACACAAATCTGGTGAATGATTCCCTCAATCAATGTGGAATGCAATCACAGGAATTCTTTCCACATTGAAAGCTCATGCCAAGTCACCAGTTCACAAGTAAAGTGAAGAACTCTACGAATTTTTTCAGGAAAATGTATTTTTTTTGTAAAAATCACTCCTCATGGGACTTAATCTTGAAGAATCAGGGTCAGGCACCAAGCTTATGTTTTGTAATGAAAAGAACCAAAGCTATGTCATTGTCTGTCCCCTGGCTCAACGCAATCAAGACAGAGCTTCCATTCAATGTTTTGTGAGCATGTGTATGCCTTATGTATGTGGAGGTATACTTTATATTGTCTGAAGACATTAATAAATCCGTAATTTCAAGTATTACAGGAAAAAGCTTGGTAATTCTATCACCTGCCTTGTTCCAGGAAGAGTAAATTATCCCCTCTTAAGCGAAAATTGTGAAACTCTACCATCATTTAAGTTTAAAAGAGTCTCCAAAACATTCAGCTGGGATTTTCTATTGTTGTTGTTGTTTGGAGGTTTTCGTGGTTTTTTTCTTCTAATTGTTCTGGAGTTTGGTTTGGTTTGGTTTGTGGTTTTTTATTTTTTGGCAACTCTGAGTGGTCATTCGCCTGAAAAAGAACAGAACTCTAAATTTATTCGCAACCTGAAAGAATAATTGCAAAATCAGTGGATGAGATCTATTATGTTATAATTTATAATTGCAAAATCAGTGGATGAGATCTATTATGTTATAATTTATAATTGCAAAATCAGTGGATGAGATCTATTATTTTAAAACACAAATTAAGTATTAACCAGAATATAGCACAACTGGGAAGGAAAAAAAAAGAAGTCATATCCTCAACTGTGAGGAACTACTAGGCTAATTCAAGAGATCACTGTTAACACTTTTATGACTACATCTAACTATCAAGTCCTGTAGAATCCTACTCAGGCAAAACAAGCCTTTTAAATGGGTTCTCAGCAATCCTTCCCATTCTGCCATACAAATGCTTTAGCTTCAGACATAGAGGTTCATGCTCGGATTGCAAAATTTCAAAAAAAAATTAAGGGGGACACTACTAAGTACTTCACATGCTCATCATGCTGAATGGCCTACAAAGAGGTTACTAATACATGACCATGCAGGGCAGAATCTTGGTTGACCGTTTGAAACATTCCCCAGGGTTCAAAGCAGTCCAACCTAATGCAGAATGGAAATGCCCAGCTTCACTTGTTACTAGCAAGGAATATGGGTTCATCAAAGCATGATAAGTATTCTTAAGCTGACATCTCAGAAAGAAGTGAAGGAGGCAGACACTGCCATGGTACAACACCACAGGGAGTAGATGCTTACTCTTTTCTTCCTTTAAAATTTGTAAAACTTGTAAAATTTTCCAACTGAAAGCTTCAGGATATTTAACTAAATGAACAACAGTTTAACAAAATAACCACAGTCATGCTAGCCAGCACCTATATACTTTTGCAAATGCAAGGGTATCTCAGCCACACATAGAAAACCACATCTTTTTTCTGACTTACTAGATACGCATGAGTGTCAAAGAAAGTGTCCTACACCAATAAACAATGCTGGTAAACTGGTAACAATGGATGAGGAGAAGGCTTTTTTGCCTCAGTCTTCAAAGGCAACCTCTCTTCCCACACCTCTTAAGTGGATGGACAGCAGGATGGGGACTGGGGGAGCAGAGCTCCTCCACTGTAACTAAAAATTAAGTTCATGACCCCCTGAGGAACCTAAATGTATGTAAGTCTATGGGACTCAATGAGATGCATCCCGGAATCCTGAGGGAACTGGCTGATCTATTTGCCAAGATACTCTCCACGATATCTGAAAAGTCATGGCAGTCAGGTGAAGTTCCAGGTGAACGCAAAAAAAATGAAAAATTGTACACATCTTTAAAAAGGGTAGAACACGTGATTCTGTGAACCATCAACCTGCCAGTCTCACTTCTGTGCCTGGGAAGATGATGGAACAGATCCTCCTAGAATCTGTGCTAAGGCACACAGAGCACAGGGAGGTGATTCAGGACAGTCAGCACAGCTTCACCTAGGGCAAGTCTTGCCTGATCAACCTCGTGGCCTTCTGTGATGGAGTGACCACATCAGTGGACAAGGGAAGAGCTACAGATATCATTTATCAGGACTTCTGTAAAGCCTTTGACATGGTACCCCAGAACATCCTTCTCTTTTATTGGAGGCAGATGGATTTGATGGGTGGACTGTTCGGTAGATAAGGAATTGGTTGGACAGTCACATCCAGTCAATGGCTTAGAGTCCTGATGGATAACAGTGATAAGTGGTGTTCCTGCAGTGGAACCAGTGTTAGTATTTTCATTAATGCCATAGACAGAGACATCAGGTGCACCCTCAGCAAATTTGCAGATGACACCAAGCTGTGTGGCGCAATTGACACACCTGAAGGAAGGAATGTCATCCAGAGGGACAGGATCAAGCAGTGGGCCTACGGGAATCTCATGAGGTTGAACAAGACTAAATGTAAGGTGCCGTTCCTAGGTAAGTCAGTATCAACTGGGGGGTGAACAGATTGAGAGCAGCTCTGCTGAGACAGGACAAGGGAGGTGATTCTGCGCCACTCTGCTCTCGTAAAACCCCACCTGAAGCACTGTATCCATCTCTGGGGTCCCCAGCACAGAAAGGACATTGACCTGTTGGAGTGAGTCCAGAGGAGTGTCACCAAGATGATTAGAGAGATGGAACACTCCTCCTATGTGGAAAAGCCGAGACAATTGGTATTGTTCAGCCTACAGAAAAGAGGACTTCAGGATGACCTAACTGTGGCCTTCCAGTACCTGAACGGAGCCTACAAGAAAGATGGGAGAGGGACTTCTTACAAGTGCATGTAGTGACAGGACAAGAGGGAATGGTTTCAAACTGAAAGAGACTAGGTTTAGATTAGCTATTAGAAAAAAATTCCTTACTGAGAGGGTAGTGAGGCACTGGTACAGGTTGCCTGGCAAAGCTCTGGATACCCCATCCCTGGACATGTTCAAGGCCAGGTTGGATGGGGCTCTAAGCAACCTGGTCTAGTGAAAGGTGTCCCTGCCCATGGTAGGGGGGTTTGACCTAGATGATCTTTAAGGTCCCTTCCAACCCAAACCACTCTATGATTCTGATTCTGTGTAGGCAAATACTGGTAAGTCTCTTACGTTTGGATTAGAAATGAGGGACTTCTCTATCAATGTACAAGCATCCCAAAGTAGGGGAAGCTGTGGAGAAGCAGAGCAAGAGGAAGCTGTCCTAAACCCAGGTGGGGCTTCTTCAGATACCATCTCTTCAGAATACTCTTCTGTATCATAGGGTCTTGTGCTACATAGCTACACAGTATATTGGAAAGTCTGGAGGTTGAAATGAACTTTTCCCCTTGATTGCCTTGCTCATATCGTATTTAGGATTTTAGTGCTGTTTGGGGAACAGTTACACACACTTTAAATCACATTTGCCTGGTGTGATCTTTTATTTATTTACTCTAAAGATCCCCACGTGGGAGAGTTCAGAGTCACTGAGGTGGAAGAATTTCAATGTTTTAAAACACTTTCTGATGCAAACTCTGTCCTTATAAAAGATCCCTCAGTCTCTGATTCCACCAGGCTACAATGTGGACAGACCCCCAGCAAATATATGCCAACAGCTTATCATTTTGGAGCCCTCCTTGCCTACTGCAGCAACTCTTACTGATACAGATTTGTGACTGGACAGAAATGGCATGTTTACTAGAAACCCAGGCAAAAAAAGAAACTGGTAAAAAGAAAAAACTAACTTCCTACATCAACTGATAAACAGTAAATGCTATCCAGTATCCAGAGTAAATCTGTAAGAACTAATCCCAGCCTGCATCCTGGAAATAAGAGTGGAGCACAGCATATATAGTAGATTGACTAGTTATAGCAAATCACAGCTGAAATCACAGGATTTTCATTAACAAGAGCAGAAACTCACGGAATACTACATTCATGAAATTATGCCTTGTTTTCCAATAACCTGGTTACACATTAGGTAAATCAATGCCTTTTTTCCTGTGCAACATTGTATGAATTACTTGCCCAGGCTCTTCTAAAAGACGAAGCAATTGACATCAGGTTAACACAAAAGGATCTTAAAGCTGCATACAGCTCACAGAATCGAGAAACTAAGGACATCATTAACTCTTCTGCAAACCAGCTATGCCTAAAAGTAAATCTCTTCCTTCAGGCCAAAGTGGTAAGTAGCCTTGATCATTACAAACTTTTGTTGCAGATCAAAGAGCAATGGCACATTTATATTCAGAGTAATGTAATAGTCAAACTCTCGCTTGAAGCCAAATAGATGGCTGAAAAGCACACAATAGGAGCTGGGTGTTATTATCATCTACACTAAACTATTCTACTTTTCCAGTGTTTCTTTGTCCATTTTCCATGCTGAGGAGATATCATCAGCTAAAGTAGAGAAACAAAAACTTCCACACCAGCCAAACTGGGTCAACTGGTTTGAGTAAATTAAATCCTGAAAGCTTTTAATATTAAAGCTTCTTTCCAACATTTACCCAATTTGAAATTAGGAAGGTTCTAAAACTTTTGAAATTATTATCATTACCACTATAGAACTACACAGTAGGTAAGCTTGGTTTATAAATGCTTTCCATTTATTTAAATACATAGCAGTTAGAATAATTACCCAGCCTGTTAGGAGAATGTTATATTAAGCCATGAATTATCTCAAACTATATTTTTACCACATAAAACACATTTCCAGAGATGCATGTTGCTTGCCGTTCCTGAAGAGCTCTAGAAGTCTTCAATAAGACAGAAGGATGGCTAAATGGATTCATATTATTGTAAAGAAAGGTCTGGCTCCTTATACATGAATAGCCAGGATATTATGAACTCTCTGGCTCTCTTTCTGCATACAAAAAAAGATTATCCTTGGTTTCTGTAGAGATTATTAAGCCAATTCACTTGTTTTACATCCTGTGATAAAATGAACTCCACTGTCATGCCGCCTGGAGCTCGTGTATCTCATCCATTATGTAAATCTCCAAAGAGTAGTTCAGCAAACACCATCTCAGTTCCACTGCACTTAAGACAACCCACACATCTAAGTTCGTCTTCCTAAGACCAACAGAAACTCCTTACTTCTTAGTTTGCAAGAGAGATTCGCACTGTCAGCCCAGCAACACCAAAGCCCAAGCTCATAAAATTTTAAATGAAACTAAGACTGAACTACAAATGTTTGGGTTTTGAGAATTGCAACATCTTCTCTAAAAAAAAAAAAAAAAAAAAAAGCCAAGGAAAAATAATTTCTAGGACATCTTTTATGATGTGTTCAGGTTTTGGTGGTTAAGTTTTTTGTTTGTTTTATTTATTTATTTTCCCTGTTACAAATACTGCAACACTTCTATATTACTTAAAAATTAGGCTTTTGTTTTCACTTGAGCTATGCCCACATGTCCATCACAGCTGACTGCAATCACAGCTGCAGCTGACTGCTATCAAACTGAACAGCAAAAAACTTTCAGTGAAGTTCAAAAGACGGTGACAGCCTCTAAGCAGAAAACTTACCCTTTCCTGACTCATCACTAAACCTCTGCACAAGAAAGACTTAATGAATCACCAGAAGCACACATGAAGCACCACGCGGGAAGTGTAAGAGCAGGTCAAGATTCAGATTAATACCAGAAGCTTATTTTCTCTTTTAGACACATGTCCTTGGATATATGAAATATCATATCCGGTGGAATCATTATTCAGGTCTGTTAGCAGTGGATATCAGTATTAAAATAACTATCTTCTCCTTATATACTAGCTACTGAATTCTAACACATTCTTCTAAGCCTTCATATGAGAAGTGACAAACTGCCATTGTTTGACATTATTCTCTCCATGGCATGTCAAAAATACTAAAATCCAAATGCATTTATTTCTAGCACTAAATTCTTATTGTCAGATATGTAAGAAGAGGAAAACAAAAACGCATATGTAGTATTTCATTTTCAATGTATCTTAATCAGCACCACTGTTCAGATCAAAAACTACGGGTTTTCCCATTCTCATCGCAAAGTAAAGATTCACTCTAAAATGCAGTTAGCTGTGATGCTTCAGGATACTGAGAATGAATACCTCTCACAACAGATGTATCCTTTTTCTCCATGTAAACAGCTACATTCTTACAGATAATGACTAGAAACAGGTCATTGTGAAACAAGCAGAAGTAGCAAATTCTATATACCTCCATTGTAAACTTGGTTTTTTTGATGGATCATGCTCAACAGAACTGAAGATTACTCCATTTCTTGGAAACCAAAAACCTGAGAGCATGAATTTAAACATTTTTCACCCCATTAGGTACTTTGGAAACTTGTGTCATACTTCTGAAAATATGCACATCAAAATGGTCTTGTCAAACAGCTTTGAAATTAAGTGCCTCGCGCTTCCCTCTCTGGAGTAGTATAAACTTAGTCATTATTAGAATTAGTGTAATTGTTCTCTAAGTGCTCCAGGAATAAAAGGTGAAATGAGCCTGGTGACTGCTCTTTCATTCCCAAGAGAACGTGCCGAAGCAGACAAGTCAGGCTGCAAGAGCAGGAATGCCCAGGGATGCTTCAGAAACTCAAGGGCTGGAGAATGAGTCCAGCAGAGGGGAGCCTGGTGTACTCACCACGTCTGCACCAGTACAGCTTACAGGCAAAGGAGAGGTCTTCTCTTTCAGGGAGGACACAAAAATCCCATGGGAAGAACTGCCCTCTTTAGATTCCTACTGCTGTCTGCTGTCTAGGGAAAGACAGGAGCCTTCAGCAAAACGGCTGGAACTGAAGGGAACAAATCCAGGCTTTTGAGATCTAGTTCTCTGTGGACTACATCCCATCACTTATGACTAGGCCCCAAAAGAGGTATCAAGGCTGAAAGAGGAACTGAAAAAACTGGTTTGAAACAGACAGTGGTTTGGAAACACCAAACCAGGTTTCTTCCAAAAGTCTCCCAGCTTGTGCAGCCCTGGGCCATGCCTTTAGGCAAAATGAAGTATGCTGGGCCAGGACATTCATGGAAGCATTTCCTGATCTAAGCTAAACCAGTAACACGCTCATCTCACTTCCCAGTGTAGCCAGAACCAAGGAAATGGTTACATCAGAATTTCTCACCTAGATCTTTGGGCTGTTTCCATCATTTTATTTCATAGAGACTACAACACAAATTTTGGAGACAAGAGGCAGTGGCATCTGTTTCTGCTGCATCCAAGATGCAGGAACTCTGCTTTTAACACATCCCTCCCTCCCAGCAGCAGAACACAGACACACACCACATTTCCAACACAAGAAACAGGAACCAAGGGCATCTATGTCCACATTATAAAGCAATTTGTTCTTTTTGCTCAGGGGTTAGTTTTTGCTAATATCTTCAGGATGAAGTTTTTTGGATTTTTTTCACTCCCACTATGAATTAAAAAACACACAAACAGAAAACCCTCAGCCCCACAAAAAATATTCAAACTTTAAAAATCAAAGCAACAGTTACAGGAGGACTCCGATCACAGGATACATTTAAGCTCCGAATGACTTTAATCAAATGAAGTTATCATACACCAAGCCTTACAAACAACAGCAGTAATACAAATTATAGATGCTAACATGTTTACTAAATACAATCATAAAGGGATATCTATTAATTGTCAAAAGTAGTTTAACAGGTAATCTACAGCACTGAGTTATGTCAGTAGGGGCTGAAGCAAGCTCTCACCTACATCCACAATTTAAAACCCACAGACCAACATCACCACCTATCTCTCTGGGAAGAAGTGATCCAGGCAACAACAGCAAGAACTACCTTAGCTTTACAATGACATTTAGTAATTTTAACGACTTCAACTGTGAAAAGAACATTTTAAATATTCCACATTTTCATCACATTTTGTCAGTTCTAGACTAACAACTCTCCTGTGAACCGCACTGCATTGTGGGCTGCCTTACTCCCACACTCATCACCTCACATGAAGGTTGCTGCCATCCTCTTTCAAGTAATTCTTTATTCTTCCTATTTCAAAAAAATGTTTAATAAATAGGATTTTAATTCAAAAATCAATGCATCTGGAACATTCCACAGCAGCTCCAAGCAGAGCAGAAGTCTGTTCGCACACTGGGATGCAAACCCTGCACACCCACTGATGAGCCAAAGCCTCCTGGGCAGCTTTGCTCTTGAAATTACAACTTTATTATATAATAAGATATCTGTAACTACTGATTTTAAAGCAAAGCTTGAGGGATCTGCAGAAGACCAGGCTTTAACAGGGCAAGTCTAACCCACGTGCTTATTATGCCCTTCTGAAGTGTTAGAGTGCAGAAAGGCCACAGGTATCTTCAGCTAGTAAAATAACACTTCTAAAATATATTGTATTTTTTATATATAAAACTTAAAAGCAATGGCAAAGATTCTCCATAGATGTTTTCCCTCCACTCACACTAGCTGGAACAAAATACTAAAAACCCTCAAAATCATAACCCAATTTGATTTAAACTCGATCAGATCACAAGCCAACCACTAAATATGATTTACTCCTAACTCCAGGTATGTGTCACCAAAATAATTAGGAAATTAATGGAATGGAACCAAGACCCAGGACCTCTAAACAAGAAACCTTTTAGGTTACTAAAGCATCTGTCTAGCAGAAATGAAGAAAGAAGCTCTGTAGAACAAATTTTGTACTGCTGTTCATAAGGAAAGTCTAAAAGGAACACCAAGGTCTTTCCAGAAACCATTCCATAACTTTAGAACGGCAAAGGTAACGGAACAAGCTTATATGCAAACACATCAAGATGAAGTGGTTTGTTGCAGGTACCTTAAATGTCTTTTTCTCTTTGGAAAATATCAGTGTTGCAAATGACCCCAGCAATTTTTCAGCCATAGTGATCAGTTCCAAATTCACCCCACCCCAGCCCCAGCAGGGCTGAGCTGACAGTAACCAAACCTAGGGGCTAAGAACACCCAATGGAAAAAGACTTGCTCCCAATGGGAGCAAGAGACAGCACAATATGTGGCAGCTGATATAAGGAACAGAAAAAGAAAGAAAACCTCTGCTGTTCCTCCCTTTCCTGAATACAAGGTTTGAGGAAAAGCTTTCCTCCCACTCTCCCAGTTTCAGTGTAACTTCTATATTTTCCAGAGACAGCAAGTAAAAGCAGATCTGTCCTATGAATATGACTAAGCTCCAGACAACAAACTACCTGTTATCTATTTACATTTTGAAATACTCATTAAAAATCAACCACCAACTGACTGTTAAGGGACCCATCTTGATAAATGCTAGATAAGAGATGAGAACGAGGCTAGTCATTTTTAAGCGGTCATTTGTTACATTGTTTTATCCAACAAATTTATAATCATAATAAATTGAAAAAAACCATCAAACTACAGCCTCTTTGCCTGAGAGTAATCTAAACTGAAAAGCACATGACAGGAAAATAGATTGATGATGCAAATATTTCCCTTGTGATTAATACATTTTATCATGTTGATGCTTCCAGTCATAATTATTTTCCAAGAATTCACTGAATAATGCTAGACATGAAAGACCACATAAGAGCAGCCACTTTTTTTCTAGAAAAACTGAATTTGTTTGTAATACAGTGGGGAAAACTGACAAGAAAAAGCAAACATATAACCATACTGTTACCAATATTCTGCCTATGCAAATAAAGACATAAAAGTTCCTCAAAACACTTTCAAATACATTAAAAAAGTCATTTTTATAATGACCTGATTTTAAAATCATGAAAAAGTAAAGGCTCAAAGTCCAATGAACTCAAACTCCACAGAAAACCAGGGCAGCTCTTCCTCTCATCAGAGGACCGAGGGCCTTGCCCAGCCTGCAGTGGAGCACGGGGTTGTTCCTCCCCAGGCGCAGGACTCTTGCCCCTTTGCTGAACTTGAGGAGGACCCTGCCAGCCCATTCCTCCAGTCTGAAGAGGTCACCCTGAACAGCAGGCCTGCCCTCACGACGTCAGCTGGGTAACATCCTGCAGCACCAGGCACACAACCAGCAGCGCAGGGGGCCTGCATCCCCCCCATGTCCAGCTCCACGCAGGAGTAAGAAGGTAAAGCAAGGGCACATCAGAGAGACTAAGAGACTGCTGAGACAGGTGAGTTCTGGAGAGATAAGAAACACTTCTTTGTATAGAGTCCCTCCCTCTAAACAGCTGACCTAAAGTTTGCTCTTGGTTGGTTGGTTTTTTTTGGTTTTTTTTTAAAGAGATGGCACACAGGTTGCAACATTTGTGACATAGCAATACTTCTCAGGCTTGTCATGTAGAAAATCAGCACTCATCTCCTATCACACTGAATTCAGTGTTGTTTACAATTTTTTCAGCATTCAATAACTTAGAACATCATTAAGCCTGATCAAATGAACTGCCCAGTGTTAATTCTAGAAGCTGTTCATGAAACCACAACTTGAGTGGCGTGACTGCACCCAAGGCCGCTTGCTAAGTACAAACCAGATCTGCTCTTCCAATCTGAACAACCTTTTTTTCCCACTTCAGTTTTGCTCTCTGACCTCCTTTCAGTCCTGTTTACTTTGTTCTGGATTGAAGTCTTGATCTTTATTTTGCCCAGAACCTTTGGGCAATAGTTCTCTGTCAGTTACCCATTTCCTTAGCAGCTCCTATCCAGGTCTCATCTCCATACACTCAATTCAATCACTGTAGCCTGAAGAACAGACTTTAAATATCAGAATCAACAGAAGAGAAATGAACCTCTGGGTGCAATTGTCAGTATTATGGAATATGCAGAAGCATCATAAGCTGTATGCATTCAGTACACATGTAAGCTTCCAGGTTTATTTTTGCTTATTTCTCATTTTTCATCTAACCTCATTTTATGAGACAAAGAAGTGTGTTCATATTTCCTTCATTAGTTGCATATACGCTTAGATGTCATATTTATACAACACCACATTTACATATATTACGATAGGGTCCAAGGCAGACCAAGGAAGACCTAAATTATACCACTATAAAATACAGACAATGCAAACCAAGTTGTTTACACTCCCAGAGACACACCAACATATTCATGTTAGCAATGGAAAGCTTTCAAAACTTGGTTAGTTTTTAAAGCAGCCGTAAAGTGAAAGGCCAAGGCAGGGTGCTGGACAAAATCCAATCTCTTCCCTATTGGAACAAGAACTTTATCAACTCATCTTAACCATGACCACAGAGAAGCCCTCTCCACCTCTATTGCTTAAGCTTTCTGTAATCATTCTTCCCAGAAAAGGAATTTTTAGCCTCAGACTTTGAATGCCTCCACATAACCACATTTTTCTTCTCATTTGGTTATATGATTTAATTATGGTACTTTCCTAATATAAAAGATTAACAGCTGTATTCAGAGCCCTGCATTTGCAAAGACTGCCAAAAAGAAAAAAATGTAAAGAAGTAACTCAGTACCCTTTTCCTTATCTGCATATATTTTGAGCAGTTTCCCCATGATTATTGTGGGATGTCATCAGCAGGGCATGAGAGAGTGGAACTATGGCTTGACAAGAAAGAGGTCACCCTGTTCTCCCATTCCTCCTTCCTTATGCTACCACTCTGTGAACCAGAAAAGTAAAAGCAGAGAGTAGAACAGAGATACAGAGCTAACAGTGATACATCTCATGCAATTACATTCTTTCCAAAGGAATTTGCAAAAAGGTCACGAGTCCAAGAGCTTTTTACTTTTGCCTTATCTGGAAGCCCTTCCTCCTCTGCACAGACTCTGGGTACAACAACCCCTCTCAAAACTCTGACAAATCCTTAACTTTTTCTGCCCTGGTGTCACTTCCCAAACCAAATACCTAAGACATAGTCTGGCCCAGTTTCTTCTCAATTCAATGCAAAACAATACTACACTATGGTAGTACTGCTCTGTGCTGTCTTCAGGACAGCATGAGTTGTCCATGGTAACATAATAACGTCCAGAGATAGCTTACAGATAATTTGTTTGGTATCTTTCATCCTCTCACACCTTCTGCCAGTGAAGTGCCTCCTCGAGTTTGTACATACAGTGTTTTATGACTGCAGTTCTAGAAGATGTAAGGTTTGGATGGTATCAGTTTTTCACTCTGCTATTCATGGACAAGAGATCTTGCTCTATTACGATGCAAGCCCACCTCAAGCTATTAGACATCAGTATGGACAGCAGCCGCTGACAACCGGCTGCTGTCTATCACAGCAATCTAACTAAAGAGAAATTCCTCAAGATTCTGTGCACTGATTTTAGCAGGTAACAACTGCTGGCTCGTATGTGGCCATATGGACCCCTGATCCTATGGAAAAAATTGTGTACATTACTGCACAGCTACTAATACCACTTTGTTAGGGTTTAAATTTGGCTCTGGGAGGCCAGAGGTGTTTTCTGGGACCTGCAGATGTTCTATGGATGCTTCTGAACTAAAGATTCTTTCACTGGCTATTATTTCAGGAGACTGGATTCAAGGACACAAATGATTCCCTCAAGTCTCATGCTGTTTGTGAATTTGGAGGTCACTGGAATCAGCATGTCTACTACCTGTTGTGAACACTAAAGAAGTTTACCAAAGAAGCAATTAAACTCTTCTGTATTCAAGTCAGTTGTTCATAAACTGTAAAACTTCTGAACTAAAAGACTGATAAAACCAAATTATCACTGAGATAAATAAGAATCTCTCCTCCTGAACTACTTTGCTAAGTAAACAGAACTACAGACTTACATTTCTTGCACTGAACTAATCCTCTGTTATTGGAAAAAAAAAAAATAAATCTGGAGTTTTGCTGGTTTTTGGATGGTTTCTACCCCTGACTAGCATCCAGGGGTTGATAGAAGCTCTCTAGGGAATAGGTTTTCCACAACAACATATCCTCTTTGACTAGTAGAATTTCCATAAGGCCTTATTTAACCAAGCTGCTGTGCAGCATCCTGCTGGACCATGCCCTGCATCCCTGTATACCACACCCTGCATTTGTCATTACAACTCATTTGCTCCGGTGCAAACCCGCAGGCAGCATCAGCTGTGTTTAAACAGCCTTGGCAGGAATTGGTTAATGCAGCATCCCAGCCAAAGCCTATCCTTCACAGTCACCAACAACTCAAACTGGTAGATGTCAAGGCTTAGCGTATTTTATCAACTTCAAAGCTGAAAGTCAGTAAAGAATGGAGGTCCACTAACAGCTTCTTCCTTTTTAACTAGTGCAGAAAATGCATGCTGTAAAACAGCCTTCTCTCTATCACAAGAAAACAAAGCATCAACATACTTTCAAAGAGATCATATCTTATTTGGCTTCTTAAAGAGCATCTGTCAATGTGGTAACTGAGTGCCACTCCACAACATATTAAGCTTCATAGTCAGTAGCTCTAATGGAAGACAACGCCTCTGTCATTCTGCCTTCATCCTGGCACATAAGAACAACGAACACGGCTACATATCAGCCCATTCAAACACCTGGCTTCAAAGGAATTACCTACTTCCTTAACACACTACTAGGTTTTCCTCTGAACATTCAGGTATTGACAGAAAACAGTGCGTTAAGCTACAGCTGTTAAGCTATAGTATTCCCCTGCCTGAAAGACAATACAGCATATGAAGCTCAGACTATTTATTTATTCTATTGTTTTATAACACAATATAAAATTTTAATGACAGCATTAATACATATAATGCATATGGCTGTAAAAATGTCAACCAACTTTTATAGCTTTCCTCTTCATAGGAATATTCAGTCATCCATTTGTCCCAAGATCCACTTCAATCCTAGAAAAGAAAATATTAAATAATTTAACTGATGTATTTTTTAGAAGTTCATTAATTTCTCAAATATTATTGTATATGTAAATAAAAATCTAACCACAGACATCTGTTCCATAGTAAAACAGAGGTCAGAAGAACAGTAAAATTATAAGTACTTTAAACAAAACTGGATAAATATGACCAAAAGAAAGTATACTGGAGAAAGCCTTATGTTTCCTCTCAGCCCATGATTTTAGTCAAAGCTCCCAGTGTCTTTAAATTCAGCTCTGATACTTGAGCATGCTAAATCCCAACTGCTTTAATTAGTCTTCAGAGTCCATTATATATTAGTACCCTGCATTTGTAAAAGTAAGCTCTCCAGCAGTTACTGAGTGTATTTCAAACTGTACTTCCCAGGAATACTATGCAAGATCTGAACAATAACACGAAGTCCAAGACCACTACAAAATCTGAATATGTATTTCTTTAAAGGTTTCATATAGATACATGATTAGTTTAGTTATGAGGGCCACAAAAACAGAGGGCTGGAGCACCTCTCCTATGAAGACAGGCTGAGAGAGTTGGGGTTGTGCAACCTAGAGAAGAGAAGGCTCTGGGCTCAACCTGTAGAAGAGAAGGCTGCTCCATATAGCAGCCTTCCAATACCTAAAGGGGCGTACAAGAAAGTTGGAGAGGGACTTTTCACAACTGCACATAGCATAGGACAAGGTTTCAAATTAAACAAGGAGAGATTTAGATTAGATGTTAGGAAGAAATTTTTACTCAGAGGGTGTTGAGGCACTGGAACAGGTTGCCCAGACAAGTTTTGGATGTCCCCTCCCTGGAAGTGTTCAAGGCCAGGCTGGATGGGGATTTGAGCAACCTGACCTGGTAGGTGGCATTGCTGTCCATGGCAGGGAGGTTGGAAGTAAATGATCTTAAAGGTACCTTCCAACTCAAACCATTCTATGATTTTATATTAATCTATAAAAGAAAAAGCATATAGCGATTTAAATACTATATTATAGTTTTGGGAGGCTGCTTCAGGTTTAAGAAAATATATACATCCATAAGTCCAAATTTTTTAAAAAGCCTTGGCTGGGGGGGGTGGGGGGGCAGGGAGGGAAGAGCTTCAGATGTCAAAAATTGAAAAATTTAAATAATAGACAGTATGCGCTTAGACCTCTTAACAGAATATGTGCATGTATCTGGAAGCAAATGCTACTTACATATGCCTCTTTTAATAATGGAAATGGTGTGAAGTCAAGAATCTAAATCTGCTGTCAGAGTTATTATAAACAATCTGCTGTTATTTTGATATCATTCAAAATAAGGTCATCCTTCAAACAGCAGCAGAGCATCACCTACCTGATTTTAAACCACATTCCAGCATTTCATTGCTGTTGTATATATGACAACATGACAGGTTTCCAAACACTACACAAACTTTTACACTGAAAACAAGACAAGAAGCTTCCAAAAGATCATAAAAATAGTCCATTCATATACTGTGCTACTATCATACTAAGTAAACACCACGCACTTAAATTTTATTTCTAAGAAAATATGACATTCAATAGAAAAAAGTAAGTTCCAAATACTTGTATGAATCATAAAAGGCTGCAAAATCACCATAAACACTGATCTAACTAAATGTAACTAAATACTGTAGAGGCTGAGAGCATGCTAACTGATGTAGACCATTTGCGCTGTCTCTTATGCATCTTGTAGACTGACTTTCCCTTTTGTTATTTCATCTCTCTTGGCATTATTTGGATTGCTTCAAAATTCTCATTTCATGAAACAGACCTTCATTATTATCAGCGGTTTTTCTTTTAATTTGTTTTTAATTAAAGAACAACCTTTGAGTTTCTAGCTGCTCTTTTCTCTTTGCTCGTGTCCAAAAATGGGACAACTGGACCAGATTTTCCACATCCTCGACTTTTATGATGTGGTCAACTAACCTGAACAGGAAATTACTTAGTCATCAAGGTTTTTTAAATTAAATGTAATGTATCCAAAAGCTTCATAGAGTCTCTGTGAGAGGAAGACAGAGTTTGAGCTGTAATTGTTTCCAGTTCTCCCTGTTTTCTCATCATTACTCCTCTCTCCATGCACACAGACACACTCTCCATGCTCCTACAACACAACTTAGCTTCAAGTTACACACCAACGCAGGAGTCCTATTATGCTACAGTGGCTATGGTGACACAGCAAACATGGGTGTGTGTTTCAGAACTGCTAACAAACCACTATCCAACCAGCCACAGCTGCAGCTGGTTTTGAATTATTAAATCGTGTCCAACACGCCTCCTCATGGTAAAGCTACTTTGTTAGAAATTACAAGTAATTGGGTTTTCTTATTTCCTCTCCTAAGGTCTGCATAAATTTGCACTGAATTTCCAAAATCCTTGCACCATTGGGGTGTTCACCTCTCCAGAAGGGTTGTCAGGCTAGAAGAGCCTAAGATTAAGGGCAAACCGTTCATCTGAAAATTATGTTTAACTAGTAATTTTGCAAATCTTTAACCTGATTTTCAGAAGAGTGGAAAAGCTTCAACTTCAGATGAAAGGACTTTGAAATGCATATGAAAAACAGTACCATCCATCCTTAGAGATCTAGTGCATCCATTCTGTCACGTGTGTCACCACCATGAAATCTGCTTTTGACTTTCGTTTTCAGTATCTTACTGCAAAAACTCAGCTTCTACTATCAGAAATATGAAAGCAGACACTGAAAGTACAAACAGAAGCACCTTCCCTTTGCATCAAGTAGGTTTTATACTAGAAGAAAATCTACCCAATGAGACAACTACACAATATTGACAATTTAAATTTTTAGGTCAAAAAGCGTCTTTAAGTAATCACTGAACAAAGTGTCTAACAGATCACCAGTTTCAACCAAAAGAATGAAATTTAAGTAGCAAACACAGAATTATGTCCACTGCCAGCCAAAGACTAACCATTACCTTAGAACAGTGTTTTCAGACTCCAGGAGTTTATAAAGCTTATGAATGCCACCAAATATTAGACTCCTTCTCCCACAGCAAGGGAAAACCAAATAAATTTCAACACCTACTCCATTTTGAAAACCTGTCTTCATCAGATTAAATGTCCTGGGAGTCCCAACCTGACCAGCATGCCCATCCACTGGCAGAGCTGAGCAAGACTCATGGACCAGAGCAAAGCATATACGAAGAGTTTTGAGATAGTCATGCTGAGCACATTTCTAGAAAAATAGAGGCCTCTATGTGCATAGTTACCCGTATCTCTACAGATAGAACATTTCTGAACATATAAGTCCACACTGGTATCACTTTTACTTCTCTTTTACATACTGATAATTTTAAAGTAAATTCACGTTAATACAGTTAAAAATCACTCCTTGTGCTATTTTTACCCTTTTCTAATTCAGATAGATATGAGAACATACATTTGGAAAAGACCAACTCATTTGCAAAGTTAAAAGTCATTTGCTGAATCAAGATTTATTAACTTTTACCTCTACAAAACAAATCCCTTATTTGAGCACAACCATGTTTCTTAGTCACCTTCTTACATCATTTATTTTACTTTTAAAGTATGCGCTTTTCTCCTTGAAAGCCCTTAAACCCTTAAATCTGCATTTTGACTTGTGTAATCCGTTTCAAAGGCCCTGAGTCACACCAAACTTTACTGAAGACAGAGTATGACTTCTCCCAAACTCACAAAGACCACCTTGATCATGAGGTAAGGCAGGATCACTGAAAGCACAGTTTCAGCACCATTCAGAGACGAAGGAACACAGGTTATCCTCAACCCAGTGTTGAGGATAGCTACCTTATTTGTAATAATAGTGGACACATACTTGTCCTTTTTCTATAGGTTCATGATTCTTGCCAGGAAATTTGTAAACTCTATAGAGTGGACATTCTGCAGAAGCTGCAGATAAAATATGCATGAACCACTAGTTACAGATTCACAACAGTCCTTGACACTTAAAATTGATAAGGTACAGGAGATGCTGAAATTCAGTGCAGCACTGCACTGAATTAGCACATCCCAAGCTGTCCTTTACGTACCTACCCTTCCAGACCTGGGTCTAGTCCCCAGATCTTTGAAAACTGACTGCCATGTACTACTGTAACTGAAACTAGCCAATGCACTTTGCCACAAAGTTGTCAGTAAAAGAAGTTTAAAAATTTTAAATTCCAACATAAGGCTGTCCCACCAGCAGCCATCACAAGCTGCAAGACAAGTCAGGTAATACAGCCTAAAACACATTCAGTTTAGGTTAAATGTAACTGCTACATATTTTATAGACCTCATAGGACCAAAGGATCACTTGCTATGGATTATGTTACTCACTAAACAACTGCAATCATAAGGGTTATTCTGTCCCCAGCTAAAGTTTTTGCTAGTCTTCGTGATTACTGTTCAGACAAGGTAGTTGCTTCAAGAGGCCAGTCCCTCACCAACGTCTTTGTTGCTCTGCTATAACATCATAACAAAAATACCTTAAGCGCTCAAAATATTTCACAAAATTAACTTAATGCTTCAACTACTGGTTTTCACAGATATTTTAACAAAAGTAAAGAGAAGCAGGAGACAGAGAGTGGGATGCTTGTTGCTAGGTGATACCTAGCTCTCCTGAACTCCTACAGACTGAAATATTTATCCAGACTCCCACAAAGAATGACATCTAGCATAGAGAAAGGAGACACACGTACTAAAGTACATCATGATTCAAGGTAGGAAGCAGCAGCTCTGCCACCAGCTCAGTCACTAGGGCAGCTAAGATGAGGAGGTTGCAGTCTGGGATGGGAGGGTGCAGCTCCTCCTGAACATGTACCCGAATTTCAGTTGAGTTTTATGGGATGATACCTCCAATACATTTACGCGTAACCAGAACGATCTCAATGCCATTGGGATCACAGTAGCATAATAAAATGTATCCTTGGCTCACCTGACCATATAGCGGTGGTTTTGTTCTGTTGTTTGGTTTTTTTCCCTCAAACCATTATGCTCTGACAACAGGTTGCCATAGAAAAAAGCATGCAGTTGGCCAAATGCAGATGAACAACTCATTAACCAAACAACCTTCACCCCATGTTCCTCCCCCCTCCTCACTTTAGAAGGTTTACTCCATGACTAAACTTTCAAGAAGTGCTTACACAGTTCTACAGTAAAGGCTTAGAGGAATAAACATTATTCTTTCCAGGGTCTTTTATTCGACATTAATGAATTACTCTTAACTGAACACCTTCAAGGATAAGTCCCAGACCTTCTGAGTCTTCAAGATGAATTCCAAAAACAATTTGTTCTCCCTACAACTTAAGGGTCTCATTTGACAAGAATATCAGATAAAGTTTCAGAGAAAGATACTGTCTTCCTGTAATACTTAAAAACCCCTGAAACTGCATCAATGTACACAAATGAAATTGGAAAGTGTATGCGCAAAATGATGCGTTGTAAAGCTAGAAAAGGACAGTTCAACTCTGGAGAAGTAGTGGAGTCCTTAAATGACTGGATTTAGGTAATAAATCTGTGGTCAGTCTAGAAGAGTGAAATGAGTTGAGGGAACAGAGGAAAACACAGCAAATCACTGCATCCTCCTTGACTTGTTATTCTAGAAGTAGTAAACTTTGACACTCAGTTGTCTGAATGGATAGCTCTGAAAGCTTGATACTCCCTTCACAATTCTATCTTAACCAGAATGACATTGTTTTTCATTAGATCCAAATAAAACAAGTAATGATAAGCACAGTCACACTTCCCCTTGGACAGCTCTCTCACATATGGAAGTGTTCATGTTACAGCACACACGCAGCATCTTCTCACACACAATTCAAACTCACACATTAGAGTTACAATTTTATTTACCAGCCTGTGCACAAAGTCAAAGAACTCAGTAAGCCTTTTGCTGTTACAAGAATTATAACTTTAATATATTAAACACATATATATACATTTATGAATATATTAATATAAAAACATGCACTTATGCAGTCACAAATTTTTCGTGAATTAATTTTTAGTAAATAACAGTCTGAAAGAATCTGCTAAAAGCACACTTTCTAATTTATTATTCAAAACACAGGCTTTTCAGCCAAGCTGTTAAATGTAACTATGTTTCTGAACCCATAAACAACTCCAGTTAAAAAAAAAAAGGCCTCTTTTCCCCTATAGACTTTATTTTTCCTCAACCTTCTTCAGCTAAACAGTGTCTATTACTCTCCAGATAATGATTATCCAAGGTTCATACTCATAGGGACTTATGAACATCCGAAAGAAATTATAAACCAGTAATATTTAAAACCGGTTATTTCTAATTGCAGGTTGGGATTATGTATGTTGTGTTTCTGCATTTTGTTTATACTTCAGATAAAACAAATGTGATTAAATGTACTAAAAGTGAAGTCAAACTGAAAATGAAAAGTAGGGTAACCCCACAGGAAAACTGCTTGTGCTTCAAGTAGGATAAGAGGGAAAAGACTTGCCAGTGAGTCTGCCATATCATCACAGTGGGGAAAGGGATAAAGACCAACCTGTCCAGTAGATCTTCCATCAGGAGACTAGATTGTCACTGCAGATGTTGTACAGAAAAAGACTTAACTGTATAGGTTTCCTACTCTTATTTTGCCCCGACAATATGGATTAGCATTATCAAATGCTATCACCCACTCCTCCCTACTAGTTTAATGCCTTTACTCAAATAAAGTTTACGTTTAGTCCAGAATCGAGCCAGCTCTACTTGTGGTACAGGCAGCAGTACTTACTCTCTCTTCGCAAAGCTGCAATATAATGTTTTACATTCTAACCCATTCAAAAGTAAAACAAGGGTTTTCATTTTCTGTTAGGAGATTGCTGAATTCCAGAGACTACCAGAAGAACAAGTAATCCCCACACTAGTATGCCGTTATAAATGAAATAATCAGAGCTTAAGAACCGGTTTCTTTAGGAATAGTCAGTGGAGCATCGATTTCCGTGTGGACTGCGCATCTGATGTTTCTCTGTGTAATGGCAACCTCCAGACTACCTGATCTAAGGGAGGGTGGATGAACACCTAAGGCCTCATGCTACGAAGTCCAAAGGAACGAGCACAACTTCACTGGACACTTGAGCCAAAATCTGCTCTTGGTTAACCCACCTGCAGTGAGCACTGCTACAGTGGTTTGTTTAGCCTGCAAAAAAGTCTGAAACACATAAATGTCTGATTAATGCTACCCGTATGTGGCTTACAACTTTGTAAAGAGTCTCCTCATAGTTGCCTTCAGAGGGAACACCAGGACAATGGAAAAACTGGAGCAGGAAGAAAAAAATGTAACACTGTTTATATATGGTAGCTTATATAAATGCTTGCATGTTTTCTCCTTTTAGACTGTGCAAATTGTTGTAAAAAAATTAGAGAACAGCACTAACCACTATCCCACTGTGGACAAAATAGTTCCAAGCTCTCCCTTTACCATAGTGTCAAGCGCTCTGTGCCAACTTTCACAGCAAAACCACTTACAGAATAAGCAAAAACAGAGAAGTTGTGCCCATTAAACTTCCTTTAAAAAACGGAACAAAATCATTCCCACGAGTAGCAGAAAAAGTTAACCAACCTGTAAGTTCACACATCACCGGAAGGTGCCTGTAAAATCAGTGTTGATGTCCTTGCGGCTGGCACAGGCAGCAAGAGTCAACACCTTGTTTCACCAAACCTCAGCCCGAAGATGGCTCTCGGAAGTGCCCACATGTGCAAATTCCACCTCACAGTGTCAATCAACACAAGACAAGTTAGCAAAAACTCAAACTGCTCAAACAAGCCACCTATTTTGCTCCTCTAAAACAGCGGTGACAATAAGCATGATGTGGCCTTGACTTCTCCATCTAGCACAGGCACTGCCTCTACGAGAAGACAGGTTTCCCAATTTACCCCAAAATTGGGAAAAATGAGCAAACAAAACCAAGCAAATGCTGTTCCAAGTTGTGATATACACTGAAGAAACCCAACCATCCTAATTTCCAGGCTCAGTTATGCTTCCAAGAAAAAACAAACTTACAAGCTGAATGCACTGTGCTCTACATAGTGGGTACTAATGTTCAGCTCCTACTCCTACCTTTGCACAATCCACAGCAAATTCCAACACCGTATTCATGATAGTTTGAATCCCTTCTTTTGCTTTTTATTAGAAACGTACCAATAAATTTTTTTTTTTTTTCAAGAAAACAGCAAAGTAACTTATCCATGTGAATGTGTAGATAGATATTCAGGCTCTGAAACAGGAGCCCTAGATGATACCAGTGATGTTATTAATCAGTTTAAGGAGCCTGTTTGGCTGGCATCCCACAAATGTGGGTGATGAGTGTCTGTATTAATAGGAAGGTACACTCTCTTAAATTTATCAACTGACCACAAGTGTTTCAATTAATAATTTTTAACGTCTTTTCTCCTAGCCTATCCTTTATTGAAACTGCAGACTGGCATTATTACCAATAACTATCCCTACGCATATTGTAGGTAAAAGGCTCAAAAAAGGGAGAAATCCCAAATCTGTCAATACAACATTCCCATCAGGCACTGACCAGCTCGAAACAGCTTCACTACCAGACTCAGCAGCTAAAAATCTTTCAGTAATTTGAAATCCAGAGAAAGTCACTGTACTGCACTCGGGCTCTTGATGCCTTTCAGAGGAACAAGGAGAGTAAAATTTACCCCAGTACTGTTACTGGAGAATTTCCACTGAAAACTCTCCATCCCAGCATTTCAAGCTCCCAATACATGGTAAAGCTAAGCACAAGCCATGACTAATCTTGGGAAGTGGTACATGTGTTTGGAGATCCACCCAAAAACATACCTGGTCATATTCCATCAGCCTCCCTAGGTCTTGTTGTTTCTTTCCTTGTTCTAATAGCTGTCATCTTTTTTAACAGGAAACTCAGCTGGTCTGGTTATTTTCCTATCCTTGCTTAAACAGAAATACATTTGTTTCTCCCCTATCTGACAGTTCCCCCCAACACTTAGACTTGTTTTAGTGACGGGGATGGTTGGGGAATAATTCAACGTATTATTTCACGCAATATTCCAAGGGGGGATTCATCTGCAAATCTGACTACATACTGAACTGCAAAAACTAAAAGTAGTCTGATTTCAAAAGGTAATTTGTACTTTCCAGTCTCCTACTGAGATGACTGCAGCAGCCTGCAGGACTCGCCATCTGCATGCAGTAAGCCAGTGCCATTTCATTCTGCAGACCAACATAGACAAACCACCACATTAACCGTGGCTCAGCAATTATTCACATTCACAGCCCAGAAACTATGACCTGAAGAGCAACTTCATCTGCTAAAGTTCTTGCCAGTTGGCGGGTTCATCTCACCTACTGAAACACACCTACACCTGTGCTAGCTGCCCTTCATGGCTCCGTAGCCAAAGCAGAGAGAGAGGCAATGTAAGGGCCTGAGTCACTGTCACTGCAGTCAGTCCAGCAACTGCTTTTGACCAAAAGGTATTTTAAATAAAACAGTACTTAGATGTCTGCAAAGTGAAGGGTACTACAAGTTTTAAGAGCTCTGTTTTTTTAAAAGAGTCTTGGGTTGCTTTGTTCTCCTGATCAAATCCTCCAAATTCTAAGACTTAAGAATTCATAATTTTCAACAGAGCCACGCGGACTTCGAAAAGCATCCCATTTTAACACAAGCTTGGAGAAAAAAAGGAAAAACAAAAGAGTAACCTGAACTGGTTAAACACTATTGTCAAGCAGAAATTGGCGACACTGTCCATGCTAAGCTTCCTGTATACCACAGCTCATCAGTTACATGGACACCACCATAAAAAAATTATTACAAAAATCAGAAATTGAGGATGGCAAGGAAGTCAAATTGCTTGGTTTATTAAACAAGAGACAAAAACACTACACAGTCATGCATTTCATGGAGAAACTCAAAACTGTAAAGAGCAAGGATTTTCACCCAACTACGCCAGGCTGTTGATCCTCGGTGTCACCCCAGTGAAACAAATCAAGCCCAAATTTATGTTCCCGCCATTCCCATTACAAGCTAGCAACTGGACTCATTGTATTTAATTATCTTTAAGGGAAGAGGGTGTAACAATAAATTAATAGATGCCATTAATCAATAATTTAACAACAAGAGACATGAATACCAGAGGCAAATACCAGTGAGGAGAAACTTTTTCTCCACATCCCCCCAGTCAATATTTCAGATGTAGCAAAAACAATGTGACAATATGGATACTGTTTTGAATTGAACTAGTACATGAACAACTAGACCCACCACTTCTGAGTATTCAGTTCAACAGCTCCTCAATAATCAAAGTTTTTGGTTTTCTATCAATTCCCTTTGATTACTTCTTTGATTTGCAGGTAACACCTGACACGGTACATGAGTTTAAATGCTTAACAAAGAGGTTTAACTCGCAATATGAGACACACATTAGCTGAAGATGCACCTGGGGCTATACCCATCTTCAGCTTAATGCCAGGAACACACTTACCTGGTATTTTGAAATTATGAGGAAGTTCCTAAGTTAGATTAACTATTGAAAAATATTTCTGTAATTTGATTATGTAAGAGCTAGCAAACAGCTTCTGCTATTATAATCATACCGATTTTGAGCAGCTGCCCATCATCTATCATCAACATCACAAAGTTCCCCCAGCCTTTTCTACTAACTGCTTCCTTCGGTGACAGTTTCTTCTTTCCATGTTAACCAACACAGAAAGATTGTAATTATCCAGATCTCAAGCCTCGAGTGTTCTCCCATTTCTCAGGTTCATGACCCCCACTGTCACCCTTGAGACACAGCCACTACCAGTCCCTGCTACCCCCGACACCTGGCCTAGGCATGGAAATGCTCCCCTCTTGATCACTGGACCTCCCTTTTCACGTCCCTCACTTGCAGGACAGGCTTCTGGTAGCTGAGCTGGCAGCCTCTCCAGCAGCTGCCCCCATGCACACCCCCTGCATTGGTGCCACAACTGGCACCTTCAGCCACAGACTTCAGGGGTCTGAGGCTGTTAACCAGACCACCCTCTTCTCACCCCATGGAGTGAGCAATCTCTCGTTCCATTGCCTTATATTCAGTGGGACAGTAAGAGTTTAGAATTATAACCTGAAACAAAGCCACGCAGAGCTTGAGAACCCAACACTCCTCCGTGACTTGTCCCGCCTACCCTCATCACTCCTATTACTGCAGCCCTCCCTTCATCCCCTTCCCTGAGTTTCTGTTTTGTGCACACCACTCATCCACTGGCACTATTCCTACAACAACCCTCTCAGTTTCACCAAAACTGCCTCTATTTCTACTAGAAAGACAAATCTTGACTCCATCCTGCTGTTAAATCCACTATGAAAGATTTCAAGGTTTTGGGAGGTTTTTTAATAATACAAAAGCTAATTATTTCTTCTATTATCAGGAGTTGTACTCCTGGTTATTCATTAGATACAAATATTCTCTGGTCAACACATTTTGAGTTTTCAATATCCTGAATTCACTGCTAGCAGCAGAGGTGGCTGGTGCTACCTACTCCAAGACACCATCAAAACAGAACTTGTCTCACACGATGCTCTCCTACTGAAAAGGTTCTGTTACCGAAGAGGAAGCAATTATAACAGCATCACCACAGGAGCAAACTTTAGTTAGTAACATCACCACACACAACCAAAGTACTGACAGCAGTCCAGAGGCAAACAGCAAATATCGCTGCATGTTGCAATATTAAGACATTCTGAAAACAGTTTCATTAAATGTAGATGTAGCTGCAAAGGTCTTTGTAATAAACATAAGGAATACTGCAAACAATTCACACTTCCATAAATGCAAAGCCAAAAAAAGAAGTGGCCAATGTCATTACCCTAATGATAACTCTACAGGATGCAACTCAATAGGGGTTATCACAATTAAGATTTTGTTAAAATACTCATTACAAATACCTATTTTTAATTAACTGTAATTCAATCCTATTACATGAAGCAGGTTATAACTTGATGATTTTCATAAATCAATGGATTAGAAAAACAAATGTTAGCCTCTTGAGGCAAGGAGAAGGAAATTAAACCAATTTTAATGTACTTTAGGAAGGAAAAAGGAGTAGAAGTCAATAAAAATAAAAATTATAAATTTTGGATACACAGATGAAGTTTTATAGATAACAAAAAAAGTAAACCATTGAAAATCGAAGTCCTCTCAGTGTACATTTACAGTTTAAAAAGAACAGAACAAAAATCAGTGTTACAGCCCTGAAGTTAATACATAAGAATATATGGAAGTAAAAACAATGTCTGCTCTACTAGATCCTACACGGCTTAGTTTCAGAAACAAAGAAAGTAAATTAAAAAAACCGCATGCAGATACTTGTACAAACCTGCACAGGGAATGCGTATCAAAGGGTTAAAACCCAAAGTGCTCCCAGCAGGGCCATATTTAGCACAGGTGTATTTAATTCCCCTTCCCAGGCCACCAGGCCCTGGTACCCAACCAAAGGTTTACAGCTTGGGAAGGCTAACAGGGGTAGGCTTCTTGCATTTAAGGGCCATTTTCATCAGCTCTATCACTTTTATTCTTAGTCCTGCTTGTGCACTGCAGTCAGATTATTTTGCTTTTCCAGCTGCATTTTCCAACCTGACACATGGAGGAAGCCCGCTTTTCTCATCTCTTTCCTTTATCAACTGACCAAGTGACGATAATGTGAGATCGGTCCAGTGATCCATCCGCCTGTCTGCTTCCACGTCCTGCTGCGCACAGCAGGAACGCTAAAATACAAGTGTCAGGTAGTCAAGAAATCTTGACAGGCCTCTAATCTTAAGGGCATCAAATATGGTTAAGTCATCTTCTTGTATGGAAAAATCTCATGGATTTGGGCCAGCAGTTAAAAGGGCTTTGACAAGCGGAGAAGGATTAGAACAAGCCAGTACCATTTCAAAACAAAAAGCAGAGAGGTCTGGCTTCCTAACAAGCAAATTCACCAAAGAGCCACAAGCTTAACTGGAAACATGCAGTAACTGAACCTGCAGTATGTCAGCAAACACAAAGTAAGCTCTTTCAAACATGTACTGAAAGAAATAATGCTGTATTTTCTTCAGTGTTGTTTTTCTTATCAGCATTTGAAAAGAGCCCACAAGGAAACACTGTACTGAAAGAGTTCAGGAGGAATATATTATCTCAATACAGAAGCACATTTGTATTAATACCCAGGGATGATATTCACAAACATCTTCTTACTATTGTGTAAATGCCTTCAAAACAAACATCTCTAGGCTGCACCAGCAATGCAGAAGTCTCACAGAAGATGCTCCTGAGAAGCCTCCTGAGGACTAACGTGCCAGAAGAGGTGACAGCAGTGCCTGTGTGTCTTCTGAGCTTTTTCATACTTTGCACCCTGCACACTCAAATTATCACGGTTTCCAGATTCAGAAAGGAGAATAAATTCTCAAGATAGAAGGCTGAGCAGACAGTCATGACATGCACTCCCCTCCTCTTGAGGAGGACTACGAAGACAAGTGGCTGTGCCAAGTTCTATCTCTCTGGGGCTCAGCTTCCTGCTGCCCATCTCCCAAACCAGACCAAAACAAAACACTTCTTCACAGAAGTGAGGGGCATTAACAGTAAATTAAACTAATACTAAGCTTCAAGCACCTGGTCAACATTAGCTTGAACTGAAGCTGCCACCACCTGAGAGGCATTACCCCACAAGACCATGGCATTTCCTGAGTTGTTCTCAAACTGAAAGAATTTAGCAGGAGTGGGTGGCACAGCTGGGTGAGCATGTCCTTTTCCTCCACTCCTGCCAGTGGTGTGCCAGATCAGGATCCTCATCATCTGGCCCTTCCCTGCTTTCACAGTTTCATTTTCTCTGTTGCCACCTAAAGAGCCATCAACAGAAAATTCACACAAATTGTGAAAACCAGGATAGAGGAAACCTCAAGAGATCATCTAGTGTCTCCCCAGCAATTCGCAGCACTGTGATTACCTCCAAAATCATTCCATCTTGATTATATCCATTATACACAGGCTTCAAGAAGAGAATCACTGGACCCGCAAAGAAAAACTGCCTGTAGCACCAAGATTCATCCTGATTCACTCTGAAGACAAAACATCTGCTTTAACTTATCACCAGGACCACAAAAAGAACAAAAATAGTTAGTTTATGCACGCTGGGAGCATGCCAGAACTCTGATATTTACTTCAATTGTTCCTAAAAACATCTAAAAAGTAAACATTTTTCAACAGAAAATTAGGATTAAACCCCCCACAAATATGACTAATTACAATACATTCTCTGCCTTTTAAGGATGTTTTTCAGATCAACTATCACAGATAATGTCTGCAAAATTAAAGATGAAAAGCAGTATGAATTATTATAATAAAGTTTTAGCATTCAAGAACAAGACAGAAGCTATGAAAAATACATTTTAATTCCTCAGTACAAAATAATAGTCTTTTATATTGAAAAAAGTCCATATACAATAGCACTCCTTCCTCTAGCTTCTTTAAAACTGACTTTGTACACAAGCCTTGTGATCCATGCCTTTCCCCAAAACAGGAGTGACACAAGGCAGCTCCTTCATGCAGAAGTCCATGTTCCCCTGGCTAAATTTATTTTCTCAGAGAGCCAAGGCTATTCCTAACCTTAGTCAGATGAAGTTTCTAGATACCACTGAACTCTCATACTGGCACATCTAGGTCATTACAAAGTCTGTGGAGCTGATGATCTAATTGGTTGTGATCCCTAGTGAAATATAAAAGTCAGTACTTGGTCCATGTATATGTATTTTTTCTATTTTAATGCATTTCAACTCAAGGTATGTAAAGACATAACGTAAATTTAAAAGTGTAAATCTGTATGCAGGCTGCATGGTGGCAATGAACATTAGTGAATGGACTCAAAATAACACTATTCTCACAACTAAAACAAAAATCTTTTCAGCACAGTAAAAGGACACATGAAAATGTAGCCACTCTCAAGGTAACCACATGCAGAAGTTGTTATTACTATGTACAGACACTTATAAATACCTCTGATCTCCTGGGATTTGGTTATATCCAACTAGTAACACCCAGAGAGTCACCACAAATAATATCAGGATTTTTTCTACTGCATACACAAGAACTTGCGAACAAATTTTTTTATTATTATTATAAATTGATCATACAATGTTAACATAGTTTTGGCGATAAGGATCATG
This sequence comes from Oxyruncus cristatus, assembly GCA_013399855.1. Taxonomy (NCBI): domain Eukaryota; kingdom Metazoa; phylum Chordata; class Aves; order Passeriformes; family Cotingidae; genus Oxyruncus; species Oxyruncus cristatus. The sequence continues at coordinate 178,427 of VXAY01002315.1, forward strand.
GCTATTTAGATATACTCTGGGTAATGGCAAGACAGAATGCTTCACTGCTGTACTGTGTCATAGGGATGTACTGTGTCATAGGGATGTACTGTCTGAAAAAGGTATTAATAAATCCATTATCATAATCCATTCACTGATACAGAGCAATTATGCAACTTTTCATTGTCTTCTCTTATAGTCACGTAAGACAGCAACGCTGTTGGAAGCAGTAACAAACATGAACACACACCTGTGAAAGACAAAGCCAGACTAACGGGAATGGAAAAGAAACAGGAAGGAAAATAAGAAGAAAGATTCAAATGCAGCTGAGAAGTACCGAAGGAAAATGAATACCTGTTTAATGCGACTCACCCTACTGCATTTGTGTTTTCTCCGCTCCTCAGTAATGGAAACGTAGAAGTATTAATGATAGGACAGACCACCTAACTTACTGTCACCATGGAAGACATAAAACCATAGAGTGTAAAACTAGGGTTCTACACAATATTGCTTTAAAAAGACTAACAGCTATGCAAAATACAGCAAATAGAAAACTGCATTTTACATTTATTTTGCTTTGTTAACTTCTCTGTGTAAGTCTAATATTTTTAATGAGATTTTTTCAGGGGAGTAGCAGATGATTCAAGCAACTGACTGCTCTTTTGTGCACTCATTACTGACTTTAAAACAGGTGTATTTGTGAATTTTTGCTTGTTTGCTCACACTCCAATGCGCCAGCTTTGTCATTTTTAGCGATTCCTTCCTGTGTGAACAAGCTTGAGCTTCGGGTTTTCTTTCACACGCCAACAGGAAACCCTGCCAAAGTTGCAAACAGCGTGTGGGAAGAGGTACAAGAAAGCTGCATGACCAAAATTTCACATCACTTTACAAAGAAAGCCAGAAAAATAAGATAACAGATGAGCAGTCTAGAAAAGGAAGGGTTAAATTTGTTATATAGAGCAAAGCAAAAAACCCACTATGATTTATCATATACACCAGATAAACTGTTCTTCACCTCCAACTACTGGACTACAAAGCAGCTGAAAAAGCAAGTAGACCACTAGCCTCACGATACATTCACCAGCTACTCAAAGTCCTACTAGCAATCCATTTCTAGCTGCCAACACTGTACAACAGCTTCATTAAAACTGATAGGACGTGACAGAATTTCAGCAGATGTGCAGGTGACAAAATTTGGGGGGGACAGTGAGCACGCTGAAGGGCAGTGCTGCCATTCAGAGAGATCTCAGAAAGTTGGAGAAATGTTTTGGCGGGAACATTGTCAAATTAAGCAAAAGCAAATGGCAGGTTAGGGAAGAGTAACCCCCAAGCACCAGTACATGCTGGGGTCCGATGAGCTGAAAAGCAACTTGGCAGAAAAGGAGCTGGGGTCCAGGTGGGTGAAAAGTTGACCCTGAGCCAGAAATGGGGCATCGGGGCAATGAAGGTCAACAGCCTTCTGGATTACATTAGGAAGAGCAACACCATCAGGTTGAGGGAGGTGATCCTTCCTCTCTGCTCAGCACTGGTGAGCCATCTGAGTACTGGGTCTAGTGCTGGGCTTTCCAGTACAAGGCAGACATAAACACAACAGGTAAGAGTCCAGGACAGGTCACCAAGCTGGTGAAGGGCAGGAGTACATGGTACTTGTGGCCAGGCTGTGAGACTTGGAGCTGTTTAGCCTAAAGAAGAGAAGGCTTGGCAGGGAACTTAGTGGTGCCTGCAACTCTTTAATACAGTGCAAAGACAAGAGAACCAAGCTCCTCTCAGAGGGGGGTGCCTAGAAGGGTCACTGAATCTCCATCCTTGGGGATGTTCAACACTTGACTATCCAAAGGTCAGAGCACCCTCACTGAATTCAGCCCTGCTTTGAGCAGGGACTGGATCAAATGAACTGCCTCCAGAGACACCTCCAACCAATGTTAGTCTACCATTCTGAGGGTTTTATTTCCTCTATATATAAGATTTCTTCAACCATTAAGACTTTAGCAATAGAGTTTTTGAGAGTATATTAAGATTCCATTCCAGTGACATAAATTTTTAAGACCCAGAGTTCAGGGGAGCTTCACACACGTTTTAGCATTCTTAAAACCACAAAGAAAAAACCACTCCAAATTACGTTTTCCTACTACACTGCTCAAAAAGAAATGCAATTTTTCTTCAGAACACCTAATCATGAATATGCATATGTGTGTATGTAAAAATATATATTGTGTATTTATATGTATTTGATAACATATCTTGAAACCTCCAAATACTTATGGCACTCTGAAGAGGTAAAAAACACAGCAGCTTCACATTTAAGTACTATATCACAGAAATAGAAATCAGATACTTAATTCTCACTGTTTGTTGTTTCTCACTGATATTTCAGCTTTTCCATAACAGCAATTGTATTTTAAATCAGTGACAGTGTCGTGGGTTTCCTACACTTGTGATGCCGACTAGCATAACAACAGCTATAGGCAGAGCTTATACAGACGCCAGAAAAATGACGGTACATTTTCAGCTGAAAATAAAGACCTGCATTACTTGAGTGCCAAATCATGTGCCACGACTAGAGCATACTATTAGACTACATCTAAGGGACTTTAGCAGCTCGGATCAACTGCTCTGTCAAATACTTTGAAAACTTGCAAGATGTGAAAAGCAAAGTCATAATTCCACCAGTTTGGGTTTTTTTCTTCTATGCACACATGGTATGTTTATGTAAGCATGTATAATCCATCTGAGATATAAAATATATGCCAAAGGGAAATTTCAAGTTTCAGATTTTTATATACTAACAGAGAATACAAATTACATGATGAAACAGAAGGAGGAACAGATTTCTGTAGTTTCCCATCATCTGTGATCAAAGCACCAGGACACATACATGATATTAATCACCCAGGACTCCACAGATTGCATCAGCAGAATTACATATGGAATCCCAAATTATTATTATAACTTGATGCTAAAGTTAGACTCCGCACAGTACCGAGGACTGGGAGGATGCATTCAGTTCCCTTTTCCCTTCAAAACTGGTGCAGCCTCAGATGATATTCTTTCTTCCTTCTAGAAAGATAACACAGTGCCCAGGTTGTGTCTCAGTTCCAAAATACTTAATACACCACACAGTGTTTTTCAGCAACATCTGTAATAATTTTTTGCAACAGTATAACTGATTTTATATAAAACCAGAACAAATGAACACAAAAACCAGACTGTAGAAAATTTTGCCTGCATTTCAACCATAAATTACGAAGGTCGTGCTTGGTTTCGGGTTGTGGGACATATCTATCCTTGGGAAATATCTCGAGGAGAGTAAAGTAGCTCTGCCTTGGTCCAGCTCACTACATGCACCGCACCTTTGGGCATCTACCCAAAGCAGCCACTGCCTTCAGTAATGGATGCTCACTAGCATGGCTCTCCACGAACTATGCCATCAGGTGCCCAAGGGCAAGCAACCACACCTAGGGTATGGATAATCAGCATTCAATATTTTTGTATAAGCAAGCAGCAGAAGAACAACTGGTAGTGGTGCTCAATGCAAAATAAAAAAATTCCCACAGTTCACACCAAATATCCAGTTCTTTATACCACAACCATCTGTGCATTGCAACAGTAATTGCAAAGACAAACACCATATTATTTTTTAAATTATCAAATCACATACTAATGAAAATATACAGCTCTGGAGAAAAAAGAAAAAAAACCTATACCATCAAGGAAATAAAAACAAAAAAACAAAAAAAAAAAAAAAAACAAAAAAAACAAAAAAACAACCATAAAAGTAAAGCACCCTCTTTCTCAAAATATAGTCACAAGACTTAGATGTTTTAACCCACATTCTTCAGGGGAGGGGAAGGAGGGAGGATAAATAAATGTCGCCTAAAACAGCTTAACAATCCACATTCACTGTTACACTACTATTCGTAAAATACAAAGCCAGTTTCAACCTCATGGATTTTGAAGTGGAAAACAAAGGCGATTCAAGTTAATTATTATATTGCTAAGTCATAAGAGTATTAAGGGAGTTACAGTAAACACAGTTTTACATATTAGCTCTCACTGAAAAAAATCAGAGAAAAAAACCTTTATGACACTTTTATAACCACACGGCATAAACATAGCCCAAGGTAGGGGGAAAAACACATGCTGGTCTAGGTCAAATTTTTATAGTATCAAATTTGTAAATAATCCTTCAAGATAATGAATCAGTAATGCTACAGACCTAGTGTTTCCTTCTTCTCATACACAAATATGCTGACCCAATTGTGTGAGGTGCCCAGGACGCCCACTGAAGGTGGGAACATGGGCTGTTTCAGAGCCCAGCAAAGGTTTACTCACTGTCTCCAAGCATCAGGTCCCTTATTAAAATCACTGCTGTGATGCAATTTACCCAAAAATAGGTTTTGACTGTGGTAGTAAACGTTTCAAGACCTTGTCATAGACCGAGATGTATCTAACAGATGAAAGCTATAATTTAGGAAACTAACTATGATTTAAGTTTAATTATTTCTTTTGCTTCTTGCATGCAGGACTATAATGTCCTTTTAAGGAATAATCCAGACCCAGCACAAAGTAGTCCCCAACTGCAGCTGTTTTTCATGCTGTACCACCTAAGAAACCCTTTGTACACCCCAGCCACAGCTTCCTTAGTTTTAAAACAGAGCAGCAACTCTACCAGAAGACGGTCATGTTTTTGGTGAAGGGCACAACTCATCACAACAGAGGAACACATCTAAAAGTACGGTGAAACCAGCTCTTGCTTCCCCCATCTCCACTCTCAACTGACGTCATCAACTCTTGGTTCACCACCTCTGATGTTCACCTGAATGCTATGGAGAACTAAGGTCACCAAACAGGCAACTCTACAATCGACTTTTTTAAATAATTAGCTGTCAGCCAGATTAGTGAACTTAACCTGCTTGCCCAGAGGCAAGCAACACAGGGAAGGGAGTACAAATGGAAGGAGAAGGGGACATGAAGACCACTGCTTCTGGCACAGCGAGGTGCAGGGTTTGCTCAGTCTGTCTTGTCAAAACTGTATCTGGTGAACAAATGGGAGAACATGCAAACTGCTGTTACTGCAGAACTGAAAAGCTTTCCAAAACTTTTACAGTTCTTCATTAATGGCATGAACTTTTTAAATAATGTAAGACGACACTTTAGACTGGCGTATCAAGATAGGCATGTCATACGGACCATTATCTCCCTTTTCTGGACAATATGCCATTTCTGTAATATAGCTGACTTCCTTGCAATGCAGTACAGTACAATGCATCTTCTCCAGTCCTGTTAACTTGTTTTCTACAGGCAGCAGGCAATTTATACCTGAAGTGACTTTATTTTTGTTGAGATATCCTGTGCTGAGTTTCTGCTCAGAACACATTTTTACAGCTGAGACTTATCACTCCCTAATAACAGGGATTTCCAGTGGACATATTTAACTAAAGATGGTAAAAGAAATATGGATTTTCAACTACTCAGTATTATCAAAAACCTTTACTGTAACAATATAAAAAGAAATGGATAGTTCAAGGTAAACCATTATCAACAATCGCTTCCATACACATCCTATCTTCATGACTGCTGGCTGCAACCTTTTTACGGTCCTTTCACTGACAGTGCTTATCTCAGCTTTATTTTAAAAGCTTTCTCTTTTCTTCCCCCTCTTTTTGCAATGAAGTACCCTTCAAACTACAGATCAAACTGCTTCATTTTGACTTTGTCCCAATGATTTTTTTTTCCACCAGCTAGCTATTCATAATCCCAACTACCTTCTAATATCAGAACAACATAAACTCTGATGTTTGGAAGGTACAGTTACTCCGTTCGTGGAAGCTGGGCATTATTTGGCACACACAAACAGACCTGAAGACCAGATTCAGTACACAGCAGTGGCCACACATTTCCCACTGCAGCTTCAAGCTCACAGGCATCCGATCATTAAGTTCCGGCACTCAGAAACCCACGATGGGGATTTTATGCATCGGAAGAGAGAAGCATCTCACAGAAGCATTAAAGCCTTCACCCACGCTTTTAAAAGCTGAACAGAATCACCAAACTCCTAATGCCCCAAAAAGAGGTTGACCTTAAACCCAAATCCTCTGTACAAGGTACCAGATCCATAGTTCCCACCTCCACAGAACATTATACATTTGAGAAGAGCTGAGAATGTTTCATTCTTCTAGGCTAAAAGAAAGTAGAAACAACAAGGGCTTGGCACCACTCTACACACCCATCAGACACTGCAGAGAGGACTAAACTGCTCCTCCTGGGTTAGTGGGATTGAAATTAGCCCCTCCCAGCCAGGAATAATAGATTTACTCTTCCAGAAGGCACTGAGAAGCATGGGACAGCAGGACCAGTCATTTACTTCAGGTGAAGGCAGTCCCACCCTCCCACAGCCATTTCATGCATTTGGATATTTGCTGAAGAAAGTTGCTAAATTCCTCATTCAGGTCCAGCCCCATGCAAACCTTGGATTACCATCACTGCCAGACACCAGGTGGCCTTGCCTTACTCTGCAATTAGACCAGATCCATCTCTGGAGCTCCAAGAACAGCCACTGGGGCAATAATTTCATCAGCTGTTAAGGATACACTGATTTTCAATAGGATTTAGACAATCACAAACTTCTACCCTGGAAGAAGATGATGAACAGACCAAGCACATTGGCCACGCAACAAGGAATACAGCTGCGCAAGAGCAGAGTCATCTCCTCCAAGTCTTCCACTAACAGAGGGAAATAAAGAGAGGGGGATGGCAAGTGGCTTTAGGGACAGGAGGAACAGCAGCAGTATAACCTCTTCCCAGGAAAGAAAAACGAAGGACAAAGTAAAGGAAAACAGTACTAGAAGGATAAACATAAGAAAGGGAACAAAGTAAAAAATAGTGGGCATAAGGAGGAAGAACAGGGTGACTGACAGAGAGAGGAAATACAAAATAAACTGTGCACACTTCTATTGCTCTTTCAGTATGGAAAATTTTAAGTATTTTAAGAAACTTCCAAATACTCCTCTGATGAAACAATGGCCTTTAGCTGTAGTTTGTTGAGTGTAGTGGGTTTTTTCCTGCTTCTACTATTACAGAAATTGTTGGATCAGAAAGTTGAGTGAGTTAACCACAATAAGGAAGTAAAATGAAGTTACCGAGACAAGTTGTATCTATTGATTTTAAATGTTTTTAAATAGCAAGAACATCTTGCATATGCATACTCATGAGCAAGAGACCAGAATGGAAAGAGACACAAAAAGGTGAATGAGCCATAAAAAGAAACCATCAGGCAAATATAAGACACTAGAACAAAAATGAGTCAGATATAGAAAAAGATGAAAATTGTGTTTAAAGAAACTAGAGGATGAAAATATTCAGAAAAATGCAAAATTTCAAGTTACTCAGCTGTAATGCTTGTGCTTTCCTTACTTCTACGATATACGTATCTGGCAACGTCACGTATTTATAAGCATAATAAAATGATGACAGAACTCATAAGGGTACTTTCACAATATCAAAATTTATAGCTATTCTGGATTTTAGCAAACCAGTGGCAAGACAGAAAGAGGAAGTAACATCTACTGTACCCACGCTCCAGCTCTGCAGAAGCATAGAAGCCCTCTCTCCATGCAGGTTTCTGCTTTACTTGAAAGACAATTTCTTGAAAACACTAAGTTGTTGGCAACTACAGCAACCTCAGTGGAAGGAATCAAACTCTGCAGCCAGAAAGATCCATACCATCCCAGAGATGTTCCTGCTGTCTCCAATCCCCACCTGACAGTGGCCAGCTAAAGCTCAGGACTGCTTTTAGAGCCTGGAGCTAGTTTTATTTTCTCCACTACTAACCTCAGCTAGAACTGGAGTGACATTCTGGGTCATTCTGTATTGTCTGCTCTCCAGCTAGTAAGTATGTTAGTTTCTTCCAACTTCTTTGGCTGTTTTCCCATGCAGGTGCATACATATATAATAATTATAAGAAATACCTAAAAATGTTAGTCTGAGTATCCATGAAGAATTATAGTCAGACTCAATGATCCCAAAGGTCTTTTTCAACATAAACAACTACAATTCTTTTTTTTTCCCTCTGTTTGTCTCTCTTATCTTTCTTCAGTCCAGCAAAAAAAAGGTTTCAGAATGGCAACACAACTTTTCCTCAAACCACATGGCAAGGATTCTTCCTGCAAAAACCCTTCCTCTTCAGATGCATCAGCTTCACTTCATATCAGAAGTTACAGGGATAAAAAACATGGACAGCCTCAAGGAACAGCCAAAGGAGAGAGAGAAACGCAGGACTGAATTGTAATTTCCACCACCCTCCACACAGCAACACAATGTGTAGACAACTGCGGGTTCAATCACATCTTCTCCTCCAGTCTCCACCTCTGAATAAGATGCTGCACACTGCTGCTGAAACTGCCCCAGCCAGTGATCACTCTCCCTTCAGATCAGATATTCCCATTAGGGAAGGATAACACACTCAAATATCCAACACACTTGAGTATGTAGCAACCTATGATGGGGCTAGGTTAGGGTATCAGGTTTTTGATGGAGCTCTGGAACACAGGAACATGGTCTCACATGGTAATTAGTCTGCAATTTGTATGCTTCTTACTGGTATAGTTCAAAAGTCTTTATTTACTAGCTTAGAGGCATTTTTTAGAGCATATCAGCCATTCAGACATCCACTAAGAACCAGAGTCACGTTTATTTGCCTCAGTCATTCAGACAATTTGAAAAATCCTATCTTTTGCATTATTTTTTGCCATCACTGTCTATGTCTGTCTCCCCCTAGTGTCAGGCATCTAATCAAAGTACCCAGATGGGGACATGAGATAGTGTGGACTCTCCCTACACACAATTTACATGGGAACAAGCATATCTGGAAGTAATCACAACCCACCTAAGATGTAGAAGGGCTTTTTAGCTTTCCCTTGACCACAGCAGGAACACTGTGCTGACTACATCTGAGCACAGTTCCTCTATCAGGTGTTAAATGAAAGAAGCTCGGGTCACCTTCCCTTACCGTTGTATTTCCTATCCATATACACACACTAAACATATTCATGCATGAGTACATACAAATACACATATATACACATGTATGTACATACAGACAAGCATAAATAAATATAGGCACTTAAACATTCCTCAGCAGAACTGCTCTTGGTACACTTGTACTCAAGTAGTAAGCTGCTCTTGCAAAGAAATTAACTGATACAAGTCAGGACAGACTTAATTCTCCCATCCACCTTTACAAAACCTCTAAGCCTTTGGTGGATGTGGGTGCTTCCCCCAACAGACTTTTACACTGGCATAGCTGGACTCATATACAACAGAGACAATAATTCAATTAAGTTCAAAAATATATCCTAGAAGAAGTAGTTACCACAGACTGAGAGCAAAAGAGATGTGCAGTTTTGCAGATCACTTGTGAACTTGGCAGTACCTTCCTAATGATCGCTTCCGCTTGCTTTCCTGAGTTTCCAGCGGAGCCAAAACCTAGGTAGTGCCTGCTTGCAAGCAAGCAGAACATTAGTAAAGAAAGTCTTTGCATCAGCGTGTGGGTTTGCCTCCTACCTCCCAGGCAAGGGCATTTGCAAGGCAGCACAGCTCTCACACGGTTAAAGCTAGTAGACATGTGTTTGGCAATATGGAATCTAGCAATAGGAATCAGCCAAAAATACTGTTTTGCTTCTGTTTTTAACAAAAACTGGCACTCCGCCCTGCCATTACAGCAGGCTGCACCAAGATGAGACAAGAGGGTCCTCTGCATCCCACCTGGTTCTGTCCACTCACGTTGTATTTACCAGACCTCATGCAGATAGCACTGCAAAGTTGAATTCTGTACTTCTACTTAAACCAATACCAGTTATGTTTTTGTGGGGCACTCGCACCATCAGGTAGCCAGATGGAATCACAGTCTGCTGAAAAGAAACAAACACAGATCAATAAGTACAGTCTGATTTGTGTACTTTAAATATTGTCAAAACATGCACCAGGAAAAGGCGGGTGGACTTCACAGCCCAGAAAGCTTGATGCACTCCATACAGGGAGCTAGTATCCACAAGAGTTAACTACAGAGGGAGAAGTGTCTGCAAGTAGACAAGATAAGTAAATAAATAAGGATGGGGAACGTTTCACATTCTTTCAGCCATTTATATTTAATGATCTCTGTACAACACAGTCTACAGTTCTCCCAATAACAGAGTCATGCAACATGTGAATGAGAACAGGAATGCATGAACTCTGAGATCAAACCCTAACTCCTCTGGCTTTAAATTGAAAATAACAGTCCTTTCCCTATTGATTTTTTCCCTCCTCTTTCATTTGCGAAAAATTGATTTTTCTCGGCTGTGTTTGCTGAAGTGTCCATACCTGCAGCTCACTGCTTGCTTTAATCTTTGTATTTGTTCATCCATACTTCCAGTAAGCCATGTCAAATAAGCACCTGAGAGGCCCAACCCCACACTCGCCAGTGGTCTTATCAAGTCTCAGAAACTCTATCCCTCACACACTATGTCTAAAAGATGAGGAGGCTGTTCCTGCTTTCCCAGAGGATTCTCAGAGGCCACTCCCGCAGCCAGACACCCTCAGGACAAAGCCTGCATGTTTTTGCAGAAGGACATCTCAAAGCAGCACAGACACCTGAGAAAGATGCAACAGGAGCTCATGCTCCCCCAGCAGCTTCTGAGAAGGCAGCAAAGCAATAACCTCAGGAAACCTGGCACCAAAAAAAAAAAAAAAAAAAAAGAAAAACAAAAAAAACAA